>OZ024742.1:201285058-201290058 GCA_964016885.1 Eledone cirrhosa | reverse complement strand
GCAGCTAGCACCGCACTCAGGTAACGATGGTCGACCCTATCGAACGCCTTAGATTGATCCAAGTTGATCAGGGCCCCACCAAAGCGGGGTTCGTTCCCAACCTTCCCTATGATGTATCGCATGAGGTGGAGGTTGTCGTGGATGGACCTGGACGGGATAGCACATGTCTGCGCATCTCCCACCAGGTTGCCCACGACAAGCGCCAACCTCTTTGCTAGCACCTTGGCCAAAAACTGTAACTCTGTATTTAGAAATTTATGGGCCTGAAATTATTTATATCGTCCCCCTTGTTCTAGTCCTTCCTCACTAGCGTGACTACGCCCTTGGTCACAGCACAGGGAATTCTCCCGTTCTGTTGCCAGTTGCAGTAGACCGCTTCGAGGAGATCGGGGAACAAGTCCGGCATAGCTAGATATAGTTCGTAGGGAAGACCATCGAGACCCGGAGATTTGCGTTTGCCGTATTGGCTCAGCACGTCCTCTATCTCAGCGGCTGAAATCTGCTCCTCGCAGGACTTCGCCTCCCTGTCCGAGAGACGCGGCAGGCCGTCGAGGTATGGACTGTCAAGGTTGACCATGCAGGTCTCTAACTTGTGGTCTGAATAGCCAACCATGCGCATTTTTGGACAACTTAAAATGTCCTTATCCTTATTTCTAACTAAGAACCTATCTAGGTACGACCTAGATGATCGGCTGCGGTTTGCCCAAGTCCAGGTATACGCAGTCGGAAAATCTAGTTGATATCTATCGGCCAGGTCAAATCGACCGATTAACCCTTTGAGGCTGTTACACCCCTCTCTATCGGGACAGGCCCCTACGTAATCCCAACGTGCATCTAGGATACCATTCCAGTCCCCCACTAATAGCAATAAAAGTCTCCAGACGATCGAAGAAGTCCGGCCGCATTGACCCGAAAGGGCCGTAGACGGCTACCAGCCTAAACGCTCCGCCTTCACCACTGCCAAGGTCCAGAACCACTAGTCGACCCTCCGGGTCCAAATGTACCGTCTGTGTTGCGAGACCCAGATGTTTTTCCAGCAGAAGGACAACCCCACCCCCACCTCCGGGCTGACAGAGAGATGCGTGCATCTCAAAGTCATCAAAGGTGGGGGCCAGCTGTCGTACGTTGCTGATCCGGGCCTCGCAAATAACCATCACATCTATACGTTGTGACCTGAGGTCATTTAGAAGCATTGCTTGCTTCCAAGGTGAGCCCAGGCCACGCGCATTTAGACAACCTACTCTTAGCATAGCCATGTTGGTGGTAAAAAGAAAAGGCACTTACCTCTCTGCGTCCCGGGTATCGGGTTGCACAATTTCCATGAGGGTGGAGGATGAGTTGTTTGGTGGGGTGGTGGTTTGTGGAAGTGTAGGGCCATCAATGTGTTGTGTGATTGGGGAGGGGAGGGGCTGGTTAAGTGTTTTAGGAGGACGCGGTTAATGGACCCGAAGCAGGGGGGGGGGGACGTCCTCTTTAAAGTTGTTATTTAGTGCTTTATATGTGTCCCCTGGGGCCTTAATCATTTTGAGGTGGGGAAAATCCCCTGCCAGGGTGAAGTTAGGCCCTTGGGTTTTTACTAAATTGTTGTTGTATACAATGTTTAGTAGTTTTTTTATTTCTTGTGTTTATGTATGTGTATGCATGGTTTTGTTTTTGTGTGGTGTTTTTTGTTTGCTGTTGTTGTGTGCTCTTTTGTGTTGGTGTCTGTGTTATGTTTTGGGGAAGGTTTTTTTTCATATGTGTGTCTGATGTGTGTGTTTTTTTTTTTTCTTTTGATTGTGTGGAAGTGCTCCTCCTCGTCTGACGACGAACGAGGGTCATCTTCCGTGTTGGAGGGGAAGGTTAATTTTCGGGTTGTGTTTGCAGTGCAGGTGTTTTGGAAATTGTTTTGTTTTTTAGTGGGGGGGATGGGTTGGACAGTGTTTTGTTTTGGTTTGAGCTGTGGTTGTTGTTTTTGTAGTGGTGGTTGTGGTGATTGTGTTGGTTGTGCAGTTGTTGGTGGTGTAGGCAGGATTGGGGTTTTATTGTTAAGTTGAGGATACACAGCCCTCAGGTAACACGAGGGCCGCCTACCCTCAACGGTAATGTTGATAAAAGTTTGATCATTCAGTATGACGCGTTCAGGGATCTGTGTGATCCTTTCGGGCCTCATTTGAACTACAAGTTCTAGGCCCGTTCCACTGAACGCGTCACCCGATGCCTTTCCCATGGATATTAGTGTGTCATCGTCTAGGTCCAGCAAACCTGTCAATACTCAGCATGTGTCCATAATCGGAAGGATGGTGTGAATTTTTATTTTTTGTGTCCTTCTACCCATGTACGTAGTGTAGAAGGTGTATGCGGTGGATGTGGTTGGTTTTATTGATAGTTTCGCTGCTGAGTCCCTGTCCTTCATGAGAATGGATAGAATCCCGTAGAGTCTATCCTTCTGAATGAATATGATGTCTTTCATGACATCTTTTAAAACCATCTCTATCTCACTCTGTGATGGTTGAGCTGTTTTTTTGCTTTTGTTTGAGACTGTCCTAAACATGACAATGTTTAGGAGTCTCTGGCTTTTTAGTTCCGGGAGGGGGGGATCGAAAATGATCCATTTTCCCCGTACACTATGTATTTTTTGGCATCTGCCAGTAGCTCCTTCGCTTTACTTATATCTACTGGCAGATAGTCGAGGGTTTTCCTTGCCGTCTGGGCGAAGGAGACCTTTTCCTTGTTTGTGTTGCTGTTGTAGTCGGTGGTGTTGTTGTTATCATTGTTGTTGTTATCACAGTTATTGGTCTTGTTGTTGTTGTTATTGTTATTATTGTAGTTGTTGTTGCTGGTGCCGCTGGTTGTGTTGGTTTTGTTCATTGTTTCACACTTTTGGTTTGTTGCCATGGCAACGTCAAGTTGTCGGTCAGCAGGTGGAGAAAATCCTTCCTCTGGCTGGCCTTTGTCTTTGACATCTGCTACTATGACAGTGGCAGGGGGAAGCTGTAAGCATATCTTCCCCTTTTCTCCTTCGAATGTTGGTGAAGAAGCTTCAGCCATTTAAAAAAAATGTTAGTTTTTCAAAAACTTTTTGTTAACTATTTCGCCTAAAGGCGTAGAATATTTTGAGAGACTGACCAGATCAAAATTTGACCTGGCAGTCCCTCTACAAAATGGTTCAAATATGAAGGTTTACAGTCAAGAATTTCTATAGAAATTTAAGCAGAGCTTACTCAGCAAGTTTCACGCGTGTGTCCATCCCAGAGATATATATAGATATAGATAGATAGATATATACACATATACTGACATAGACACACACCCACATACACAAACATGCATATATATATATACATACATATGTATAAAAATTATTGTACCATATTATACACCACTATTATTGGCAGTATCGGTAGAGGGTCGGACACCATGCTTTCCAGCATAGTTACGTCCCTTTACAATCTGAGTTCAAATCCCGCCGAGGTTGACTTTGCCTTTCATCCTTACGGGGTCAATAAAATAAAGTACAAGTAATGCACTGGGTAATTGCTGGCCTTGTGCCTAAAGTAGAAACAACTATTAGTATTATGTCGAAGATTCTATGTGTTTGTATAAATACTTGTGGCTCCAAATACCTGGTTTACTTAGCTATCATCAGAGAGAATTGTCCCATCTTCTGTAATATTTAGTCTTTATTAAATCACGTTTTTTATTCGATTCCTATGGCATATTTCTCCTTCGTAATTTTTGTTGTTTCAGTCATATGATTGCCACCATAATATGAACTTTGTATGTATATTGTATGTATATATCTCACACATATATACACATACGAACACATAAACATACACATATACATCTCGCTCTTTTACCCTGTATATATATATATATATATATATATATATATATATATACATACATATACCCTCCATATCAATTCTACTTTTGAAAAGCATAAGAAATGTGAAACCGGTAAAGGAAACAAATAAATATTCTTAATATACTCCAGTTGCATTTCGATTTCATCTTTTTTCCTTATACTTTCAGTCGTGTGGGACATCTCGTTATTTTTTTCATTTAAAAAAAAAACTCATTTTCTTGTATATATATATATATATATTTATATATATATATATTAGAATTGTATTGCAAAATACATTATATATACATTCATATATATATACCAGCCGAATTATCCGTGTCTTGCTACCTTTCACACATTTTGATTTTGTTTTTGTAAGAAAATGATGATTGATTTTAAATTAGTGATATAATTTATGGAGAAAAACTCTGCATTTCCATATTACTCACTGTAAAATGTGATACATGAAAAATTGGAAAACATTATTTTTTGTAATATATCAAATCAAAATTACATTATTAAAGCTTATTCTTATCTTGTTTCTTGTAAATAATGTTTTTCAAAATATCAATTCAAAACTTTTGTGAATAGGCATCATATCTTGTTATTTTGACGGCTATTTCTATATGTATGTGTATGTGTGTGTGTGTGTGTGTGTGTGTGTGTGTGTGTGTGTGTATCATCATCATAATAAGTATATTTCCCATGCTAGCATGGATTGGTTAGGTTGTCACAGTCCAAGAGTAGACGGATCCGTTTTACTCTTACATTTTATATACAGCATGTTTGCTACACCCGGATGCCCTTTCTAATACATTATATCATGACACTACCACTTTACAGAGTGTACTGTGTGTATTTTGCTGTGACACCAACACTACCACTTTACAGAGTGTACTGGGTGTATTTTGTTGTGACACCAATATTACTTCTTTACAGAGTGTACTAGGTGTATTATATCATGACACCAGCACTACCACATTACAGAGTGTACTAGGTGTATTTATCATGACACCAACACTACCACTTTACAGAGTGTACTAGGTGTATTTTATCATGACACCAACACTACCACTTTACAATGTACTGGGTGTATGTTATCATGAGATCAGCAATACCACTTTACAGAGTGTACTGGGTGTGTTATATCATGACACAACGACTACCA
>OZ024742.1:201272558-201280058 GCA_964016885.1 Eledone cirrhosa | reverse complement strand
CGTGTGTGGGGATATGTGTGTGTTTTTGTGTGTGCATTACAAAATGAAAGACATTGCTGAGATATCATATCAACAACAACATCAAACATAAAAATGTCTTCATTCTTGGTAACTTTGAGGCTGGTGGTGGTGGCGGTGGTAGCGAAGGTGGTGGTGGTGGTAGTAGTAGTGTTGGTAGTAGCGATGGTGGTGGTGGTGAAAGATTTTTTTAAACGATACTAAAGAGAAGATGACGTGTTGACGTAAAAAGGGTACCGAGTTTATCTCAAGCTGTCGGTAATTATTATCATCTGGTTTTATCACACGGATGACGGCTTTTTTTTATCTATATGTTGTATATTTATCCAATAACTTGGTAGAAGTAATGGGGCAAAGGAATTAAAATGTGTGTATATCTACATACAATATACATATATATGTATGTATATGTATGTGTATATATATATAAATATACATATATATATATATATATATATATATATATATATATATATATATATAATATAAAATCAAAAGATGGTTAAAAGAGTTCCATGTATTTTATTATGCGCATTTCAAAAACAAATATCATCATGGGATGATATTTGCGTTCTCATCAGATACAATAGGGAGACATGATATGAAGCTTAAAAAACACTTGCGAGCAGTGAAGTGTTAAATCAACATATGAAAAATAAAATAAGAGGGATATATGAGATTGGGAAAAAAAGGAAAGAAGGGGGGGGGGAGGTAAGGAAGAAGAAGAAAGAATATAATAAGAAAATAAATATGATAATGATAATAATGAAATTATTGTGTACAGTGCTCAGGTGCACTATAATAATAAGGAAAGGATGACGGAGGAAGGATGAGAGAGGAGGAGAAAATGAGTGAGAGAGAGATAACCTATAATACTGAGAAACAGTCTCACAGAGAGAAATTAAAAAAAAAACCGTTGCAAGATAATACATAATTTACATTGCTTTATTGTGGTACAATAAAACTCACCTCCAACATATATATATATATATATATATATATATATATATATATATATATATATATACGTGAGTGTGCGTGTGTGTGTGAGTGTGTATGTGTGTGTATGATTAGATAGATAAGTATAGATATGTAAGATTGATCGATAGATATATGAACATATAAGTTTGTATATATGTATATAAATGTACACACACTCACACTCACACACACACACACAAACACACACACATACACACACATATACACACACACACACACACACACACACACACATCTATATATATATGTATGTATATAATGTACTCACACACACACACACAAACACATTTGTATATATGTGTGTCTGTGTATGTGTGTGTGAGTGTGGCTGTTGGTGTTTGGACGTGCGTGTACTAAAACGTATTTGTAATAAGACTCGAGGATAAAAGAAGCAAACAAAATAGAATTTATGTGTATGTATGTATGTGGTTGTAAACACATATGTGTGTGTGCATGTGTATGTATGCATCTATATATATATATATATGTGTGTGTGTGTGTGTGTGTGTGTGTGTGTGTGTGTGTGTGTGTGTAAAATTTGAATACCAGCGTGATAAAGTAGTAATAATTGTCTCTACATTTGGCATAAGGCCAGCAATTACTTAGTGCATTACTGGTACTTTATTTTATCGACCCCGTAAGGATGAAAGACAAAGTTAAGCTCGGCGGGATTTGAACTCAGAACGTAAAGGACCATAACTCTATGCTACAAAGCATGGTGTCGGAATGGCAGAATATTTCGAGTATCAGACAAGATACTTCCCCGTGTTTATTCTGCCCCGCTATGTACAGAGTTAAAATATCTCTTGAGTTAACTTTGCCTTTCGTCATTTCGAGGTCATTATAATCGATATTGTCTCTCCCAAATTACTGAATATGTGCCAAAATAAGAAGTTGCGTCAATTTACGTTCTGAGTTCAAATTCTGCTGAGGAGAGCTTTGCTTTTCATCTTTACGGGGGTCGATAAAGTAAAACACCAGTAATGCACTGGGGTCGATTTAAGCTATTTCCCCCACCCACCAAAAACTTGCTGACCTTGTGCTTAAGTCTGAAACTAATATTATCAAGGTCGTAAATAATAAGAAAATTTAAAGCATCTGGCAAAATGCTTTTAGTTACGACGCTTCACGTTCTGTGTTCAGATTGAAGCCGGGGTCAATCTTACCTTTCATTCTTCTAGGATAGATAAAATTAAATACCAGTCAAGAACTAGGGTTGATTTAATCAAACTTCTCCCAAATTTGCTGGCATTGTGCTTAAATTGTCGTGGAGTCTTAGGGATAACGTAGGGATATTCAACGTGAGTTAAACCTGGCGGAGTCCATCCCTTCTACAGCTCTCAACATACACGTTTTCTTTCAGAGAATAGAGAGAGAGAGAGTGAGATAGTGGAAGTGAGAAAGAGATATAGAGGCAGATGCAGCCATCGTATGAATTGTAAATTTTACTTCGGCGGGATTTGCACTCAGAGAGCTTAGAGTCGGAAAGAATATCCCAATCATTCTATTTGACATGTTAAAAATAGTACCAATTCACTGTCTTGTACCTAAATTAGAAATCAACATTAGTAATATGTGTTTCTACTTCTGGCACAAGGCCAGCAATTATGCCAATGCATTACTGAAACTTTATTTTATCGACCTCGTAAGGGTGAAAGACAAAGTTAACCTCGGCGAGATTTGAACTCAGACTGTAAAGGATCGTAACTCTATGCTACAAGGCATAGTGTCTGACGTTCTACCGATACTGCCAAAGTAATAATGTAGTCCATTTGCTTTCACTCGCCAATTCTTTTCAACTTCAAATATATTTAGCATGGAGAATACGATAGCCGTTATCATTCTGAATAAGAGGACAAATTAAGTTTAATAATATTTCATTAAATAATTGGTTACAATTAATCAGAAGTTTTATATATATATATATATATATATATATATATATATATATATATATATATATATATATATATATATATATATATAGGAAGAGAGTGAGTTTTAAAGATAGATTAGTTTGTGGATGTTGTTTGTGACGTAGTGACTGTGGTGTTGTATTCATGATTATAAGATGAGTTCGCATGACTCTGCTACCCAGACCTGCAAAATGATTTGCCCATGTAATTCAAGGCACCAGCCTCGTCTCACATTGTATAACCCTTAACCTCTCAGAGAACTACGTGTACGTCAGTAACGTACACTGAAGAGGTACGTGCGAGCATTGGTTTCGTGTTCCTATTATGACCTACACTGTATGTATGATGAGACAATTCCTTTATATATAAATATATATATATATATATATATATATATATATGTGTGTGTGTGTGTGTGTGTGTGTGTGTGTGTGTGTGTGTGTGTGTGTGTGTGTGTGTGTGTCGGGGGTAAACACAGTAAGTAAAGTACTCAATACTTAGCAGAGTATAGATATTTAATATAGAAATGGCTTCTACAGGACTAGAACTGTTTCATTCGAAAGAAATCATCGGGGCTTTTCTGATGATTTCCTTCGAATGAAACAGTTCTAGTCCTGTAAAAGCCATATATATATGTATATATATATATATATATATATATATATATATATATATATATATATATATATATATATATATATATATATATATATATATTTATTAAAGTAACAGATTAAAGTTTAAGCAAAGAATCGCTGCTTTCACCCTTATACCATAAACGTGGTTTTGTCTTTGCGCGTAATTGTTTTTCACCGCTCCTATTAATGACGTATTATTCGTTTTTTCCCGTTCTTTGCCAGCGAACGTTACCACGAACCAAAGTATCGTCTTCCTGTCTTCCTCCGGTTGAAACGTTTTTTGAAATATCCAGTTTTGCGTTTACAGATTGACTTTGTTAGTTTCAGAAGATCCCGTTAAGGGTGAAAGCAGCGATTCTTTGCTTAAACTTTAATCTGTTATTTTAATAAATATTTGCTCTACGGTTCTTATATATTTGATATATATTTTCCTTATCGAACCCTCTTTGGATTTTAGTCTTCAATTTTATTATTATTACTATATATATATATATATATATATATATATATATATATATATATATATATATATATATATATATATATATATATATATATATATATATATAAAATTGCAAGTTTGAAGTACTATTAGATAACATATATACAGTATTTCCTCTCCCTAGTCCGTATAAATCAACCTCATAAAAAATCATTTAAACGAGGCTATAAGTTTAAATGTAACTATGGAGAAATAATAGACAAATGATACAGACTATCTTCCGCGTTGTACAGCCATATAAAATTCATCCAGTTATTTCTTTTAACCTGTAGAAATTGTCTAGACAAATAATTAACTACACGGAGTTAGGTACAAAATAGAAGTTTGAAGAAAAAATGCACATAAACTTTACCAAAATTCTTCTAGTCCCGACTGCCGGTAGTTTCCTTCCATTTTTTAGATATACCCGATCTTGGATCTTGGAACTCATCAGGAGACACCCCAGCCTAGACTAAGTTTTCTACCATGATCCCCGCCAGAAATGAATTCTAAATGGATAAAAACCATCATATATAAGGTAAACGGAACAACAAAACAAGCAGCACAGTACAACGGAGATATATATTAGTTTAACCCAAGGTTTCCCAGCATGGGCGATTTCAACTGTTAGGTGAGCCATGAGCAACTGAACAGCGATTGGAAAGTTTGGTGGGTGTAGGATTTTGAGTATTATAAATGTATCTCAACATGTGCTACCCACGAAAAGAAAAAAACTCAAATGATGTATACAAAGAACCTGTATAAAAAAAAAAACAATAGAAAAACAGAAGGCTGATTTGAAATAACGAACCAGTAAGAAATCTTTACCAAAGAGTTTTGTTTTGGTACTAGATGGGCGGTGGAAACCTTTGCCTGGTCAAAGTGGGCGATGGAACGAAAACGATTGGTATACCTTGGGTTAACGCATGATATAGTAGGAAAAGAGTCTTTATTGTTTTGGATACAAGACCTTCATCAGAAGATTGAATGAAATATAGAAGATGACATAGAAAGATAGACTGTGAGAAGGGGTAGGAAAGGAAGAAAAGTTTTTGAGAAAAAGTACGTGTGTATTTAATCAACCATCATATATATATATATGTATATATATATGTATATATATATGTATATATATATATATATAGAGAGAGAAAAAAAGATGAAATCGAAAATGCAAATGGAGTCTTATTTTAAAAAAAATATATATATTTATTTGGTTCCTTTACGGGTTTCGCAGTTCTTCTGATTTTCAAAAGTAGAGTTGAGATGGAGGGTCTGTGGTTTTTCTCACATCTGGTTGGTCTCTGAATGTTACTTGTTTTATATGGAAAAAAGTGGCTCGAAATGCCAGGTTTTTAGAGAAGTAATTTGATTCGTTGGTCAATAATTATAATAAATTTCGCGCCAGTTCGCGTTACAAAGTTCTTCAAACAAGGTGGGGGGGGGGGGCACAGGTTGTTTTTTCATATGTGAGTGTTTGAATTTCTTTTTACTTAAAAAAAGGGGCTCACTAAGGCTTTTTTTAATAAACGTAATTTGATTGGTTATAAATGAAATTATGGCTGTCACGTGAACAAGTTTTCATTAAATTTTCGCGCCCTTATTTGGAAATCTATTCTGTAGCCTTTTTAGAGAATTTTATGACAAGCAAAAGATAATGGTCAAGAGAAATTGGATGGGAGAATTGTTCTGGTTCAGTGAATATGGGGTGTCAGAATTCAGATTTTCTATTGAAGTAAAGAAAGTAAAGATGTGTATGTTTATATGTATGCTTGTGTGTGTGTGTGTGTGTATTGGAAGATTATTCTATTAGTTGAAATGGGGGAGGGAGTTGTGTGTGTGTGTATATGGGTGTTATGTGTGTGTGTGGGGGAGTATGTTAAGATGGAGAGAATATATATATTTTGTGTGTGTGTATATATGTGTAGGAAAGTGATTTTATTAGTAGAAATGGGGGAGGGAGTTGTGGGTGCGAGGGTGGTGTTTGTTATGTGTGTGTATGGGTGCTATGTGTGTGGGAGTATGGTTAGCATGTTAAGATGAAGAGAATATATATATATTGTGTGTGTGTGTGTGTAGGAAAATGATTCCTTTAGTAGGAATATTTTTGAATGAACATATTTTCCTTACTTATTCGTATTTGTTCTGTTGTATTGTCAGCTCAAACGTATGTTAAGGTTTATTTAGTTCGGGTTTTTATTTTCTAAAGTAGCAGGTGTTATGTGTGTGTGTATGTGTCTGTTTGGATGGTTAAAATGTTATGGTGTTGACATAATGTATATTAAACCATATTTAATGCTGGTCTATATTTTTGAATAAACATATTTTCCTTATTTATTCGTATTTGTTCTGTTGTATTGTTCAGCGCAAAGGTAAAATGGGAAGACTTGGAATTTGGGTGTCTTATTACTTGCGCATATGTCTAGATGTGTGCTTAGTGGTATTTGTCTCGTGGTTGGATCTCGTAATTGTTGGCGATGAACTGTCATTCTGTTTCTGAGTGTGAGTTTAGTTTGTCCTATATAATCTTCATTGCATCCTTTACATTTAATGGCATAAACTAGATTTTTTGATGAGCAAGTGAAGTGATTTTTTACAGCAAAATTTTGTTCTGATTTAAATGTATACGTGTTGCCTTCAATGAGGGGAGTGCAGGTTCCACAATTAGAGCTACCACATTTTTTGACAGTTGGTTGTGGGTTTGTGGTAGGTAATTTGGCATTGGTGAGTAATGTCTTCAGTGATTTCGGTTGTCTTTTGTTTTTGATTATTTTGTGTGTTTCAAGAGCTGTTTTCATTCTTGGGTTTTGTTTTAGTAGTGGGATGTTCTTGTGAATAGTGTTGTAAGCTTCCGCATTTCTTATATGATAGAATATTGGACGTACCTTGAATTTGTTTCTGTTTTCGTAATTCATCAATGCCTATTGCTTTAGCCCTTTCTATTCCATTATTTATTAGTAATGATGGGCACTCTCTTTCGAGTAGAATTTCCTTTAATTCTTGAAGTCTTTTATATCACGTTTCATAATTGGAGACAATTGTGCAAATTCTTCTTGCTAGGTTAAAAGGAATGTTCGTCTTCGTGTGCTCTGGATGGATGGAGGTGAATAGCAGGTATTGTTTAGAATCTGTTGGTTTGTAGTGTATGACAGTTTCAATATTTGTGTCTTTTTTTAAGATTAAGATGTCCAGAAATGGGAGTTGATCTTGGCTGTATTCCATTCTGAATTGGATGTGGTTATTGATGCCGTTTATTAAGTTTTTGAAATCCTTCAGTTGGTCGAGTGTGTGGGACCAAAGAATGAGACAATCATCCAAGTAGCGTTTCCAATTCTCTGATAAATATTTGTGGAAGTTCAATCAGTATTTTGATTTGGATTGTTCATATATCTGGACTTCTAAGCATGCCAACTTAGTCATGGCATACTTAGAAGTCCAGGCACTT
>OZ024742.1:201250058-201267558 GCA_964016885.1 Eledone cirrhosa | reverse complement strand
ATATATATATATATATATATGTATATGCTGCCTCTCTCTCTGTCTCCCCCTCTCTCTCTTTCTCTGTATATATATAATTATATGGGTGTCATCAGAGTTTAATTAAAAGACCAATACAAATCACTAAAGAAAAACAGATATTATCTATCAATGATCAAAATATCAAAATAAATCGGTTACAAATATAGTTCAAAGAATATAGTAGTCAAAAAAATATCGTGTCAATTGTATATATGGAAGGAGTAATTTTTTAGAAGGAATTTGAATTTATAGTTTAAATGATTTCATAGTTCAGAAGGTAAGGTGTTATTTGTATTAAATGTTAACGCACGAGAAACGTCGTATATCAATACCGCATTCCCGCGACACCATCAGGAGTTACGGGATCATATCATACATATCATATCATATAATAAACAGCTATTATCTGCGACCTGATTTTGCGTGTGTGTCATTTTAACGGCTTGACCGCATGCGTTGGGCAGGAAGCGAAATATTTACTTACTGTAGGGCTGGCAACCTTATAGTATGGAAATAAGCTGTCTGAAGATTCATTTCTCTCCATTGGAAATTCTCTGGATTTCCAATCTTTTGGAATGATGAAACCGTCGGTAACAGCAATAGAACAGGTGATTATTTAAATCGTTTTTTAATTTATGTAGAGAATTGTTTGATAACCGCTTGCTCCGCTATTTTTATATATATATATATATATATATATATATATATATATATATATATATATATAATAGAAAAAACGAGGAAGTTTAGTTTACATATGAAAACTATACATTGCGTATTGACCTGTTATGTACGTTTCGCAGAGGATTGGCTCAAGTTGACCCGTAGCAGTTTGGACCCCTCGGGTATTGATCTGCTCCTCAGATTGGTGATGCGACAAAAGATACTGGAGTCGGGTCCATAACTCATATGGATTACCTTTAGCCAATCCTTTGCGAAACGCGCGTAACAGGTCGATACGCTATAAATATGTTTCATATGTTTTTCCTACTCGTTTTTCCTACTCTATACACTCTGCCTGTGCATAGAGTGCTTGATTTGGTACCACCACCAGTATTTCACCGTACTAACTACATTATATATATATATATAGTGTCAGGTATTACCGAAAAATAGTTCAAGGATAATGTCAATGACAAATGGTGGTTGAAGTTTGAAACATTTGGTAGCGTACATTTATGTTGAGATCTCATTTCTATATGTATATATACGTGTGTGTCTTTGAGTGTGTGTACGTGCATGTACGTGTATGTGTGTGTGTGTGCGTGCGTGTGTGTGTGTGTGTGTGTGTGTGTGTGTGTGTGTGTGTGTGTGTGTGTGTGTGTGTGTGTGTGTGTGTGTGTGTGTGTGTGTGTGTGTGTGTGTGTGTGTGCGTGTGTGTGTTGGGTTTTGATCAAGTGATCAAAGTAGACCACAAACGAGGAACAACTCGATATTTTTGATATAGTATTGTACTACTAGATTTATTTATATTCTTATCCCATGAATAAATGCATATATTAACATAATATGAATTAAATTGGAGTGATGAGTGTGTAAAAATGTTTATAAAAGTGTATCAATCACAAACACGAAAATAGCTGTAAAGGAGCCAGGTGCTACTATGAATATAACCTCTCATGAACGGAAGAATGCTCAGGATGGTCAAAGAAGAAGGAAGATACTAAGATAGATAGCGAGAGAAAGAGAGAGAACGAAAGGAATAGAGAGTGTAAAGCTTATGATGAGAGATGCTAGTGGTATAGAGAGAAAGAAGTAAAGAGGGTATGAGAGCGATGGGGCATATAATATGACATAGAGCATTAAAAAATATGAAACAGTGGTGGAAATTTGAATAGCGTTATAGCTAGCCTGAAGAACGTAAAATAAAGAACTATAGCCAACCCGCACAATAGAACAATATTTCTGTTGGTATGACGCTGGGATCTAAACTATAAAAATTGTTTCTACTTTTGGCACGAGGCCAGCAATTAACCAGTGCATTACTGGTACTTTATTTTATCGACCCCGTAAGGATGAAAGGCAAAGTTAACCACGAAGGGATTTGAACTCATACTGTAAAGAGACGTAACTATGCTGGAAAGCATGGCGTCCGAGCCTCTACCGATACTGCCAATATGGAAGGTCTCCGGGATTGCGTACGGTTTATAATTTTTTTTATCCCGTTTGTAAAATAAGTTGGATTAATTTGAATAAATAATGAATGAATATTACATAATTTATCTACTAAATTTCGTGGCTGTTCATTAAATATATTTTGTTTATTTAAAGATTCACTTCTTTAAAATTTCTGAAATGTCAACACTTCCGGTGGCGATCGCTTAGATAAACATACTAATTTTCCGTCACTATTTTTCTCCTAATGCAGTTTATATATGATATCGTCTTTTTTAATGTATCATGGATTACATTACTGATTACATAAGACAGTGTAACGCAGTCTTCGCTCAATTTCTATGTATTATATATTGTCAATTGCGATTTCATTTGATGTAGCATATCTTCATGTATATATACCTGCCTATAATATCAACATACACACTAAACATGCTTGTAGAAAACCACCCTAAGGGTGGTTTTTCTGCTAGTATAGATAAAAGAAAACAAGACAGCAATAGAAACACATCCATCCAGGGCTGCGACTGACCGAAAAAATGGCAGTCTTCTATTCGGAAGGAAACAACAGCAGCTGTCTTGAAGACAGAGAAAGTAGTAGCTTTAACATTTTATATCTTTGTCTATCTCTCTCACCCCACTGCCACACTTGTACCACCGCTGTTGCTGCTACTTCCGCTGCCTTCAAAATTGATGCTGCTGCAGCTGCTGCTTCCGTCAGAGTAGAAGATTGTCTATTTTTCGGTCAGTCGCAGCCCAGATCCGACGTGTTTCTACAGCTCTCATGTTTTGTTTTATTTATCCATCTATCTATCTATTTTAGACTCCTTCTCTCTCTAACCCCTCTCCTACACTACCTCCACCACTACTGGAATTACTTCCTCTGTTTTATCGCCTGCTGGTTCAATGAGATACTACCTCCTTTTCAATCACAGCCCAATACGGACGTGTATCTATTGCTCTCTTATTTTGTTTTTTCTATATACAAACATCATACCAACAGAAATTGTTTTTGTTGCGCAGGCTAGCTTTAGATACATGATACTTGCTTTTTACCCGCGCGAAATCACGGGGCTAGAAGAAAGCTAACGAAGTGATTACGACGCTATAGTTCTTTATTTTACGTTCTTTAACTTTTCATCACCGTTTTATCTTTCATAAATGTCCATGTCAAATATTATGCCATACTTT
This sequence comes from Eledone cirrhosa, assembly GCA_964016885.1. Classification (NCBI taxonomy): domain Eukaryota; kingdom Metazoa; phylum Mollusca; class Cephalopoda; order Octopoda; family Eledonidae; genus Eledone; species Eledone cirrhosa. The sequence continues at coordinate 201,264,231 of OZ024742.1, read as the reverse complement.
TTTCGTTCTCGCTCTCCAACACTCCCTGTTTCCAATCTCTCTCTCTCTCTCTCTCTCTCTCTCTCTCTCTCTCTCTCTCTCTCTCTCTCTCTCTCTCTCTCTCTCTCTCACTCACTCTCTCTCTTTCTCTCTCTATCTTTCTGCGTCTCTCCCTCTTCTCTGAACGTTCTGGCCATCCTTCCGTAAGAGGTTCTATGTTTACCCACTCTTTACTATTCCTAATAACTTTCTGGGTGTTTTACAGCTCTTTCCGTGTTTGAGATTCCTACAATTTTATGTACGTATATATACAAGTATATATATATATATACATATATACATATATATACATATATATATTTATATATATATATATATATATATATATATATATATATATATATATATATATATATATATATATTTATATATATACATATATACATATATATATGTGTCTGTATGTGTGTGTGTGTGTGAGAGAGAGAGAAAAATCACAGACACTCCATCTCAATTCTACTTTTGAAAAGCAGATCTGCGAAACCGGTAAAGGAATCAAATAAATATATATATATATTTTTAAAAAAGACTCCAGTTGCATTTTCGATTTCATATTTTTTCTTTATACTTTCACTCGTGTAGGACACCTCGGGTATTTTTCATTTTGTAAAAAAAAACACTTTCTAATATATATATATATATATACATACACACACACACACATATATATTTAGGCCATATATATATATATATATATATATATATATATATATATATATATATATATATATATATATATATTTATATATATATATGGCCTATTTTTGTGTGTAAGTCACTTTAACGGCTTGACTGCATGCAACGGGCAGGAAGCGAAATATTAACTTACTATGAGGCTTTATACCCTTATAGTATGGAAATAGCTGTCTGAAGATCTAATTCTTTCCATTGGAAATTCTCTGAATTTCCAATCTTTTGATTAGTGAAACCGTCGGTAACGGCAATAGAACAGGTGAATATTTAATCGTTTTTTAATTTATTTAAAACATTGTTTGATCATTACTTGTTCTGCTCATATATATATATATATATATATATATATATATATATATATATATATATATATAATGGAAAATTTGAACAGGAACAAAACAGAGAGGCAGTACAACGAATGTTTATTAATTTCACGCTCTTGAGAGTGGGGTGGTGATGGGGAACGACGTTTCGGGCATAAGCCCTTCTTCAGGTGAAAATTGTGTGGGAAGATAGTTCAAAGGGTGTGTAGGGGAGTGGTGGAGAGATATATAGCAAAAGGGGGTGGGAGGAAACGGTGCAAATGAAATTAAAAATAAAAGCATGATCAAAATAAAATTAAAATGGGGTAAAACAGGTGGTGGATGGGTGTGGGGCGTGTAGGGGTGGTGGCGGGGGGAGTGGGGAGAGGGAGACGGGGTGTCCGAGCGGGGAGGGCTGAAGTTGGTGTGTGTGTGTAGGTGTACGTGTGTGTGTGTGTATGTGAAAGCAAGGGTTGGGGGAAGAACGGGGTTGCATGTTCAGGAAGAGGTATGTGTGGGGGGGTGTAGGTCGGAGTGTGTGTGCGTGTGTGGATAGAGAGGTTGGGGGAGAGGAATCCGGAGGCTGAATGTGTAAATATGTGGTGGAACGCACGTGCGTGTGGTGTTTAAGCGTGTTGTGGGTGTAGGTGGCGTGTGGGAAAAACATTTTTTGGGGGTGTGTGTGTGGGTGAGTCATAAAGGTGATTCCGTAAGAAGATGTGGTGGAATGGTTAGTAAAATCCTAGGATGGTAGTTGATTCCGGGGTCAAGGTCCACATACGAGTATAGATATATATATATATATATACATATATATATATATATATATATATATATATATATATAGGGGAGCCACTGAAAGACAGAATGATAAAAAAACAAAAATAACTTTTACAATCACATGTTTTTTTGTTTTTTTTTATTATTTCATATGGAAATATAAATAATGGATTTTTTAAAGTATTATATATGAAAAACAACTACGCGTGGCTCTATAACCTGTAACAAAAGAATTAAAATGAAAAAGATTGAAAACGAACAGGTTTTTCAATGGCCACCCTGTATATATATATATATATATATATATATATATTGATAGATAGATGTAATTATTTCTTATGATTGCTCTTTATGGCAGACGAAGTGACCAAGTTTTAACTTCGAATTTATTGACACTTTTCTACTTAGAATCCAAATATATTCAAATTTATATATCTCCAGGAAAATGTAAAAATGTGCTTGAATACATCCATCCACATACATATATACATATATACATGCATACATACATGCGAACACAAACATACGTACATGAGTAGGCTGAAAAGTTTATATGCTAACCAAGGTATTCTTAAGGAATGACTAAATGAGGTATATTTTTCTACATATTCCCTGGAAAGAAACAATGTAGTTATTAATAAGAAGAGTTGAAATTAATGCACGCAAGATTTCACAATTCTAGCACATATCATTCATAGCCAACCAATGAAAGTTTTAGCCGACCTTTGTACATACATTCATACATACATACATTTACATACACGCTTCTAAATATATATTTGTATATCCATACATTCAAACCACCATGCGTACATACATACAGACCTCTAAATATATGTGTATACTTCCATCCATCCATCCTTACTCACATAACTCTATGCATAATAAATCAACAAAAAAGTCTGGTTTGATTGAGATGAAATTGGCAACAATTTCCAATGCTTAAATGATTTTCAAATACCCGAAAGACAAATTCGATAACCATAGAAATATATAATTTGAATAAGAATATAATCAGTTGATGTGAGCAAAGGATTTTATTGTGTTATATAGAAGACAATAGGAAGTATTGGAAAGAACGTCTTACAGGAAAAATTAACGTTGATTGTTAAAATGCACAATTACTCAGTTGTCATGACTATATACATTTCATATATGAGTGTGCTTCTCTTTATATATATATATATATATATATATATATATATATATATATATATATATATATGTGTGTGTGTGTGTGTGTGTGTGTGTATATATATATATATATATACATATATATACATATATGTGTGTGTATATATGTATATACATATATATTTATGCGTGAGTGTGTGTGTCTATATATATGGGAGGGGGAGTGATTTCCAGAGGCTGACTGAAGAGAGGATGCTGTCCATTTTTCAGCTTTCCTTGTCCCGTGAGTCCCAGTGTTTTGAATTCATATGCAAAAAGCCTTGCTATGCAGGCTTCTGTTTTTTAGCTGTATATTGTATATGGTCGTCAAGTATGAAATGTGTTAAAACTTTGTTGAAATAAAACAAATTTCTACAAATTTCATACTTGACAACCCAATATATATATATATATATATATTAGAATTGGTGCTCTGAAATAGTTATATATATATATGAATGTATATATAGTGTATTTTGCAATACACTGTATGCTTAATTAAAAGCATTTTGAAGACATTACGCTATTGTTTTAGAGTAGTGACAGACTCACTTACTTTAATTTTCAGCAAACGGGGGGGGGGGGGATAAAGCTGACAAGGCCTTGTTTCGCATTTATTGATGCTTATTAAAGCCAACTACTCCTCCTGTTTGCTGAAATCATGGCTGTTTGGTTCTTATAGAATTCTAGTAAATAATCAGGAACTGATTATACAGAGCGGTTGCCGGTCAAGCAGAAATTGAAAATTAGAATTGGTGCTCTGAAATAGCTATATATATATGAATGCATATATAGTGTATTTTGCAATACACTGTATGCTTAATTAAAAGCATTTTGAAGACCTTAAGTAAGTGAGACTGTCACTACTCTAAAACAATAGCTTAAGGTCTTCGAAATGCTTTTAATTAAGCATACAGTGTATTGCAAAATACACTATATATATATTCATATATATATAGCTATTTCAGAGCACCAATTCTAATTTTCAATTTCTGCTTGACCGGCAACTGCTCTGTATAATCAGTTTCTGATTATTTACTAGAATTCTATAAGAACCAAACATCCATGATTTCAGCAAACAGGAGGAGTAGTTGGCTTTGATAAGCATCAATAAATGCGAAACAAGGCCTTGTCAGCTTTATCTCCCCCTGTTTGCTGAAAATTAAAGTAAGTGAGTCTGTCACTACTCTAAAACAATAGCATAAGGTCTTCGAAATGCTTTTAATTAAGCATACAGTGTATTGCAAAATACACTATATATACATTCATAATATATATATATATATATATATATATATATATATATATATGCGCTGAGAAAATTTGATAAAGTACACCTGAAAAGGAAAAAATATTTACTTGAATTTTTAACTATTATTTATAATTGTTTCTACTTTTGGCACAAGGCCAGCAATTACTCAGTACATTACTGGTATTTTATTTTATCGACCCCGTAAGGATGAAAGGCAAAGTTAACCTTAATAAATAACTATTATTTATAATTATCGACTATCTCTATTGTTATTTGCATATTTGCATTGTGACCCACACATTTCAAATTTTCCCATCTTATGTACGTGTGTTGTATGTGTATATGTGTTTATGTGTGTGTATGTGTGTGTGTAAGTTTGTGAGAGCCTAGTGAACTTGCAACAGGTTGTATTGGCTTACATGTTACCAATAGACAATGGCGTTAAGCAAGGGGATATTCCTGCTCCAACCCTATTTGCAATATACTTTGCAGTTCTCCTTTCTTTATGTATTCCGCAACTCTAATTGAGGCATAAACCTGCGTTTCTGGACATCTGAGTAAGCTTTTAATTTAAGAAGAATCAATAATAAATCTGTGACATTCAATGTGCTTGATAACGTTTGTATGCTGACTATGTGGACTTTGTTGCACACTTATAATCAGACATGCAGTACACAATGGGTAAGTTTACTAAAACGATGTTTTTCTTTTGGGCTTACTGTAAGCTTAACTTAGAGTATGGTGATGTACACTCCAGCACCATGAAATCCTTATGTTGTGCCAAATATATATGTGAATGTGATTTGGATGGCGGTGTGGATGGTTTTGTGTCTAGATGGTTAGTACTCTGTCAAGGGGTGAGGGTTTAGATGCTTAAGTACAGAAAACAAGCACTGCATTTGGAAAATTAGTGGAAAGGGTGTGGTCATACAGCGGCGTAACATTGAGTATAGTAATAACTATGTGCTTACAGTATTGTTGAATGAGTGTGAAGCATGGCCCACACAACAGCGGCATTTCTAGATACTTCAAAGATACCACTAAAGGTATAAAATGGAGAAGCATAACACCTGGCACTGAAATTTTACAACATTCTGGCTGCTCTAGAATCAGTTCCCGTGTTATTAAGTGTCAGATGAGCTGGGTATGGCAACTTGTTTGCATGAATGACGCAAGGCCTCCAACGGAAATCGTTTTTGGTGAGGTTGTGCAAGGAATAAGACCACAGCATATGCCTAAGCAAAGGTATACTGATATTAGTAAGGAAAATGTAAAATGTTTGGGTTTAGATATAAACCAATGGGAAAGACAAGCTCTTGATACTAATACATGGAGAAAGAAAATTAAATCAGGGTGTCAACTGTTGGGTGAAAAAGAGGCACCAAGAAAGGGTGCGTAGGTTGGGCTTGAAAATGTTGATTATTGGAATTGTAATTGCTGTCACAGAGTCCTTATCTCTAAATTCGGTTTTGTAATACATATGAAAGCGCATGAACAGGCAACGCCACAGGCGTATTATGTTGCAAATCTCTAGATGTGACTACGTGTCAAATTTGTAGCAAAATATGTTTAAAAAAACTTCCAAGTTGAAACGCCATGTGAATGGTTCAACATGAAATTCTACATCTTGATCCAATAAACTCAATATACACACTGGCATACTTCTGTTACTTGTGTCAAAAACTTTGAAAATCAGTTGTTGGTTTAAAAAGTCACCTCCCTGCACATGGGAGGCTGTAAACTTGGTGGAGGGATTGAGTCGATGTTGAGAGGGATATCATATGACTAGATGAAGTAATCATCATCTGCATCATCTTAGAAATATATTTATATATATATAAACATAAATTATCGAGATTCGCATTTCGGCCCACGAAATAACGAAAAACAACCTCCGAGATGTGCGGCAAGTGCTCAATGATTCAGATGAACCAGAGCTATAACAAACGTTAAAGGCCAAACACACTGAGACGATGGTTAAACAATCATTCGCATAACCAAAAAAACAATCAAGTAATTCGGGTATTGAAAATTTACCCAGACCCCTGGAAGGTTGGTAAAATCCAGTATATGGGTTTCTGCGGCTCCTAAATCAAGTACATAAATAATGTCAGGCTTCTGGTAAGATGATTGAACAAGGAAGCCACTTTCTCAACAGGTTTTAGTTCAATGTTAATACAAGGACTGACTATTGCTGACTCCACGTGGGGATCGACAAGGGAGGCAACACCTATATCAGGCGAATGAATTCAGTTGTGTATATTTTTGCAAGAATGCAAAAACATCACAAATCGAATAGAGTTCTCAACAGAAGGGTTAAAATTAACATCAGCTATTCATCAGTCAATAGAATCAACTAAAAAATCAAGAAAATTAACTGGTCAATAGCTAGTCTGGAGAATAATACAAACATAAATTATCAAGATTCGCATTTTGGCCCACGAAATAACGAAAAACAACCCCCGAGACGTGCGGCAAGTGCTCAATGATTCAACGTTAAAGGCCAAACACACTGAGACGATGGTTAAACACTCATTCGCATAGCCCAAAAAACGATCAAGTAATTCGGGTATTGAAAATTTACTCGGATATATTTATATATATATATATATATATATATATATATTTATTAAAATAACACATTAAAGTTTAAGCAAACAACGCTGCTTTCACGCTTAACGGGATCTTCTGAAACTAAAAAATTCAATCTGTGAACGCAGAAATAAATATTTCGAAAAAACGTTATACACGCACACAGACACATATATATTTTCTTTTTTTTATGTATATTTGTATGTGTATTTGGTGTAAACGTTCGCGTGTGTGCGGGCACAGGCGTTGCGTGGGTTCTGTATGTGCGTGCGTGTTATTTTTGTGTACATGCTTGTATTTGCATACCCATGGCGGGTGTTTTCGCGTATGCATGTGTATGTACGTATATGGATGCGTGCATGTATATATTTAATTTTTGTTGTTTTTAATTACCTCTGTATTTATTTACATTATTCTTAACCCTGAAGCCGAGAATCACTGGGTTTTCTAAATAGAATTTTAGTCTACAACTTCGTTTATACCATAAACGTGGTTTTGTCTTTGCGCGTAATTGTTCTCACCGCTCCACTTAATGACGTATTATCTTCGTTTTTCCGTTCATTGCCAGAGAACCTCTCCATGAACCACCTAATAGAATATTAGTCTACGACTTCATTTATACCATAAACGTGGTTTTGTCTTTGCGTGTAATTGTTTTCACCGCTCCAAATAATGACGTTTTATATTCGTATTTTTTCGTTCTTTGCTGGGAACGTTTCCACGAACCAAAGTATCGTCTTCCTGTCTTCCTTCGGTTGCAACCTTTTTAGAAATATTTACTTCTACATTCACAGATTGATTTTTTTAGTTTCAGAATATCCCGTTAAGGCTGAAAGCAGCGATTCTTTGCTTAAACTTTAATCTGTTATTTTATATATATTTATCTTTGCTTAAACTTTAATCTGTCATTTGATATATATTTATCCTTATCGAGCCCTCTTCGGATTTTAGTCTTCAAATTTATTATTATTACTATATACATATATATATATATATATATATATATATATATGGACATGTGATGCGCATGGAAGATGACCACTAGGTAAAGAAGTGCCAAGAAATCCTAGTAGAAGGAAGACGCAGAAGAGGTAGACCACGAAAAACATGGCGGAGGTGGTGAGTGCAGACCTCAGATCGCTAAAACTCACCCGGGAGATGACGAAGGACCGTGATAAGTGGAGAGATCCTGTGCTGAATAGGACCCTTCCAAACCTTGCAAGCAGGGAAAAGCGGACGTAAAATGATGATGATGATGATATATATATATATAACGATGGAAGTGTGGTAAGGAACCAGGTGGACTATAACGCACCCGAGTATTAGATACTTCGGGGAGTAGAGTGGGCAATAGGAAAAGATTTAGGATCCCGAAGGTTGAGCTCTGGCCGTTTCGACAGCTAGTTCAGAACTAGCTGTCGAAACGGCCGGAGCTCAGCCGTCGGTGTCCTGACTCTTTTCCTATATATATATATATATATACATATATCATATTAGTATTAGTGCTCTGAAATAGCGATGTATACATGAATATATGTATAGTATATTTGGCAATATATTGTATGTTTAATTAAAAACATTTTGAAGACCATTCGCTATGAGTTTTAAAGTAGTGACTATGTCACTTACTTATTCTCGGCAAAAACAAAGGAGATTAATCGATAGATCCATCTTCTATAGTGCTCAGAAGATGCGAAGGAGTGAGTAGTCTTGGTAAAGGCTAATGAGCGAGAAACAGGACAGTCGGATACTCTCCTTTGTTTTTGCCGAGAATATGTAAGTGACATAGTCACTACTTTAAAATTCGAGCGAATGGTCTTCAAAATGTTTTTAATTAAACATACAGTATATTTTCAGATATACTATACATACATACATGTATACATCGCTATTTCAGAGCACTAATACTAATACCTAAATTTTGCTGGACCGGCAACCACTCTGTTTAATCAGCTCTTAAATATTACTGGAATTCTATAAGAATCCAGCTTCTATTCTATAGTTCTCGGCAGAAGCGAAGGGGTGAGTAGTTTTGATAAACGCTAATGAGCGAGAAACAGGGCTGTCGATTACTCTCCTTTGCTTTTGCCGAGAATAAGTAAGTGATAAAGTCACTACTTTAAAATTCATAGTGAATGCTCTTCAAAATGTTTTTAATCAAACATACAGTATATTAGCAAATATACTATACATACATTCATATATATATATATATATATATATATATATTTGCCAGGTGTGGTGCTATTAAGTTAGACATGGCCTGGGCTAATATTGGCCAAAACCTATCACAGTTATCAAAGTTAATTATATATATATATATATATATATATATATATATACATAGAATATATATATAACTATATATATGTATGTATAGTAATAATAATAATTGTGAAGACTAATCCGAAGAGGGCTCGATAAGGATAATATATATATATAAATATATAAAACCATAAAGCAAATATTTATTAAAATAACATATTAATCTTTAAGCAAATAATCGCTGCTTTCTCCCTTATGCCTGCTTATGTATATATATATACATAAGCAGGCATGAATAAATTGAAATAAAAAAATCTCTACTTCGCTGCTTTATAAAAGCTCAATGAAAATTGGATGCGAAAATATTGTAATCCAGTATATACTCATGGAATATATTACAGAAACAACTATAATTGTATCTTGTAATCTATATGACAGGGTAGAAAATAATCAGGACATAAAATGATTACATCTTCACGCTGATTATCCCTTAGAAACATTTTTATGCGTCCACGTATTTGTGGAATTTTCAACCCTATATGAGTATGTTGTTACTTTGATCCAACAGCTGGAACACACATCGTCTGAACCGACGGAGATTCCTAGCACACAGACACGCACACTCATACACACACACATTACATACACTCAAACAAACACCCTCATACACATAGACACTCACAAACAAACAACCTCATACACACACACACACACAAACAAACACACTGATACAAACATGCAAACACACACATACTCTCTACCACTCACACACACACATATATATACATAAATAACACACACACATAAATAAATATATATATATATATATATTGACGTATATATATAATTACCTATTTATTCACTTATTTATCGTTTGTTTTGTTTTTTTTTTTGTTGTCTTTTCTAGGACGAGAAAAACCAAATAATGACTACAAATGTATGGCTGAGACATGTGAGTATTGAACTTTTAATTCGGTAGAATTAGTTTTATACCAACGAGAAGATTTTACATTTTATTTTACAGTGGATCAATGGATTTAAGCTAGCCATATAGACAATGGATTACGTATGCAACTCGGATAGTGAAAATGTATACAAAAAGCTATTTTTGTTCTGAAGCATGATTTTATTTTACATTATTCTTTTTTCATCAAGCATAATGACTGTTACTTTCAGTGGTAATTCTCAGGCAGCAGTTACATCAATATGACATGGTATGATATGGTTTGGTATCGGACATTTGTGATGGAACTCTAAGGGCGGCGTAGTGGTAATCGGCGTTTCTTTAGCATTTTAGACCTAGCAGAGCCCATTCCACTCTAAGTCTGAACACACAAAATTTCTTCAAGAGAAAGATAGAAAGTGAGGGAGGAGAAATAAGAAAGAAATATAGAATGAAGAATCGAGCCGGATACCAGACTGGTACATTTTTTATCGAGCTCGAAAGGATGAAAGGCCAAGTTGACCTCGGTGGCATTTAAACTCAGAAAGCTGGAACTAATACCACTAGGCATTCTATCTGACATTTTTCGACTCTGATATTTCGCTGCCTTCCATATATAGACCAACAAACAGTGCAGACGTTGAGGACAAAGTATTCTTCAGCCTTCTTGCAAGAATGACAATTTCCATCCTAAAACATAACCTCATCATGATTGGAACAGACATGTACGAATTGAACAAGGAGATTCAAAACGGATTACCATACCATAAATGGACAAATCGAAATGGGCAGCACCTTCTCAATATTCTAAATGTGAACTAGCCAAATTGGATACTCTGTTGATAATATAAAGAAGAAAAGATTATTGACGGTCAGCTATGTAAACGGATACAAAGGATAAATAAATGACAACAAGTAGAGAAATAGTGATAACAGCATATAGTTTCTTCAGTTCAATTGAATCTGATTATCCCATGGTAATAAAATAAGACTGCGCTCACACTCAAATAAATATGTAAAAAGGAAAGTTCCTCTATGATTAGAACAAATTGATTAATGCTGAAAAATTAAATCTCATGTAATTAGTAGAAGTCAAGAACAGATTTTAAACCTTAAAATCTGAGGTCAATGACAAAACTGCAAATTCCATTAATGGCAACATCATAAAAGCCCATACAGAAAGTGCAGAAAAACATTCCCCAAAACAGCAAAGCAGAAGATAGTACCACATTTCTATTGAGGTTTGGAAAACCGATCTCCTCACAGAAAACTAAACATACGTAAACGAAAGTTATGGCTGAAAACCAACCTTGTTCGAAAGAAAAGGCTGACATTAGCAGAACAGGAAATTACAGACGTATAGGGTTATCTGCGAAAAGATACAATATGCTACTGCAAAAATCAGACCCCACCTGGACCAAATCCTCGGAAAACACAAGAACGAATTTAGACCAAATCGCTGAACTACAACACAAATTCCTTTTTTTTTTAAATATTATTAGAGTTGTTAAGAGAGCAGAATCTGAAACCAATACTAACATTTATGAATTTCAGATAATCCTTCAATATGATTCATTCAGGTAGAGGCGCGTGCCCTAGTGGTAAGGGTGTTGGAATTACGATCATAATGTCGTGGGTTCGATTCCTGGACGGGATTGCTGGTTGTCTTCTACAGCGAAACATTTCATTTCACGTTGATCAAGGATACTCAGCTGAAAATGCGTACCAATAATAGCTGGGGGTTTAAACCTTCGCTGGACTGGCGACCTGTTCAGGGAGGAGTCTTGTACTCTCAATCGCTTCACGCCATGAAACCAGGATAAGCATCGGCCTAACGAGCCTTCTGGCTTAAGAGAGACTTTAGATCTTTAGATGATTCATTGCACGAAACTAATACAAATTCTGAAATCAAATTGTATTCAAGATAACATTTTAAATGCCAACAATATTCTCTGTATGGAGACAATGGCTCGAGAAATCCTCCCTGAAAGTGACACATTGTTTTCGAAATTCATGTCTCCCCAAGAAGCCACCCTGGCGTCCTAATTAACTTTTTGTTAAAGAATTAAATGTTGCTCTGATAATTGCAACAAACGACCAATCTACCGACTTCACCAAAAGAACTAGGCTATGACAGTCAACTAAAACAATAACAGATACAGAGTTTGTAGATTGTATTGTTTTGTTGCCTGATCTAGTTAGAGAAGGCTAAATACTATTAAAATGAGAAGAAATTGCAGCTGTGCAAATTGGACTACGCGTAGACAAGCAGGAGCTGTTTTCCTCTCCTTTAATCAGATTCAAGTAAGCATCATAAACTTAAAATGGTACAATGTAAGGGAGGTAGAATATTTCAAGTATTTTGGAGCCTGGATAACAAACTCAGTGAAGTACGTTAATGCTAGTGTAGTTCAAGCTAGGTCACTATCTAACAAAATGGCAACAATATGGAATTCAAATCTAAATTGATACCTGAAATTTAGATACTTCAGAGCAACAAAAGAGAGTATTTATGTATGTTGCTGAAACAGACATTAACAGAGATTCTGTTAACCAGTTGGACGGTCACTAAACAATACTGTTACACGAATATATACGTAATGGAGAGAACATAAAAAACTATTGTTGACCTATATGGCAATGTCCTTCCAATAACTGCTGTGTTGCGCCAACGAAGAATGAGGTCCATTGGCCACTATTGAAGAAGGGAAATGGGGGCAGTGCATCGATTATTTATATAGAAACGTACACATGTAAAAGATCCAGATGAATACATCACTTTACATATATTGACCAACCAGACACTGATATAGAATTAAAGAATCTGCCAGCTACTATGGACGAATGGACAATCGTGTCTGCTGGAGATCACTTGTTGGAAGCATCCGAGGATGCTATATATATATATATATATATATATATATATATATATATATATATATATATATATATATATATATATATATATATATATATATATTTAGAAACACACAGATATATGCGGACACACACATATATACATGAATGCATCCGCACCCAACTGTGAGTTAAGGGTGCCAACTTCACCGATGTTGCTCAATGAATGACTGGGACAGACCAATTCAGTTTGAACCAGACTGAACCAGTATCAGAGTTAAAAATACATTATGAAGAGAGAAGAAACATTTAGATATAATTAGTAATAAAATGTATCATACCTAAACTGTTCCTAAATTCCTCGACTACGTAGTTTCGTGGCATAAACAAAAACAATATATCAAAGATATAGAGTCCTTGCGAGGTCTGCCGACTTATCAAGAGGATACCTCATTTTACTAGTCTCAAGAACGCGTCTACACGACGTGAGAAAGAATCCCAAAAGGCGGAGGGGGAGATAGTCACGCGATATAACGGTCGAGAAACAGAGCTAAGCCTCTTATAACCACGAAGAAAATACCACAGAGGCGGAGGGGGTATTCATATCGAGGCCGTAGAAGAGGTAGTGAAGAAGGCGAGAAGTATGAGTAATGGAAGCTTTCCAGTTGTCCCCACACCTCAAAGATTGCTCGACCAGAGGGAGTTATTAATATATTTAGAAACACACAGATATATGCGGACACACACATATATACATGAATGCATCCGCACCCAACTGTGAGTTAAGGGTGCCAACTTCACCGATGTTGCTCAATGAATGACTGGGACAGACCAATTCAGTTTGAACCAGACTGAACCAGTATCAGAGTTAAAAATACATTATGAAGAGAGAAGAAACATTTAGATATAATTAGTAATAAAATGTATCATACCTAAACTGTTCCTAAATTCCTCGACTACGTAGTTTCGTGGCATAAACAAAAACAATATATCAAAGATATAGAGTCCTTGCGAGGTCTGCCGACTTATCAAGAGGATACCTCATTTTACTAGTCTCAAGAACGCGTCTACACGACGTGAGAAAGAATCCCAAAAGGCGGAGGGGGAGATAGTCACGCGATATAACGGTCGAGAAACAGAGCTAAGCCTCTTATAACCACGAAGAAAATACCACAGAGGCGGAGGGGGTATTCATATCGAGGCCGTAGAAGAGGTAGTGAAGAAGGCGAGAAGTATGAGTAATGGAAGCTTTCCAGTTGTCCCCACACCTCAAAGATT
>OZ024742.1:201220058-201245058 GCA_964016885.1 Eledone cirrhosa | reverse complement strand
CAGATTGAGGAGATGTTTACTGCCTGTGAAAAGTAGCTAGGGATTAACAGATTTGCTACATAGACGTTATCAGTAGATTTCCCTGAATTCTCTCTCACTCTCTTTTTCGTTAACTCTCTCTCTCCCTCTCTCTCTCTCTCTCTCTCTCTCTCTCTCTCTCTCATTGTACTTATCTCTTTCTCTATTTCTCTCTCTCCCCTCTCCCCTCCCCACTATCTCTCATTCTACCTATCTCTTTCTATCTTTGTATCTGTTTCTCTCTCTCGCTCTCTCTCGCTCCCTCTCTCTCCCTCCCCCTCTCTCTCTCTCTCTCTTCCACTTTCTATCGTTTAGTTGTCTCTTGTCATCAGCTATTGCTAGAAATGGTTGATTGGCTGGTTGACTGGTTGACTGGTTGGCTGGTTGGCTGGATGGTTCAATTGTTGGGTGGATCACTGGCTGGTTGGCTGGTTGGCTGGTTGGCTGGGGTGGTTCAATTGTTGGGTGGATCACTGGCTGGTTGGCTGGTTGTCTGGTTGGCTGGGTGTCTGGTTGGGTGGATCACTGGCTGGTTGGCTGGTTGGTTCGATGGCTGGTTAGCTGGTTGGCATTTTGGATAGTTGGCGCAATGTTTGAGTGGCTCACTGGATGGTTGGTTGGCTGGACGGTTCAATGGTTATGTGGCTCGCTGGATGGCTGCCTGGCTTGTTGGTTGGATTGTAGGTTGATCGATTCGTTGGCTGAATAGCTGATTGACTGGCTGGCTGGTCTGATGGTTGATTGATAGGCTAGTTGGCTGGTTGGCTGGTTGGCTGGTTGATGGTGAGCTTGTTGTATGATAGGCTGGCTGGATAGTCAGACGGTTATTTAGATGGACGGACCGCTACACAGCTGGCATGATTGGGATCACTTATCCCTCCCAAGCCTTCTTTTCCCTCCGCTACCCCACCCCCGCCCCCACATCTCTACATCCAATTCTGCCCTCTCTCCATTTCTATGTATATATGTACGTGTACAGACACACAGACATAAATATATACACACACACACACAAACATACATATATATGACATATATATGAATATATATATATCACTCACACATATATATATCACACATATAAATATATATATATGTGTGTTTGTGTGTGTGTATGTATGTATGTATGTATGTATGTATGTATGTATGTATGTATGTATGTATGTATGTATGTATGTATGTATGTATGTGTGTAAGTATACGGTTCGTTGTTTGATACAGAGAACAAGGACACCAGTATCAAACAGCTCAATATTTGATGTGTAAATGATTGGAGACAACAGCCGGAGACAATGATATATATATATACATATATATACATTTTTATATATACATGAGATGTGTGTGTGTATATATATATAGTGTGCAAACGCATGTACGCGCACACACACACATGCATATGTATATATATATATATATATATATACATATATGCATGTGTGTGCGTGTGCGTGTGTGTATATGCGTGTGTGTGTGTACATATATATAGTGCAAACGCATGTACACGCACACACATGCACATCTCATGTATATATATAAATGTATGCGTATTTGTTTGTATGACTGTGTGTGAATGGGATTTCCATTTCTTGAGCACTGGAGAGAACTGACTGAAATGTCAACGCCTTCAAGAATACCGTATGACAACCATATTGTTCCACTGAATAATTATTCAAATTTTAATCCGAATTTTTTTTTACGCTTTTATTTTGTTTTTGTACTATTCGTTATATATATATATATATATATATATATATATATATATATATATATATTTGGTTAATTATGCTAATTAGAAGAGGAAATAGTATATATTTTATCTAATAATTCTAAGGACATGATTTATGATATATATATTTTGTCGATTCTATTAAATGATGAATAGCCCCTGTTTATTTTAACATGTCTATTGAGCACTCTTATTCGATATGTGTTTTTGCCACACTTTTCCGAATATTTTTGCGGATATAAAGGTTATCTCCCTTGCTGAAATCCATGTGCGTATTTTTAGCCTGGGTCTTGTCTTTCCATCCATTCGGACGAAGCTCGTTGATAAAGTAACTCCAGTCCCCCGCTATCTGTAAGTCTTATATTTTTATATGAGCTGATAGATGACGGTTTAAGGATTTACAGAAACCCAAGAAGCTAGATATTCCATCTCTCTAGTGGGTCCGGGTATGCATTTTACATTCATTTCATTTATTGATTTATTGATAATTTATCTGAGTGTCCCGAATCTTCCATATCGAACTTGTCGGTTATTTGGTTGATTGTAGACATATTCTACGTGTGACGGTATTTAACGATAGTTATAGCTCTAATTTATTTGAATTATAGAGCCCTCTGCCGCTCATCTCGAATTTTGTTTATCGTGAACTCGTGCGCCGATTTTTCGATACTCGATTATTCTACTATATATATATATATGCATATATATATATATATATATATATATATATATATATATATATATATATATATATATATATATATATATATATATATAGAGAGAGAGAGAGAGAGAGAGAGAGAGAGAGAGAGAGAGAGAGAGAGAGAGAGAGAGAGAGAGAGGGAGAGAGAGAGAGTGTGAGAAAGAGAGAGAGAGAGAGAAAGATAGATAGATAGATATAGATAGATATAAAGATATATTTCTTTCTTAGCCACAAGGGGGCTCAAGAAAAGGGGACAATACAAAGACATGCCGGAGATTTTACATACAGTCGTGTAAAAAATATAAAAACAAACAATTACAACAATCGAAATCCCCAATAGGGGAGAGGCGCCACAAATGGGTTGTTCAATACCCTGTCGATAGAACAACCTTCAACTCCAGGAGCGTGTTGTGCAAGTGCTCCTTTCTTCCTTTTGCTCTCTTCTTCAAACAGAGAAGGCCCAATCACTCGGGCCATTTTCGCTTCATTTACCCACCTTTCAGCAAATTTACTGGGGTAGAGTGCCTCTCCCTCCACCCTGATTCTCCTTCTAAAGTGATACTTAAAGAAGGGAATCAATTGTTGTCCGGAGAGAAAGGCATCTGTCCTCAGTCCTCTCAACCTCGTCGACCATATAACTTCTTTCACCATAGCCACCGTACAGAGAAAAACCGCCTCTCTTTCGTTTTTGAAAGAGGCTGGCGCTTTGATCCTTACTATGGACTCGGCAGTCAACAGGATTTGTCCCATACGCGACAGCAGTTGTTCTGCATAGTTCGACAGGTCGGTTACGCCAGGGCAGTGTATAATTGCGTGCAGGACTGTTTCAATGTCCTGCGCACATCTTGGACACGTCCTCTTGGAAGGATCCCTGCCGGGGCGTCCGTGCCTGTAGATCTTGTCACGAACCGGTAGAGCTCCTCGGCAGCACTGCCAGACCAGGGACCTCTGGAAGTTGTCGATAGGTCCCGGGCGGAAACTCCTACCAAACAGACTGGTGAGCTCATCGTCTTCGACGCCCAGAGTCTCTCCGAGCACGTCGTCGCCCTTGTAACGTACAATCCCTCTAGAGAATGTCGAAGTGGAGTCTCCACTGATTGCTGCGCCCGCTTGCCAGAGGACTGTGAGCGCCTGAACGCATTCAATGTGCCAGGCGACCATCGTTTTCGGTCTTTTCTTGACCCAGGACTGCAACTCCGTCAGCGAGACGAGCTGTGGGAAAGCCTGTCTCGCAAACACCGGTTGGGGTCGCTGAGGAATACCTGGATATGCCGTAGCCTCAGCGCATGTTTGCGGATCATCATCCACGGCATTGCCAGCCCTCCGTTGGAAGGGTGCTGACAGCAGACGAATCTCCACACCAGCGGAGCCTGTTTCTTCCACAGAAACTAGAAGAGCATGCGTTCCATCTTGGCGAGGTGTTCACGGGGACAAGGCACGGCAGTCAAGCGGTAGTAGATGACGGACGCTATGAATGTGTTCGCCACCATCGCACGCCCTTTCAAGGACAGTTTGCACTCTGCCCACTTCTGGGTGAGTGCAAACACCTTGGCTGTGACCTCGTTCCTGTTTTTCTCCACCTGGATGTCTGGACCGAACCAGACCCCGAGCAATTTCGACGGTCCGTCCGTCAACGTCCAACGACGCTGTCGGACGTCATCGGTTTGCCTCTCCACGTACCGAGTTGCAAACCAACAGACTTGTCCGGGTTTAGTTCTGCTCCCGTCAGCGTTTCGCATTCTTTCAGTAAGTTACCGATCACCCCGATTT
This sequence comes from Eledone cirrhosa, assembly GCA_964016885.1. Classification (NCBI taxonomy): domain Eukaryota; kingdom Metazoa; phylum Mollusca; class Cephalopoda; order Octopoda; family Eledonidae; genus Eledone; species Eledone cirrhosa. Next base: position 201,240,838 of record OZ024742.1, on the reverse strand, counting down.
TCGAGGTGCTCGACAACATTACCGTCTTGTCGTCGGCATAAGCCGACGCCGCTTTGGGCAGTCCCGGTTCTAGAGGGATGCCCTGCAACAGCTCCAATTTCAGCAGTAGTGGCTCTAGAGTCAATACATACAGAATGGAGGAGAGAGGGCACCCCTGTCGAATGGAACGCGTGATTGCGAACGGCTCCGATAGGTAGCCGTTCACTTTGACCCTCGAGCAGATGCCGGTGTGCATCGCCTCGATCCATCCTCTGAACACGGGACCGAAACCGGCCACCTTGAGAACCGCTTCCAAGTATCGATGGTCGACCCTACCGAATGCCTTATACTAATCCAAGTTGATCAGAGACCCACCGAAGCCGGGTTCACTAGCCACTATGATGTATCGCATGAGGTCTTGAGAGAGTACCACCATCTATTGTTGACGATGGCTCCCGTTAACTGTTGTTTTACTAGTCTACTTATCCGTTCACTGTAAGCTTTACGTGCCGGCAACGACACGTTCAGCCTCCAATATCCGGGTCCCTGTCTATGTATTCTATCACGGTTGAGTAAGCAGACGACTAACTTCTGATCTGAATAGGCAACCATGTGCATTCGTGGACAGATTAACATCTCCTTGTCCCTTTCTCTAATGAAGAACCTATCTAAATACGATCTAGATGTCCCACTGCGGTTTGCCCACGTCCACTATGGTGCAGTCGGGAAATCCAGTCGATACCTATCGGCCAGTTGGAATTGGCCGATTAAAGTTTTGAGGCTGTTGCACCCCGCTCTACTGGGACATGCTCCCACATAGTCCCATCGTGCATCTAGGATACCATTCCAGTCCCCCACTAAAAGTAAGGAACGAGACGTTTCCAGAAAAGACTCTAGACGCTTAAAGAAGTCTGGCCGTGATTGCGATTGCCCGGTCGGGGCATAAACGGCCACCAGTCTGAAGGCTCCACCTCCAATACTGTTCACGTCTAGGACTACCAGTCTACCCTCCGAGTCCAAGTGTACTTGCTGTACTTCGACGTCCAGGTTCTTCCGAAACATGACAGCCACTACACCTCCACCTCCTGGCTGACAGAGAGATGCGTAAATCTCAAAGTCGTCGAAGATGGGGGTTAGTTGCTGCTTGTTGTGGATCCTGGACTCGGTGATGGCTATCACATCCATACCGTGTGACTTAAGGTCGTTTAAAGTTGGCCCTGTTTCCAGGGCATCCCTAGGCCACGCACGATCACGCTTCCAACTCGTAAACTAGCCATGTTGGGGAAGAAGTGTTGGAGAAAAAGGACGAAAAGGTGCACTTGCCTTTTCGTTTCTTGGAGATCGGGTTGTTCAATCTCCATTTGGGTGCTGGATGGGGTGTTGGGTGGGGTGGGGAAACATTTTAACAGGACGCGGTCGATGGGTTTCTGGCAGGGGTTGCCCACGTCTTGCGAAAATTTATTTTTCAGGTAACTATAGGTCTCCATACAAACCCTTATACGTTTAAGGTGTGGAGACGATTCTGTTTTGACGAAAGATTTGCCCTACGTCTCCACCTTGGGGTTTGGGGAAATGACCTCCATCAAACTCTTATTGTTTGTGTTGATGTATGCGTATTGTTGTTTGTGTTTGTGTTTTTTGTTATGTTGTTTTAGTGTGTTGTTCGTCTGGGAGTTTTCTTTTTATGGTGGGTGCTTATGTTTGGGTTTGTGTTGGTGTTGGTTTTGCTGGTAGGGGTATGTTTGACTGTGGTGTTGTTTGGGTTGTTGTTTGTGTCTGTGGTTGTGTGTTGGTGATTGGAGTTTTGAGGGTTTTGTGGTGTCTCTTTTTGTTTTTTAGATTTCCGAGGCTCTCCTTCTTCTTCACTTAAAGAAGGGGAAGCAGCCGCATCTGTCGAAGAATAATCATCGTCAGGAGTGTGGGGTAGGGGCTTGTTGTGTGGTGGTGGTGTTTCGGTGAGTGTGTTTGTGGTAGTGTTTGATGGAGTGGGATGAGGTGGGGCTGTGTTCTTCAGGGGAGTTCTCTGTGTTTTTTCTGTCGTTGCTGGTTGAGTGACTGTTTGTTTTGGTGTGTTTGCTCGTTTCGTCTGTTGTTGTACTTGTGGTGGTGGTTGTTCTGGTGTTGGTGTTGGTAATAGTGTTTTTTTAATGATGTTGTTGTGGTGTGTTTGTGAAGGACAGGAGGCCTTTAGGTGTGCTGTGCTACCACAGCGAAAGCAATTTAGTTTCCGACCCTCCACCATAATGTTTATTTTGTTGTTGTCGTCAATGACGACTTTTTCGGGTATTTTGGAGATTCTCTCCGGCCTTATTTGAATGAGAATCTCCAAATCAGTACCCGCCCACCTTTGTCTAATAGATATATAGATAAATTTCTTTATTAACCACAAGGGCACAAAAGAAGGCGACAAATACAAATGGGGAGTTTACATACAGGTATATGAAAATAAAACTATATAATAATACAATAACAAATAACAGATATAATAATACAATAACAAATAACAATTGAAATCCCCAATAGGGGGGAGGTGTTACACAGGGGTTGTACACACCCCGAAAAAATGTACAACCCTCATCTCCAGCAGCACCAAAAGTGAGTACTCCCTTCATCTCTTCCGCTTTTTCCTCAACATACAGGCTTATATAGAGAGAAGCTCCAACCACTCGGGCCATCTTTGCCACATTCACCCACCTTTTATAAAATTTGCTGGGGTACAGCACCTCTCTCTCCATCCTGATTCTTCCTCCAAAATGATATTTGAAAAAACGAATCAGTTGTTCGCCGGAGAGAAAGGTATCTGACCTCAGCCCTTTTAACCCCGTCCACCATATAACCTCTTACACCATAGCCATAACACATAGGAAAACCGCCTCTCCATCGTTTTTGAAGGAGGGTGGCGGTTTGACTCGGTGGTCAACTGGATTGATCCCACCCGCGACAATAGTCGTTCTACATAGCCCCACAGGTCGGTAAAGCCCGGGCAGTGTACAAATGCGTGCGCGACGGTTTCCTCGTCACGCACGCATCTCGGACAGATCTTTTTCGAAGGGTCCCTACCCGGGCGCCCGTGTCTGTAGAGATGGTCTCGAACTGGTAGAGCTCCTCGGTAGCACTGCCAGGCCAGGGACTTCTGGAAGTTGTCCATTGGTCCCGGGCGGAAGATCCTGCCGAACAGACTGGCCAGTTCGTCCTCCTCTACGCCTAGAGTTTCTCCGAGCGTGTCGTCGCACTTGCTGCGGACCAACACTCTATAGAATGTCGAAGTGGAGTCTCCACTGATCGCCGGGTCCGTTTGCCAGAGGACTGTGTGCGCCCACACCGGTTGTCTGGTGAGGAATACGTGGAGGTGCCACAGCCTGAGAGCGTGTTTGCGCATCGTCAGCCACGGCAACCCCAGCCCTCCGTTTGAAGGGTGTTGGCAGCAGATGGATCTGCTCACCAAAGGAGCCCGTTTCTTCCAAAGGAATCGGAAGAGCGCGCGCTCCATTTTGATGAGCGTTTTGGCTGGACAAGGCACGACGGTCAAGTGGTAGTAGATGACGGACGCTATAAAAGTGTTCGCCACCTTTCGCCACTCGACCTTTCAAGGATAATTTGCACTCGGCCCACTTCTGGGTGAGCGCAAACACCTTGGCCGTCACCTCGTTCTAGTTCTTCTCCACCTGGAGGTCAGGACCAAACCAGTCCCCGAGCAGCTTTACCGGTCCTTCGGTCCAGCGTCCGGCGACGTCATCGGAAGGCATCGGTTTGCCTCTCCACGTTCCGAGTTGCAAACCGACGGATTTCTCCCGGTTCAGCTTCGGTCCTGTGAAAATTTCGTATTCCTCCAGTAAGGTGCCGATCTCCCCGATATGCGAGGTGCTCGACACCATTACTGTCACGTCGTCGGCGTAGGCCGACGCTGCTTTTCGCAGTCCCGGTTCCAAAGGGATGCCCTGCAATAGCTCCAACTTCCGCAGTAGTGGCTCGAGAGTCAGTACATACAGAAGGGAGGAGAGAGGGCAGCCCTGTCGGGTGGATCGAGTGATATGGAACGGCTCCAAGAGGTAGCCGTTCACCTTGACCCCTGTGCAGTTGTTGCTGTTGTGCATTGCAGCAATCCAGCCCCTGAACACGAGACCGAAGCCTGCCGCCTCGATCACCGCATCCAGGCAACGATGGTCAACCCTATCGAAAGCGTTAGAGTGATCCAAGTTGATTAAGGCCCCACCGAAGCCGGGTTTACACCCTACCCTCTCTATGATGTATCGCATGTGGTGGAGGTTGTTGTGTATGGACCTGGTCGGGATTGCGCATATCTGCGCTTCTCCCACCAGGTTTTCGACGACAAGTGCCAGCCTCTTTGCCAACACCTTGGCCAAAATCTGTAACTCTATGTTGAGCAGAATTATGGGCCGGAAGTTGCCTATGTCATCCCCCTTTTTCTCGTACTTCCTGACTAACGTGATTATGCCCTTGGTCACAGAACTGGGAATTCTCCCGTTCTGCTGCCAGTTGCAGTAGACCGCTTCCAGTAGATCGGAGAATAAGTCCGGCATTGCTACGTAAAATTGGTAGGGATGACCGTCGAGACCTGGAGATTTGCGTTTGCCGCATTGGCTCAGCGCGTCCCCTATCTCAGCGGCCGAAATCGGCTTTCGCAGAACTTCGCTTCGCTGTCCGAGAATCGCTGTAGTCCGTCGAGGTATGAACCGAAATCCATAGCCCCTCCCGGCGCGCCGCCCTGCCTGAACAGTTGAGAAAAGTGCCGCTGAAAGGCCGCGCCCATTTGCTTCGGCTCACGTATCACGCGTCCGTCTTGGTCCTTCAAAGACCGAATCTTGGACTTGTTGCCACTTTTCGTCTCCGTCACTCGGGCGCAGCTAACAGCTTTGGCTCCCTCGTTTCCAAGAGCACGTATTTTGCTTCTGACAACGCAACCTTCATGCTTTGCGTCGAAGAGCTGGTCCAAGGCCGTTTTCGTCGCTAGCACGCTGGCCACGTTGCCACTCCTAAGTGCCTTTCTACTTTATCTACCAGTTCCTTTTCGGTCTTATTTCTATCTAACACTAATTCTTTACTAAAACCTATCGAGTCTAATCTAACTGCCCTCTTGAGAGAGTACCACGATCTGTTGTTGACAATGGCCACCGTCAAGTGCTGCTTAACTAAAGTGCTAATCCGTCTACTATAGGCTTTGCATGTCGGTAACGACAAGTTCAGCTTCCATTAGCTGGGTCCCTGTCTATGGGTTTTGTCAAGGTTGACTAAGAAGGTCACTAATTTGTGATCTGAATAGGCAACCATGAACATTTGTGGACAGCTTAACATGTCCCTATCCTTCTTTCTAACTAGAACCCGATCTAGATGTTCCGCCACGATTAGTCCACGTCCACAGTGGCAAAGTCGGAAAATCTAGTCGATGCCTATCGGCCAGGTCAAATCGGCCGATTAACTGTTTGAGGCTCTTACACCCCCTTCTATCGGGACATGCTCCCACATAGTCCCAACGTGCATCTAGGATTCCATTCCAGTCCCCACTAACAGCAGGGAGCGCGACGTTCCCAGAAAAGTCTCTAGACATTTGAAGAAGTCTGGCCGCGGTGTCCCGGATGGGGCATATGCGGCCGCCAGCCTGAAGGCTCCACCTTCACTACCGTCAACGTCTAGGACCACTAGTCGACCCTCCGGGTCCAGATTTAACATCTGTGTTACGAGGTCCAGGTGTTTCCGCAGCAAAACGGCAACCCCACCCCCACCTTCCGGTTGACAGAGAGATGCGTAGATCTCAAAGTCGTCGAAGATGGGGGCCAGTTGTCGCTCGCTGTGGATCCTGGACTCGCAAATGGCTACTACATCCATGCTGTGCGACCTGAGGTCGTTTAAGAGTTTGCCCTGTTTCCAGGGCATCCCCAGGCCCCGTACATTCACACATCCAACTCTTATATTGGCCGTGTTGGTGCTGAAAAGTTAACAGAAGAGGAAAAGAAATCACTCACCTCTTCGTCTCCCGGGGACCAGGCTGCACAATTTCCATTGGGGTGTTGGAGGGGTTGTTATGTGGGGTGGTGGTCTCTGGAGGGTGGGGACAGAGATGTTTGGTGGGGAGGGGGTGTCTGGTAGGATGGGGGTGGGGGTAGGGAAACATTTTAACAGGACTCAATTGTAGGGTTTGACGTAGGGGTTACCTACGTCGTTAGGAAATTTTTCTTTTAACTGTTTATGTGTGTCCATGGAGGTCCTAATCATTTTAAGATTAGGATTCTCCGAAGAGTGTGCAAAAGTTTTTCCTTCGGTCTCCACCGAAGGGTTTTTATATCTGGTGTCTCTTAAAGTTTTATTGTTAGTATTTATGTAGGTGTAACATTTTTGTTGTGTTGCTTTTTTTCTGTGGTTCTTGTGTGGGTTTACGTTTTGTAGTAGGTGTTTTGTTTTCAGGAGGGGGTGTATTTGTTTGTGCTGTTTGCGTCGCTTGTGTTGGTGTTTTTGTGTTTGTTGCATTTTTGTTTGTGTTGTGTCTTTTCTTTTTTTTTTTTTACTGGTCGGAAAGGCTCTCCCTCATCGTCACTGGGTGACGATGATGAGGCCTCATCCGTGTTGTTGGGGAGGGGTACGTTTTGGGGAGCTGTTATGTGTGTGGGTGTTTCTGGAGTTGTTTTAGGTGGGGAGGGGTTGGGTGGGACTGTGTTTGTCGTTTGTTTTGTTGTCATTATTTTTTTATGTTGTTGTTGTTGTTGTGGTGGTGGTGGTAGTGGTGATTGTTGTGCTGGTGTTGCAGGTGTTGGCAATAGTGCCTTTTTTGGCTAGTTAGCCGAGGACAGGAAGCTCTCAGGTGACCCCTGTTTGAGCAGTGGTAACATGAGGGCTGCCTACCCTCGACCGAAATGTTTATGTATATAAGCCCATCTAGCAACACACGTTCCGGCAGATATACATATATATAATAGATGTGTGTGTGTGTGATTTAACCAATACATATGTATATATTTAATATTTATTTTCATACTAATAATATTACTACGTTCATCACATCTTTATATTTATACACCACTATAACTTTAACCAGCACCACCACCACTATTTTCAACAATCATATTATGTTCATATATTTGTTCACGTATATATTTTTTACTTATTTTTAATCTTCATTCTAACTTCTTTATTATTATTTTTTCTTTTTCTTTTTCTTTTTCTTTTTCTTTTTCTTTTTCTTTTTTATTTATTTTTTCTTTCTTTCTTTTTCTTTTTTTTTTCTTCTTTATTATGGAAATTGTTATTTCAATTCTCCGTAGTATAAATACAATCACCGAGTGTAATTATGTCAGTTATTCCGATGATTTGATTAGGCATACACTGTATTTAAGGTTGAGTGACACAACATCGAGTGATTAGCAACCTTTACATATCCTAATCAATGAAATAATTGTTAATACTGTAAATAAAACGGTTTTTGTAGTTGACCATGTTATTCATAACTCTTTCACTATTATTATTCCAAGATTAACCAGCATAGAAATTACCGGGAACTCACCACCTAACTAAGGAAACATCTTGTTGAGTCAAACAACGCCGTACGTTAAAACTATCCACAATACAGAGTGCTCACAACTTATAACTGGATTACCTATAACGATAACTTGCTATCACATATATATATATATATATAAAATAGAAATGACTTTGTCTTCTATAGGACTAGAATTGTTTCATTCATTGAGTACCTTATTGTGGTTAACACCGATTGATCCCGGGATAAACTTATCTTATATGTATATATATATATATATATATATATATATATATATATATATATATATATATATATATATATATATATATATATATACATATATATATATACTATAAAATATGTCCATAGAATCATTTGATAATATATATACACCATTTCCTCCCCCAATTAGCATAATGAACCACATAAAAAATCAATTAGACCAAGCTATATATATATATGTGTGTGTGTGTGTGTGTGTCTATGTCTGTGTCTGTGTGAAGGCGCATGGCTTAGTGGTTAGAGCATTAGGCTTTCAATCGTAAGGTTGTGAGTTCAATTCTCGGACAGGGTGTTGTTTCCTTGAGCAAGACACTTTATTTCACGTGCTCCAGTTTACTCAGCTGAAAATGAGTGACAGCAATAACTGGAGGTTTAACCCTGCGATGGACTGGCATCCTGTCTAGGGGGGGAGTCGTGTACTCTCAGTCGCTTCACGCCATGAAACCGGGATAAGCACCGGCCAAATGAGCCTTCTGGCTTAAGACAGACTATAGACATATATATATATTGCAATAGCTTACATTTTTTTATACGATATCTTCCTTTCTTCTTCTTGCTGTTTTTCTTCCTTTCTTTTTCTATGTTTCTTTCATGTTTCTCGTACTACGAGGGACCACACTTTTTTTCCCTGTCGTCACACAAAAGTGTATGTTTTGCTGCTTAATTGCTCTAAGTTAATGTTTTGTTTCTCGTTTCTTACTCCACTGGACAGAGTTTGGCTCATGTCAGACACTGTGACCCCGTTGGTAGGTGTCGAAACTGCCCAAGTCCACCTCAACCACTCCAGACCCTGGAGTTCTGTCCTTCGTTTGTATTTTTATTTTTAAAAAAATAACTTTTCGATTTGTTTTGTTTCCATTCGGTGTCTTGTCCTCTTTTTGTTAATTTCCTCAAGTTTATATATATATATATATATATATATATATGTGTGTGTGTGTGTGTGTGTGTGTGTGTGTGTGTGTGTGTGTTGTTATATTTGGGGAGGGTCATATTGCCAGAAATAACAACAGAACACATTCACTGTTTGGTTGGTTTCTGCTTCTGCAGCTTTTATATCTCCATAGTTAATTCATTTGGCCATCAATATTTATCACTGACTCATAAAAATACATATATAAATACATATATATAGTCTAACAAAGTTCTTTCGTTCCACATCTGCAACATCATCAGTGGTACTATTATCATATTTCTCCCTACATTATTATATACATATATCCTTTGTATTGGTGTAAGTCGAAAAGCCACTTGCATATATATATATATATATATATATATACACACACGTGTGTGTGTGTGTATGTGTGTGTGTGTGTGTGGAGATAAATATATAGATATAGATCGATAGAGATTTAGAGAGAGAAATACATTTGTCTAAGTAACCAGATAGTAACATCTCTGCATTTTTAAACCGGAATTGTCTTAAAATAATTGTTTCTACATTTGGCACAAGGCCAGCAATTATCCAGTGCATTACTGGTACTTTATTTTATCGACGCCAATAGTATGAAATGCAAAGTTAAAATCGGCAGGATTTGAACTCGGACATGGACACATACATCCATATAATAGAAAAATCTACGTTAATAATAATCATGGTTTGTGTATTAGGCACAAGGCCAAGGATTTGGAGGGGGGTCGATTAAATTGACCCCAGTGCATTACTGGTGCTTCATTTTGTCGACCCCGTAAGGATGAAAGGCAAAGCTAACCTCAGCGGAATTTGAACTCAGAACGTGTAGGACCATAACTCTATGCTGCAAAGTATAGCGTCCCACCCTCTACCGATACTGCCAATCCACCCCACAAAATAATACAGACTTTTAGCTTCATCTTTTGTAATTATTTCCATGTCTTTTGCAGTGGAAAGAACTTACTGAAATGTCAATGCTCTCAAGAATACCATGACAACCATATCTATTGTTCCACTGTATATTTATCCAAATTCAAATTATATCTTTTACGTTTTTTATTTACTTTCTTTTTTTTTTGTTTATTATGTTTTTTTTTTGTTTGTTTCTTGTAATATTCCTTTTATTTTTATATTTATTCCTGTAGTATTAACATACATCTAGCCATTTTCCATTAATTTATTATCAGCAGGACGAAATATTGAGAATTCATCAAAGACTTTTTTATCATTTCTTATAGAATTATAAAATAAAAACTTTTTGTAACATGCATATTCCGGAAGCAGGAACAAGATAATTCAGCAAATTGTGCTTGTGTGAGGATTAATGGTTGAACACACACACACACACACATCTATATATATATATATATATATATATATATATATATTATACTAAACGGAAAACAACAAAGTAAACAAAGTATAATAAAAATTAATTTAATGCTTGTTATAGAAGGAAAGTGTCATACCGTTTACGACGCTAGTCCTTCATCAGAAGATAGATTGAGGAATAAAAGAAGAAATGAAATGTGAGAAAAGGAAGAAATTGAAAACAACATTTTTTTTAGAAAATGCATGTGTGTTTTCAGTCAGCCATGTGTTTGAGTGGGGGATATCTTGTAATTTGCTTAATCAAAAATTAATAGATATTTACAGAGTATTATTTGTCTTATTCCGTCATACTCTTTCAATCCATTTGTCTTTCAGTATCTGTGTTTCTCTCTTTTCCTCCCTTTGTTTCTCTTACACTCTCGTGTTTCGTCCCCCTTCTCTGGCAATAAACAATAGTTCATCCTAAATCTATACAAGCTAAATACGATTATAGAAATCTATATTATGCCAGAATTTTTAACCAGTCTTGTCTATTGAATGAAAGTCTTCGTTAATCGCATGGAAATAACTTACAGAGTAAATCTCCACGCATACTAAAACGCGGAAACAATGTTGTTGTTACAGTTGTTTTGTTGAGCGAGCAGAACTATAGTAAAAAATCTTCAAGTGTTAACCATTCCTTCTTATCTTTTGTGGTATGTGTATGTTTCCTTATATAAACTGTCAGTCCCTTTTTATAACACTGCATGATACTATTTTTTAGTAAACACTACATTAAGTGATATTAGTTAATTTTAGGTTACTCTATGTTAATATGAAATATGTTTTTCTTTACACCATCTACATTTTTATCTACATGATATACAACATTTAAGGAAAAATTGTCTTATCTTGTGAACATTGAATGAAGTCTATCAATATACTAAACAATAATTAATCACTGTAAAAAAAAAAAAAAACAATATACACTTAGAAAGGAATTTGCCACAAAAACGTTACAGCGTTGATTTCAATATCAAATTCAGTAGCATGGAGTTCAAGATGAGTAAAGCCAGAAAAGGTCCACCGTCATGAGGGGATCGGTTCGCCTTTGGTACCTTGTTTCAATAGTAGTAATTGTTTGATGAAATATTTTACCATGCATCATCACTGCTCTTCCCTAATTCCAAAAGAAAGAAATCCAAATGAATCTTTAAAAAGTGAGTCTTTGAGGACATTCTGACACCCTGTGTATCGAATGAATCAAACCATTATTCTTGCTATAAACCAAAGCCAGGTTATCATGTGCGTCGAAAGATTCAACAAATGTTTTCTCTCTGTTCCTCTGAATGCATGCGTGCATCCCCTCATGCGCTGCAAGCAGTGCGTTGGGCATGTGTTTATCCCTGTTCCTATACACTGTTGTTTTGGTTCCTTAGACTAAGACACTAAATTTTCCAAGCATTGTTTCAGTCAGGTAGGCATCTTTCATAGAAAGTCACAATTTTCAAATAAAATGATCCAGTTGTTCTTGACATAATATAAGGCATGAATAAGGAATTTCAAAATGACCGACTGCTTGGCACAGGAGGAATTTCAACTTCGTATGGCTGTGGTCTAATAGCAGATGACAAAGTAGGGTACTTGATATACTTTGCAGTTGTCTTATTGAAACCCTCAGCATTAGAAATTCAAAAGTAGCAATAGTAGAATGGTTGCTTTGTTATCACTATGCCATTGGAGTGATACATAGCATTTGCTTCAGCTTACTACTTAACCACAAGGAAAGACGTTCACTGGAACCTTTGTATACAATATGTGGAGCAAAACATTTAACTTAAAAGACAAATAGGAACACTTGAGGGCATGTATGGTATATTACATTTCTGTTAATTTGGTATATAGGACGTATCTTGTAGATCAAAGTCTAGAAGATTGAGATGGAACAGAATATATTTCATATTCAGAAACAACACCTGAAAAGTAGCTAAAAGTCACCATAATTTTCTCTTGTTAAAAACCTTTTTTCATTTTGTCATCCACTATAATTAATTCCTATTTCGTCTTTTATAATATTGAATGGCACTAAACATTTTATTGACAATCAGAGAAATATCTGTTGTCCGTGCATTAATGCCCAAGGAGAAATTTTCTAATTGCATAATAAGCATCGTTTGAAGCGTCTGACTTTCCGGAATATTTCTGATCTGATGTTTAAATCGCATTTAGATGGAAAGACATGATCAGAAGTCTTCATAAATGCAGACATTTCGGAAATCATCTGATACAAGAATGATAAAATCGACATTCAGCCAGCTGAAAATGTACATTTTTTTTTACTTATTTAAATATAAAGACAGGTGACACGTGGATGAACTAAAACATATCTAATAAAATTATCAAAATTCCTGGTAACGAAATGTTGTACACTTCACAGAAAATATCATACATGACATTGGTTCAGAGTATACTCCTTTGGGGATGAGAAATTCTGAATTGTATATTGTGTTAATCGCTTTTTATATTTTTAGGGTTAAAATATATAATACTAATTTATCTTCTTTCATCTACGTTGTCTATAAGGGACGGCATCCTAGATGTGCTTGTCTCTTTTTAAATAGTGAAACTCATACACACATACAAGTAAAAAGAAATGTCTCATTATTTGAAATGTTTCTCACACGAGAAATAACTATAGCATATAAAGTATGATGATAAGAAAAATATACACTTGGGCTCTAGCAAATAATTTCTTTGACCAAATGATTAAGGGATACAACTGTACCTGATTCTGGTTTCGTAGGTCTCATCGGTGGAAATATAGTCTTTCTATTGCTTAAACTTCTTGCAGCCCCTAGTTTACTTCATAGAAAAACTCCTACTTATATTGTATAGTGGTAAGAAATGAGTCTAATTCAGAGGTAACCAAACTACGGCCCGCGGGCCGGATCCGGCCCGCGACGTCAGTTCATCAGGCCCGCCGACGGTACTTGCATTTGCGTGATAAAACGGATGGAACACGAGATGTTTCTAATTCAATGTCTTTTTCATTTTCAGATCCGTTTTCTTTACCCTTTATTATGGCTACTAAGAAAAGAAAAGTGGACGCCGAGTGTCGCGTTTTCAATGAAGAATGGGGAGTAAAGTACTTCTTTGTGGAAACAAAGGACCAGAAAGTTAGTTGCGTGGTATGCAGCGAAAGTGTTGCCGTTTTGAAAGAGTACAATCTTCCGCGTCACTATAAAACAAAACATCTATCAACATATTCAAAGTTTTCTGGAAAGTTACGCTCTGAGAAATATGAGTCCATGAAACGTGGTTTAGAAACTCAGAGAAATCTCTTCACGAGAAAGTTTGCTGAAAATGAATCTGTCACTCGTACAAGTTACAAAATAGTGCATAAATTGGCAGAGCAAGGAAAACCGTTTACTGATGGCAACTTCATCAAAGAGTGTATGATGGAAGCAGCAAATGACTGTGTCCTGAGAAAGCCGATTTGTTTGGATGTATCAGCCTTTCGGCAAGTTCAGTTGTGCGGAGAACAGAAGAACTTGGAGAGAACATAGTGCTACAGATACGGGAGAAAGCTAGGAACTTGTTGTGGTATTCTCTGGCGCTGGATGAGTCTACTGATCTCTCGAGTACGTCACAACTTCTCGTGTTCATTCGTGGTGTCAATTTGGACTTTCAGATAACGGAAGAGTTGGCATCCGTTTGCTGCATGCATGGAACAACAACTGGAAAAGACATTTTCATGGAAGTGCAAAAAACTTTCAGTGGAATCAGCTTCGAGGTGTTACAGTTGATGGAGGAAAAAACATGGCTGGAGTGGGGAAGGGTCTGGTCGGACAGATCAGGACTCAGTTGGAAGATTTGCAAATTCCGGGCGCTCTGTTCATACACTGCATCATACCACAGCAAGCACTCTGTGGGAAAGACTTGGATATTTATTGTGTACTGAAACCAGTCGTTTCTGCTGTGAACTTCATTCGGGAACATGCACTCAATCACCGTCAGCTCCAGGCTTTTCTTGAAGAAATTGATTCTGATTTCTGTGACTTGCCTTATCACACAGCAGTGAGGTGGCTCAGCTGCGGTAAAATCCTGTTTCGTTTTTACAAGCTCCGAAACGAAATAGATGTTTTTCTCACTGAAAAAGATGGGGCTGATCCGCAGCTGTCAGATCCTACCTGGCTGTCAAAGTTGACATTTTTGGTCGACATCACATCCCACATGAATGAACTGAACTTGAAACTTCAGGGAAAGGATAACCTCGTCTGTGATCTCTACAGAATCATCAAAGGATTTCGGAGAAAGCTGTCATTGTTTGAAGCACAACTGGAAGGAGAAAACTTCTCTCATTTTCACTGTTTCAAAGAGTTTTGCCTACAATTGCTGAAGATGTCAACCTCAATTTTCCTAAAATGATTATTCGTGACTTGAAGAAGCATTTTTGGGGAGAGATTTTCAGATCTCGACAGAATTGAGAGTGACATTCTTCTGTTCCAGAATCCGTTTGATTGTAACCTTGATGATGTGCCAGTTGGAGCTCATTGATTTGCAAGCAAATGACGTGTTGAAAGAGAAGCACAGAGAAGGAAAATTTGTTGAATTTTACCGCTTCTTACCTGATGCTGAGTTTCCGAAATTGAAGAAATTTGCCGCTGGTATGGCATCATTGTTTGGAACAACTTATATCTGTGAGCAAACATTTTCAAAAATGAAGTATGTGAAGTCAACACATCGAACGAGATTGACTGATGAACATTTGAAAGCAATTCTCTTGATTGGATGCAGCAATTCCAAACCAAACATTGATGATATCTTGAAAGCCAAACGTCAGTTTCACAAATCTAACTAACCTTTTCTGTTGCTTAGTTTGTAAGATTCGGATATGTGCACACTGGGTCTGATGTAACTATATTTTTGCTAACGTCGCCTTCTTTGATAACTTTTTAGTAAATAAATATGCTGGCTGTCTTTGTTTTTTGTGCATTGAATGCCACTCAATCATGATTAACATAGAATGCTAAACGTAATGTTTCGTCTTTTATCCCAGAGCATTACATGGGGAGGGGGAGGAGGTATGAAAAATAATAGAGATTAGGTTACATTATGCTCGGACAAAGTAAGAAAGAAAATACACAGAATATGTATGCTTGTGTGTATATATGTATACTCACATATATTCTTATATACATTTACACACACACACACATATATATATATGTATATATGTATGTATATATATATATATATATATATATATATATATATATATATATATATATATATATATATATATATATATATATATATATATATATATATATATATATATATATATATATTAGAATTGGTGCTCTGAAATAGCGATATATATATGAATGTATATATAGTGTATTTTGCAATACACTGTATGCTTAATTAAAAGCATTTCGAAGACCTTACGCTATTGTTTTAGAGTAGTGACAGTCTCTCTTACTTTAATTTTCAGCATACAGGGGAGATAAAGCTGACAGACCTCTGTTTCGCACTTTTTGGTGCTTATCAAAGCTAAGTACTCTGCCTGTTTGCTGAAAATCTTGAATGTTTGATTATTATAGAATTCTAGTAATAATCAGGAACTGATTATATAGAGCGGTTGCCGGTCAAGTATAAATTGAAAATTCCTGATGATTACTAGAATTCTATAAGAATCAAACATTCATGATTTTCAGCATATATATCTATTTATCTCTCTCTATATATATATATATGGGGAGGGTCATATTTGTGTAATATTGCCAGAATTAATAACAGAACACACTCACTGTTTGGTTGGTTTTCGCTTCTCGCTGTCTTTTATATCTGCGATCTAACTTAATCGGTCCTCAATGTTGCCATTGACTGACCGACGGTCAAAAATAATACAGATACAATATAGACACAAACACATATATATAGTTTACATAATTTACATAAATCTTTCGTTGCACATCTACAACATCGTCAGTGGTGTTATATTTTCCCTCCTGTTGTGTTGTATATCTACGCCATTTTTTTATTCAGTCTGTCTATATATTTATTTATTTATTTGCTTGTTTGTTTATTTTATTTTGTCTTCTTTGCGCATGCGTTTGCGTGTGTGTATAGTGTTATGTTTGCTGTGTGACTAGTGTGTATAGTGTTGTGTCTGCTGGGTGACTAGTGTGTGTTTATGTGCTTGTTGTTATTGTGCTTGTGTATCTATTTATTTATCTTATTTTATTTTATTTTATTTACTTATTTATACTTCTCTTAGGTCAGTGTTGTTTGTTTGGGTGTTGTTGTTGTTCCACTCATTCTTGCTGTTTAGCTTTGGTCTTCTAATTTCTATTTCACTGGCCTCTCTGATTTGCCTATCTGCTGGGTCATTCCTATGTTTAGATATTATTCTAATTTCTACGTTGTCTATGTTACCGTCATGTTGTTGTCTAGCATGTTCGTATAGTACTGACCCGTTTTTTCGTCCTTTTAGTTCCCCCCAGTGTTGGTCTATCCTTTCACTTATGCTACGAGCTGTTTCGCCTATGTATGTTGTTGTCATGTTTCTGCAAGTACCCTCTGTACATCGTATGCTATAGACTACGTTTCTAGTTTTACAGTTTATCCGGGCGTTCACCTTACATATGATACATTTCCTATTGGTACAGTGGGTTTTCTTAAAGGGGTAGGTTTTGCTGATCAGGGATTTTATGGTGGTTCCTGGCTTTTCTACCACCTTTATTTTTAAGTGGGTCTCTCTCAGGGCCTTTCTACACTGGTTAGCTAATTTCCCTCCAAGGGTGGCGTCCACAAACATGACACTCTGATATCTCTGGTTGTCGTACCATGATGTGGCCTTCCCTATCTTATGTCTAGCCCTATCTAAGCTATTCCATGATTTGCTCCTGTATAATGGCCAAATTCCTTTCATGTCCAGTTCTATGAGGGTCTTATACTTTTCCATGGCTCCTTCGTATATTCTGACTCTGTCTCTTTGGTTGTAGCCAGAGAACTGCATGCGGTTGATGAAGTGTTGGATGTGTCTTTCCATTTCTGTTGGGTCGCACATGCTGGACACATTCTTCATCACTCGTACCAAATCTGCGATCAGAATATTAAACTTAGCACTACTGGACATTGCTGAGTTTTTTAGTATCAGGTATTTGGAGGCCATGGGTTTAGCATAGTGTGAGTGGAGAATTTGGGCTCTCAGTCTATAGTGTTAATCCAGAGTTCTGTGTCTAATACAGGTAGTCTATTGTTAGGGTGTTTGGAAGGGAAGTCGATAGTTACAGTTATACTCTGGTGTATGGAATTAGCTATCTGCTGGATGCTTTCCATCGTGCTACGTTCTAATTCAAACTTGTTAGTGCTCTCTAGTGGGGGTGTTCTTATAACTATATTGATATCGTCTACATAACGAGAGTACATGATGAGGTCTATGGAGCTTTCATTAAGGAGATCTTTAAGTCTCCTTTCCCACCATACCATGAAAAGGTTGGCAACATCACCAGCTATGCTGACGCCGATGGCTGCTCCCTCATTTTGGGTGTAGATTTTCTGATTGAACTTAAATATGTGGCCCTTTAGGGTAGTTTTGATACTAGCCCCTATTGCATGTGCGACCATTTTTCTTACCTGATCATCGTTTTGGGGGGTCCGTATAGCTTTGGTCCACCCAATCCACCTTCCCATGGGAGTCTTTTTTGCCATTGAGGTTATGGTGGGGGGTCTACCTCTTATAGGTCTACTAGGGCAGAAACATCTAAGGTCATGGCTGTCTAGGTAGTCAGTGTCGTAGGTAAGTCTAAGTAGGAGGCCCAGTTCGTCTGTGTCGACGTCGCAGAACTCCACCTCACTCTCAATGATCATCTCCACACATCTTTTCACAGCAAAATCAATGTTGATGGATGGGTACAGTGACACCACATCCATGCTGCCTATTATGCAGTTGGATAGGCTCCTGTTTTTGTTGCACTCACTGATTCTGCTGAGGAGATCCTCTGTACTTTCACATACATCTGGGGACATCGTCATTATGGGGCGTATAACCATTGAGAGGAAGTAGGAGATCCTGTAGTTGCTAGCTATATTAGCTCCGCATACGGGTCTTGTTGGTGGTCCTGTTGTCGGGTCGTCGACTGTCTTGTGGTCTTTGCGGAGCCCATACAAGGGTGGTATGCCATTGTTAGACGCCTGGAAGTTGTTGGGAGTGTGTCAGTCCACATCATCATGTGAGCGTTGAGGATTTTTTCTCTCCCATCGTGTGTTTGTTGTGCAACTTCGCTCGTGTTGGTGATGTGGGGTTGCATAGCCTCGATGTAGTTCGGCATGCTATCTATTGACATCCTACCAGACTTATCTGTGGGTAGACACACTACCTCACCATCCCTTGTGCGCTGCTTGAGGCTAACCAAGCCTTCTACAGGTTTCCTCCCAAGTTGTTGGGCCTCTGGTCTGCTCTGTCTCATAGTATACCTGTCTACTTCTTGTCTAATCTTATTTCTAGCTATGGTGAACTGTGCCTCTGTCTCGTCATCTATTTGCTGTGGTATGCAAACTCTTTTATTAAAGGGTAACCTCGTAGGATAGATATTACCCATCTTATATGTTTTGTCAGCTGGGTTGAAAAATAGTTTCTCTGAGGGGTTGTCATTATATCTATCGTCATAGTTGTGTGTGTTGCTATTGTTGTTATCAGGGTGGTTGTTGTTGTTTCTATCATTAGCATTATTATTATTGTTATGATTGCTAGATGTATTGTTGTTTACTTCACCGTTATTGTTGTTGTTGTTACTGTTATTTCTACCATTGTGGTTGTTACTATTATTATGTTTCTTGTTTTTGTTGATGTTGCTACATGTACTATTTCCATTATTACCACTGTGGTTATTGTTGTTGTTGTTCGTATTGTTACCGTTATTACTACTGTGGTCGCTGTTGCTGTGTATGTGGTTAATGTTTCTATTATTATTATTATTGTTAGTTGTTGTTGTTCTGTCTATCGCTAGTATTATTACCATTATCACTATTTCTCACTTTCCTGCCATTGTTATGGTTATGGCTGTTATTTCTATACCCAGAGTTATTGTTTATATTACTACTACCGTTATTATTGTTGTTGTTGTTTACCTTTGCATTCCAACGTATTTTTGTGAAACACTTTTCCAGCTCCGTTTTGCACTCCATAGGGTTAATCTTTTTGTAGATGGCAAATTTTGGTAATAACCGTAGGATTTGTTGTTCTTGTTCACTGATTAAAGTGTTCCCATAGATATTTACTGTGTGGTCATTGGTAAATTCTTCCGGTAGTTTTACATCAGTCATACGGATATTGTCGATGTTATATATATATATATATATATATATATATATATATATATATATATATATATATATATATATATATATATATATATATATATATATATATACAATTAAGTTAAAGTGTACATCTACATATGTATACGGAAGTATTAGTATGCATATAAATACACACATGTATACATATGTACATGTACTCAGTTTTTCACTAGACACTTTACAGTGAGTGTCAGCTAGTCTGTATGTAACCACACAGACGGACCGGGTTTTAGAGTCATACGAGTTTTCAAGAAAACACATTTCCTCTATTCTCCAGAGGGCCAGACAGGAATATTGGACTAGTTTCGATGTTATTACATCTCATCAGCAATATTTACCCATCTTCCGGCTTCTCTGGAGAATTGTAAAAGCACATATCGTTATATGCTTTTTCTATGAAAATTAGTAGTGGGTAGACTAATTTGCATAGAACGTGAGTCATTGTACGCACCGGTTCAGCGGAAACGATAAAAACAAATAACGAAACGAAATTAAATTTCGTTTCGCTTCTAACTTACTTTTGTATGACTGACGCTTAAACAATTAAGTTAAAGTGTACATCTACATATGTATACGGAAGTATTAGTATGCATATAAATACACACATGTATACATATATACATGTACTCAGTTTTTCACTAGACACTTTACAGTGAGTGTCAGCTAGTCTGTATGTAACCACACAGACGGACCGGGTTTTAGAGTCATACGAGTTATCAAGGAAACACATTTCCTCTATTCTCCAGAGGGCCAGACAGCAATATTTACCCATCTTCCGGCTTCTCTGGAGAATTGTAAAAGCACATATCGTTATATGCTTTTTCTATGAATTTTAGTAGTGGGTAGACTAATTTGCATAGAACGTGAGTCATTGTACGCACCGGTTCAGCGGAAACGATAAAAACAAATAACGAAACGAAATTAAATTTCGTTTCGCTTCTAACTTACTTTTGTATGACTGACGCTTAAACAATTAAGTTAAAGTGTACATCTACATATGTATACGGAAGTATTAGTATGCATATAAATACACACATGTATACATATGTACATGTACTCAGTTTTTCACTAGACACTTTACAGTGAGTGTCAGCTAGTCTGTATGTAACCACACAGACGGACCGGGTTTTAGAGTCATACGAGTTTTCAAGGAAACACATTTCCTCTATTCTCCAGAGGGCCAGACAGGAATATTGGACTAGTTTCGATGTTATTACATCTCATCAGCAATATTTACCCATCTTCCGGCTTCTCTGGAGAATTGTAAAAGCACATATCGTTATATGCTTTTTCTATGAAAATTAGTAGTGGGTAGACTAATTTGCATAGAACGTGAGTCATTGTACGCACCGGTTCAGCGGAAACGATAAAAACAAATAACGAAACGAAGTGTCTAGTGAAAAACTGAGTACATGTACATATGTATACATGTGT
>OZ024742.1:201190058-201212558 GCA_964016885.1 Eledone cirrhosa | reverse complement strand
TTTTACAGTATAATATTAGGGCGTCGTTTCAATTAATTTTTAACTCTCACTTTCTTTTAGAAAATTAGTTAGTTACCCTAACGAAAATTGTCCATCATTTTAACACGATCATTTTCAGTTCATTTCGCTTTCATTTCGATTCGTTTTATTTTTTAAACTGTCTCGGGTTATAATTAGTCAATAATTTAATATTTTAATCAATAACCGAATCTAATCGATGACACGGCTTTTTGGTCAGAAGTTATTAAAGGAATAAAATAATTCCTAATCTTTTCAACTGGAAACTATGATGTCTGACATTTGACGTGTAAACTCTCCAACATTATTTTACAAATGAATGAAAGAAATTAATAACAATAATAATCGGCTTGTAATAAAGTAATATAGGGGTGGTTATGCAGCGATGACGGCAATGAGTTTGCGGCAATAAAATTTGTCTAATGATGTCAATGAAAAGATACTAATGAGGAAATGGCAAGGTGTAGGTGTTGGTAGTGTGGTCGCTGTACACCCGAAGGAAAGCTAATCTTTTATAACGTAGCCACAGTAATCTAGAGGGTGGTGAAAAGAAGCATTGGAGGATGTGTTGTTGTTCTTGTATATATATATATATATATTCTTCTTCTTCTTCTTCTTCTTCTTCTTCTTCTTCTTCTTCTTCTTCTTCTTCTTCTTCTTCTTCTTCTTCTTCTTCTTCTTCTTCTTCTTCTTCTTCTTCTTCTTCTTCTTCTTTTTTTTCTTTTTCTTTATCTTCTTCTTCTTCTTCTTCTTCTTCTTCTTCTTCTTCTTCTTCTTCTTCTTCTGTTACCTTTACTCACCAAAAGCATTCAACGACGAGAGATTTCTATTCCATACGGCTGCAACAATTTAATCAGGTCTGCTCTCAGGCCATGTTATCTGTAGCAATTGTTATTAAGCACTGCTGTTAGACTCGTGCTTCATCCTACCACTCTTCTTTAAGCAGGCCGAAAATGAACCTAGGGGATAGAAGTCAAGGATGAATGCCCTTAATAGTGGGGGGGGGGTCGAGTGGAAGACAGCTGAGATTGGGACTCAAATCTATGTATGTCGGCGACTAAACCGGCAACCCCACCAAGCTTGCTTGGTGGGAAGAGTGATATTTGGACACCCTGCTGGATGAAATACAAGACCCGGTAAAGAGCGGAGGAACTCAGCAGAGTCAACGGCCATCCAAATAGAACCTTTTTTTTTTTTCATCTGGGAGTGAAAGGCCCCAGTTGTTGTCACAACACCTTTCTAAACTCTGAAAAAAAACCTGCGGCTTCGGAGGCATCCGATGATGTTAACCAGTTCTCCTTTTCGGTTAGTGTTTTCGATGCTCAGAGAGTGGGATTGGTCGAGTGCAAGGCCTTACCCCAATGAAAAAAAACCTTCAAATCACAGGCATTGCTTGTTCAGGATATGTTACAGGCTTGTGTGGCTGGTAATCTGACAAGAGGTTGCAGTACTCTTAGGAGAGTTTGCAGCCATCATATATATATATATATATATATATATATATATATATATATATATATATATATATATATATATATATATATATATATATATATATATATATATATATATATATATATGTGTGTGTGTGTGTGTGTGAAAAAATGGGGAGAAGAATACTGCAGGTTGCACATGGATAACATGTTATAAAATGAGTCCCTCATCAGTGATTTGTCAACGATCATAGATATTTCATTGCATTAAAAATCGTATACCTCACGTTGGTGCAATAATAACTAAATTAAGTTATTAGGACAATTAAAACGCGTAAAGCGTGTGAGACAAGTAACAACAAAGAGGAAAGCTAACCGTAGATAGGAAGGGCACAAGCTACATAGTTATTCTGTCAGCGTAAAGCTGGGTGAATATATGAGCGCGTAGAAAAAAGACCTTTCGAGATGAATCCAAATGTAAGAAAGAAGGAAATTGTTTTCGTCGCGAACGGGGTGAAGTGAGAAGGGGAGAAACAGTGAGTGAGTGAGTGGAAGTGTGAGGAAGAGGTCAGTAGAAAGAAAGTGTTAACTGACATGACAGAGGGGGCGAAAGAAAGTTAGAGAAACAGAGAGAACGAGGGAGCAGTAAGATATATATATATATATATATATTGGTAAACGGAATAGAAAATGCTGACAAATTGTTCACAGTTGAAAAATGGTTTAATTAGGAATAAAAGAGTATTAGTAATTGTATGGGTTAGTATTCAGTTGTGGTTTTAAGTTTTTAAGTTTTTACCGGTTGCGCATTTCTAAATGCTTTTCAAAAATAATTTTGAGATAGAGTGTCCGTGCTGTTTGCTCTGATCAGAGCAAACAGCACGGACACTCTATCTCAAAATTATTTTTGAAAAGCATTTAGAAATGCGCAACCGGTAAAAACTTAAAAACTTAAAACCACAACTGAATACTAACCCATACAATTACTAATACTCTTTTATTCCTAATTAAACCATTTTTCAACTGTGAACAATTTGTCAGCATTTTCTATTCCGTTTACCAATATATAATAACTTGTGTGTTACACCTCTATTCTTTTAACTATATATATATATATATATATATATATATATATATATATATATATATATATATATATATATATATATATGATGGCTGCAAACTCTGTTAAGAGTACTGCAGCCTCTTGTGAGATTACCAGCCACACAAACCTGTAAAATATGTAGGTTGTTTACCGACACCTCAGTATGCACATTGGAGCACTTGACGAAGTACGCAGACTGGTTTATTTACTCCGGAGTAATGTAAAATAATTAAGTCAAATAGGTAAAATTTGGCTTCGTTTATTATAAATTATAGATATACTGCTATATATATTTCGGTGACTGTCACCGAAATATATATAGCAGTATATCTATAATTTATAATAAACGAAGCCAAATTTTACCTATTTGACTTAATTATTTTATATATATATATAAAGTATTTCCGTAGAAAAGGTAAAGGAAAGAAGAACGCTCTACGTATGGTACATAACTATTTAATTACATAATAAGCAACACAATATAATTATTCCATTACCTAAGGCTTCAAGAAACTAGATGCTCCTTATAGGAGCGTCCGGCCCGTTCATCAGATGAAATAGTTATGTTTTGCATATAAATTTTGAAATTGATATCTATTAAAAATGAAAGTGAGGTTGAGTTAAAATAATATCGTATAACGGAAAAAAAATGATATATATACACATATATATGTGTGTATATAATTATACACACGCGCACACACACACACACACACACACACACACACACACACACACACACACACACACACACACACACACACACACACACACACACACACACACACACACACACACACACACACACACACACACACACACACACACACACACACACACACACACACACATAGCAGGAGAGATAAGGGGAAAAAGATATCGGATGCTGAATTTACCGACGACATAGTTCTGTTGACAAACACAGTGAAGGAGGCGGAGGATTTGATGCAGGAGATGGAGACTGTGTCGATGATGTGGGGTTGAGAATGAATGAGATTAAGACGAAGTATCTGGTAGAGAATATTAAGAAGGCAGAGAAGATTACTAATGTAGGCGGGAAGCCGCTAGAATTGGTTGAGGACTTCCTGTATTTGGGAGCAAAGATTGGGAATACGGAAGATGATGTTGTCGAGATGAAGAGTAGCCTGGACGGCATCCACACCTTGAGATCTGTGTGGGAGTCGGACCTTCGTAAAGACGTGAAAATCAGCCTCTTCATTGCTGTAGTGGAGTCTGTGCTGCTGTACGAGTCTGAGAAATGGACACTGATCAAGAAACTCACTCAGATGGTGGATGGGTGCTACACGAGAATGTTGAGGATGGCTCTGAACATTAATCAGTATACACTGAGGATGAAAAACTCAGAGCTGTATGGGAGCCTCCCAAAAATCAGCTCGAAAGTGACACAGAGGAGACTGAGGTTAGCTGGACATGCTCACCGACATCCAGAGATGACACTGTACTCAGTGCTCCTGTGGGAGCCCCTGCATGGACACACTAAAAGAGGAAGACCGAAGTTAATATATGTTGATGCTCTAAGGACAGACACTGGTCTCTTGGAGACGCAGGAAATGGCAGCGATAATGAGGGACAGAGACCGCTGGAGAGAATTCGTCCATGGATCTCGGGAATTTTACCCGCCCTAGACTAGACTTATAAAAAATACATACATGCACACACACATAAAATTACATGCGCGCATCTATACATACATTCATATATATATATATATATATTTGGCCGGTGTATCGCTATTAGCTTTCTCCGATTATGTATTTATATATATATATATATATATACATACGCACACGCATACACACACACAGACGTATATATATATATACATATACACACACATACATAAATATATATATATATACACACATACATAAATATTTATATATACACACATACACACACACATTCACATATATATATACGATGAAAAAATAATTAATAATTACATGGATACATTATGGGAAAGATACCAAAATAGGCCAGACAATCACGCATATATATATACATACAAATAATATATATATATATATATATATATATATATATATATATATATATATATATATATATATATATATATATATATATATATATATATATATATATATATATATATATATATATGATGGCTGCCCCCTCGTTATATTGCACAATATACCATTATTAATAATTATTAATTAATTCTATCGTGCAATGTCTGTACATGAAGATATTTTTTAAAGTGACGAAAGACTGTGCACTGAGCCAATCCTACTCTCTGAGCGACAACAGCTATAACCCGAAAAGAAGAAAAGATCAACATCATCGGTAACTACTGAGCCGCAGGTTTTATATGGGAGTTATCCCAGTTTCCCGAGTTGCCTTCTCCTAGAAGAATGCCCTGACAAAGGCTAGGGGTCCTTCACTCCCAGTGGTTTAACCACGTGATCGGGTGTCCAGCCCGATTATTTCTATGTCCCCGCGCAGATACATACACATGCACCCATGCATATACACATATACATACATATGTACATGTGTATATATATATATATAAGGCGGGAAAATTCCCGAGATCCATGGACGAGTTCTCTCCAGCGGTCTCTGTCCCTCATTATCGCTGCCATGTCCTGCGTCTCCAACAGACTAGTGTCTGTCCTTAGGGCATCAACATACATTAACCTTGGTCTTCCACTTCCAGTTTGTGGTTGACAGGACTCTGGCTTTACTGTAGCACCGGTTCAAAGCAGGAGAGTTAAGGCGAAAAAGATATCGGATGCTGAATTCTCCCTCTGGTGGTGTCCAGCAGAAGCAAGGGGGACATCACCAGAGGGCGTTAGGCCCCCCACACACTTCGGTGTTTGTATAGCTACGGCTTCCTAAAACCGTATTACTTTGGAGATACGAAATATTTATACATATTGTATAAAGCTATGCTTGAAGCGAAACCCTATTTCTTATATATATATATATATATATTTATATAAAGAATTATATATAAATATTCTAATAGAGATGTATTTAGAAACACATACATGTTTATATGTTTATTTATAATAAACTGTGTGCTCATTGTGCTCTGATTATGTCTCGAGTTAAATGTGATATGTTCACAGGTTAAGAAACTCATATCGATATATATATATATATATAGATAGATATATATATATATATATATATATATATATATATATATATATCGATGTGAGTTTCTTAACCTGTGAACATATCACATTTAACTCGAGACATAATCAGAGCACAATGAGCACACAGTTTATTATAAATAAACATATAAACATGTATGTGTTTCTAAATACATCTCTATTAGAATATTTATATATAGGCTTTTATTCTTTCACTGGTTTTACTCATTATCCTGCGATTATGTTGGCTAAACACGAAAGATTATCGTTGATTTTATCGATAACTTAGAACTTGTAAGCTTAAAGTTTGATACATTTATCAATCTCTTATTGTAGAACCATTAATTAGCGGGATGTAATTAGTGGTTCAGGATATTTTTTCATCGTCAGTGTAATGTAATCATTCGGCACTGATATTTGAATAAGCTATTAGTTTATATAACTTTTGCTTATAAATTATCTGCTGAAAAAGTTCATGTACATATAATTCCGTGTTTGATGTGGCTGGGATAATTAACAGTAACTCTACCATTGCATGTTTCATGAAAAACGTGTATAGAAAGACATATACGATAGTACAAAGGGAGTAAATGTTGTTGCTAATAAGATACCCATGACATGATCAGATTCAAGTACACAGTGAGATATATATATATATAAATTTAGTATACATACATACACATACGCTCACACACACACACACACACACATATATATATATATGTATATATCTATCTCTCTAGGGCGGGTAAAATTCCCGAGATCCAAGGACGAGTTCTCTCCAGTGGTCTCTGTCCCTCATTATCGCTACCATGTCCTGCGTCTCCAACAGACCAGTGTCTGTCCTTAGGGCATCAACATCCCTTAACCTTGGTCTTCCTCTTCCAGTGTGACCATGAAGGGGCTCCCACAGGAGCTTAGTGGATTAGTGGTTAAAGCATTGCTTGCAACTGAAAGGTTGTGAGTTCAATTCTCGGACCGGGTGATGTGTTGTTTTCTTGAGCAAGACACTTTATTTCACGTTGCTCCAGTTTACTCAGCTGTAGAAATGAGTACCGGCCTGCCCACCCAGCCAGTGGGATGGCGTTATGTTATCTATATATGGCTAAAACAGCACGACGTGCTGTGACCAGCGGCGCCGATTGGCGCCCGACAGACCTGGTCGATCAAGGTGATATATATGTATATATAAGGTTTGGTGGCTGTGGGGGGAGGGGGGGGAGGTAAGAGGAGGAGATGAGCTCGTAGATGGTGGAGGACACGAGTTGTTGGTAGCCAAGACTGGGGTCGGAGGATAAAGGGCGGTAAAAAAGGTTATTGCAAAGCTGGCGGAGAGCCTCAGCCCTATAGAGGTCAGCGCTCCAAACCACCACAGCGCTACCTTTGTCAGCGGGTTTAATGACAATGTCATCGCGTCACCGAAGGTTGCGAAGAGCGGAGAGCTCAGTTCACGTGATGTTAGAGCGACGAGAATGCTGGTGGAAACGGAACCGATTCACAGTACGCCGGCAAGTATCGACAAAGGAGTCGAGGGTGCTGTACTGGCCAGAGCTCGGCGTCCAATGTGATTGCCGGCGACTGAGACGAGTGCAGTCATCCGTCTGTGTTGATGATGGCGTGTCGTGAAAAAATGCTGTCAGCTTTAATCGACGGAAGAACCCTTCAATCTCGGCACGTGTGCGGAACTCGTCGCAGATAGATGTGGTTGGTATAAAACGCAAACCACGGGCGAGGAGGGAGCGCTCAGCTTCAGAGAGTGGTAGGTCCTAGGGTATGGTAAATGCAGCGCAGGGACGTGAGGGAGCGAAAGAGACGGAAGCGGAGGGGCCAAGGTGGTTGGGCAAAGTGTGTGCAGATTCAGTGGTAGGTGACGGGATAGAGGTGTTAGGGATGGAGGTGACATGAGTATGGGTGGTAACGGCAGGCGGGTGAGGGAGAGAGTCGAGTTTATGGGTTTTTTGCGGAAGTGACGAAATTGAAAAGGAGGCGATTGAGGTAAACGATGAATTGGATGAGGGATTGGGCGAGGAAAGGGTGGCAAGTGGAGGAGAGATGGAGGTAGGCCTTGGGGAGATCTCGGTCGAGAGAACGGATTTGGGCGAGAGTTGATCGAATGGTCGCACGCATGAGCTGGCGAGAGGAGCAGGTAAGGATGGGCTCAGTGGTGGGAGCAGAGTAAGAGATGGGGTGAAACTTGAGGCGGAAACCGCAGGGAATGAGGTGGTGGAGATAGTGACTTAAAAATGTGATGTGACTGTTGTATCGTGTTTTGGTGAAGATGAGGTTGGAGAGATGCGGGGAGGATTGGATGCATATAGGGGGGGGGGGAGAAATCGCTTGAGGATAGAATGGAGCTGGCGGAGAAAAGATTTGAGATTGGGCATATTGAAGGTACTAGGGTGAGAGTGTGAAATAGACGGGGGATTTATAGGTGTCCGTCGGCTGTTATTTGAGGGTGGTGCATAATGGTGCAGGTATCTAGTGGTGGTGGTGGTGGATGGGCAAAAGAAAAGAGGAGAGGGGAGAAAAAGAAAGTCACTTGATGGAGGAGAGTGAAAAAGGTGAACAAGGGGATGGCGGAGAAGAGGGAAAAGAAGATGGTGTAGAAGCAGGGAAAGAAGATCTAAAAGGAGGAGGAGGAGGAAGAAGAAAAAGAATAAAGACTAGTGATAAATGATAAGGGGCGGGAGGAGGTAAGGTATATATATATATATATGTAAAAGGTAAACAGAAATAACAACACAATCGGTACAGAATATGGAAAGTATATATTAGGTTAACGCTTGATATACCAGGAAGAGGGTCTTAACGTTTCGGACGCTAGTCCTTCATCTGAAGAAAGAATGATAAATAAAATAGATTGAGGGGACGGGCGGGATGGAATTGGAAAAATCTCTTTAGATAAAAATAACAGGTCCATTCATGTTGACTTCTCTTGCAAAACTGTTGGTGCTGGTGTTTTGTGTATGATTTGTTTTTTAGAAAAGTGGATAATGGCGCGAGTCTACCTGAAATGAAAAAAAAAACGTTTTGTAAAAAGCGTAAGCATGAGTTTGTGTGTGTGTGTATTATTATAGGTCCACACGAAGCTAAGAATAAATTTGCGTGTATATGTGAGTAAAAGAGTGTGTGTGTGCATGTAAGTACGAAGCTATGAGCAAAAGTATGTTAATATAAGGGTGTGTATCGGCATGTATTAGTAATAAGAGAAGCTGCATGATCAAGAGAAAGCGATAGGAATCTAGAGGTGTGATAATGGACGGGATATTAGAGAAATTGGGGAGATAAGTTGAGTCCAAGAAGGGAATAGGACCCAAGGCGGTGAATCAGACTTTGTTCAGTCCTGGTGTGCGAGGCCTGTGATCCATGATGTAAAAGGACACAAATGACTGAAACATGTAGGGAAGAATGACCAGGAGAACAGAAATGACGGGCGACAGGAGTATCTAAACGGAGTCGTATGTTCCTCAAATGTTCGGCAAAACAGTCTGCCATACGGCGTCCCGTTTGTCCAATATATAAAGACCCGCAAAGGGAACACCGGAGGGCATAGACAACGTGGGTGGTTGTGAAGGTGAAGGAATGGCGGATACGGAAGACATGTAGGGTCTGTAAGAGTGGTGAGGGTGGAAATAAAGGGACAAGTGCTGCAACGGGAACGGAAACAAGGATGAGAGCCGTGTGGAGTCGTCGGAGAGGACGAAAAAGAACTGCGAACCAGGAAGTCGCGGAGGCTTCGGGCGCGCTTAAAAGCAGTAATGAGTGCGTTTGGAAAAAAGCGAGAAGTGACGGGGCCAGAAGAGAGGATACGGAAGGAACAGAGGATATGTCGCCGGAGTGGTAGGGTGATGGGGTGGTAGGTGAGAGGGAAAGGAACACGGGTGTTGGGAGGGTGGGGATGAGGTGAGAGGGTTGTGGTGTGGTCTGTTTCAAGGGCGTGGGTGAGAGCAGCTTGGATAAAGGTGAGGGGATATCCACGCTGGATGAATCATGAAGCCATGCGAAGGGAATGGGTTTCAAAATCATCGTCCTGGCTACAGAGCCAACGAAGACGGAGGAATTGGGAATAGGCTACGGAGTGTTTGGTGTGGGTTGGATGGGAGGAGGTGAAGTCGAGATAAGATTGGGAGTCTGTTGATTTAATGTAGACGGAAGTAGAGAGAGTGTGGTGAGAGTGATTAATAGATAGAGAGAGATCTAGAAAAGCGACAGAAGAATCGGAGACAGAGGCGGTGAAATTGAGAGCAGGATGGAAAGATTGGATAAAAGAAAGAAAACAGTCGAGTTGTTCTCTTCATAGAGAGGTGGCGCCGATACAGTCGTCGATATAACCACCGTGTAGCTCAGGAGTCGGTCCAGCGTACTGGGAGAAGATCTGGGCTTCGATGTAGCCAACACAGTTGGCATAGTTTGGGCCCATTCTGGTTCCCATCGCTACCCCAGAGACCTGCTGGTAAAATTCACCCCAAAAAGAAAATCCCTTCAGGGTGAGAACAAGCTCAGCCAGGCGGATAAGAGTGGTAGTGCTGCGTTAAGGGGTAGGGCGTAAATCTAAAAAAATGCTGGAGAGCGCGGAGGACGTCATCATGAGGGATAACGGTATAGAGAGAGGTGATGTCCAGGGTAAAGAGAACGCGGGAGGGACCAGGAGGGAAGGAGAAAGAGTCTAAGGGCATGATTTGTATCGTTGATGTGGGAGGGTAGATTGCCGACCAACGAGGCGAGGATGGGGTCTAAATATTCAGAAATTATCTCGGTGGGGCAGTTGCACGCAGAAACGATAGGACGGCCAGGATTATTTTGTTTGTGTATTTTGGGGAGGAAGTAGATCGTGGGTATGCGGGGGGTGCGTACAATAAGGTTGGTGGCTGTGGGGGGTAGGTGAGAGTAGGAGATGAGCTCGTGGATGGTGGAGGACACGAGTTGTTGGTAGCCAAGAGTGGGGTCGGGGATAAAGGGCGGTAAAAAAAGTTATTCTGTATACTGTACCGATTGTGTTGTTATTTCTGTTTACCTTTTACATACATATATATATATATATATATATATATATACATATATATATATATATAAGTATGTACACGTACATACATATATGTATACAGACGTACAGTAGTATGTATATATATATACATACATGCACACATATATATATATGTACGTATGGATTCACCGAACATTTATTATAATGCTCGGTGTGAGTGTAAACAAACATCCCGTATTAAGCCGTAGTGTCTAGCAACCATCGTTGCTCATTTGTTCAACACTGACAAAGGAACGCTGTACTAGTTTCAAGCTTATTAGCTATCGTCAGCAACGTATACCTTCCTACCAGATTGTGAATGTATATACTTACCTTATGCATATTAACGGCTGAGTAGCCCAATTTGCATATCGAGTGGGTTAATCGGCCGGGTGCACCGAAAACGATAAACAGAAAAAAATGAAACGAAATTTCATTTCCCACTCTTCGCACAGCTGTTACTTAAATATAAGTATGTACACGTACATACATATATATATACAGACGTGTACACGTACATACATATATGTATACAGACGTACAGTAGTATGTATATATATATACATACTACTGTACGTCTGTATACATATATGTATGTACGTGTACACGTCTGTATATATATATGTATGTACGTGTACATACTTATATTTAAGTAACAGCCGTACTAAGAGTGGGAAAGGAAATTTCGTTTCATTTTTTCCGTTTATATACACAAATAAAGATTCAGCGAGAATCGCATTCGGCGGGCAGGAAAAGCGAAGCGAAACGCAAAAATCAGAAATGATACTGGTAAAGTGCTCAATAGTTAAAAACCAGAGCTAAACAATGTGTTAAGAAGCCATACAAAACTGAAATGGTGGTCAAGAAGGCATTAACCACCCAAGCCAAAAACCAAATCAAGTTAAACAGGTCAAAACAAAATAAATGATAATAAATAAATGATAACCAGACCTGGACTCCCGGAATTGCTGTTAAAATCCGATGTAAAGTTTCTGTGACACCTAAATCAAAATACAGTCTGCTTAAAAATATAAGCTTTGGGTATAATGATCGAACAAGGAATATCACGTTATCAACAGGTATTTCGCTCTGTACCAAATAAGTGAATGACACGGTGGTAAGTTAAACCACGTGTGGAAATCACAAGGGGAATAACCCCAGATTTTGGCAAAGTAATTCAGTAAAATCATGTGAAAAATAGCATAAATAGCACAAATCGAATAAGTTCTCAACCGAGATATATATATATATATACATATCTAGGGAGTTGTTATTCTGTCATTACAACAGGAGAGGTCCGACGAGCTTTTAATTCCAGAGTCGGGCCAAATCGATACAGATCGAACCTTGAGCTGATCAATAGCGATACGCGCGTCACCAATCAATAAACATAATGAAGGCTTGACAAATCATCCTTGTATTATTATATATATATCCATACATATATATATATATATATATATATATATATATATATATATATATATATATATATATATATATATATATATATATGTTTGTGTGTGTGTGTGTGTGTGTGTGTGTGTGTGTGTATGTGTGTGTGTTTGTTTGTTGGTGTGCGTGCGCGTGTGTGTGTGTGTGTGTGTGTGTGTGTGTGTGTGTGTGTGTGTGTGTTTATCATACATAAACATATTTTACTGGTTCTGTCAAAGATTATTTAAGGCTGGTAAAAACATTACGTACTTGATGGGGTTCCGGTTCTAATCTCCTTTGAAGTATACTCCTTGATCTTTAGCAGGTTGTTCCATTGTTTCCAGAAGGTCTGGAATAGTTCTCAGTTCTGCCATTGCATTATAGATGATGTCCTCGTGGCTCTGAAATCGGGAGCCTGTATGTGGTACCTTCATATTTGGGATAGCGAGTAGAGGGCCTGGTGAATTAACGAAATGTTTACAAAGCAACCTTAGATCAGCAGAGATGAGCCGAAGCATGTTAATGATACAGTTACCTACCAGTTCTTGTGGCGAAGAGCATCATGGGTACGACTGAGAGTGCTTCCTGATAATCTCCTTTGCAACTCTTTGTCTTTCCGGTGCCTACACGTAACACATATCATCTCGTTAGTCACAGAAAACAGTTGATTTCTCCCCACAGTTGAAGTGTTTGTGAGACCTTGGCGACGTCGAATGTTTCTACTAAGTTTGGGATTACGAGTTATATTCATTTTCAGGTGTCACTGTCTTCGGGAACTCAGAATCCTTGTTGACAGTATTGGGCGAAATAAAAATACGCTGACTACCTGACATTGACTGACACATCAAACGAGTTCATCAAAACCACTCATATGCTTGCATGTAGCCGATTGCACTCTGCAGATATTTATCTCCTTAACGCCATTACTTTCTATGGGGAAATAATCTGCTACTTTTTCAACAGACAACGTATAGGCTTCCATATACGCATCTATTCTGAATCGTGCCATAATATTAGTGCTTCGACTGCTCCCCGGTATATTTAAATATATAATTGTTTATATTTACATAGTGAAGATTTGGAAAAATCATGGTGTGAGAGCGTAGGATTTGAAAGAATCGTGATGAATAAAATTGCATAGAATAGAATATATTTTGGCTCTCTGCGCTTTGAGTTGAAATGCATCAAGGTGAACTTTGCCTTTTATAATGTACTAGCTGAGGTACCCAGCTTCGCTAGGGTTAACAAATGATAAGAGAAGACCGGCAGAAGAGAAAACGTCTGTATTGAATGCATTGTCTTGTTTACAGTTTTACAGTGTGCGTGTATTGTGTGTGTGTTTGTGTATATATATATATGTGTGTGTGTGTGAGGGTTCGTGTGTGTGTATATATATGTGTGTGTGTGTGTGTGTGTGTATATATATATATGTGTATGTGTGTGTGTGTGCCTGTGTGAGTGTTCGTGTGTCTGCCTGTGTGAGTATTCATGTGTGTGCGTGTGCGTGTGCGTACGTGTGTGTAAACCACCGTTGGAATCGGAGACATAGGCCGCGAAACACGATCATCACTGCCAACGAACTCGAGAGAGAATCCCTTATGGTTGATTCCCAACCTGCTAGAAATAGCAGTCAGGTTGGTTAGCATACGTGGTATGACTTTCTTCTTCTTTGGTGTTATAAAATTAGTATCAATAAACTGTCCTGGATATACACATATCCCAATCCTGTACATACTTTCCGATTGTCACTTCGTTTTTTTCGTGTGATACGCGAAGGAACCAACCAATAAACATCTCTCTTTTATATCTCTTTTATTTGTTCACAATATTCATCAGCAATCGTTATCTAATGTTTAAAACATATGAATAGCTGCGATATGTGCACCAAATCAATCAAAAACGATATGAGATTGAATACCATACTAAAGCGCCAGTACTGGAATCCGATGAACTCACTCAATCTCTCTCTCTCTCTCTCTCTCTCTCTCTCTCTCCCTCTCTCTCTCTCTCTCTCTCTCTCTCTCTCTCTCTCTCTCTCTCTCTCTCTTTCTCTCTCTCTCTCTCTCACTCTCTCTCTCTCTCTCACTCTCTCCTCTCTCTCTTTCTCTCTCTCTCCCTTTTCTCTCTTTCTTGCACACACACACACACGCACACACACACACAGACACACACATACAATCACACACCCAACTCCCTTTTCCCTCGAAGTGTTTAGACCTAATGAGGAATAAACTCCACCAAGTTTCTATATCTAAAACTACGCCCTATATCACTACGCTGCCTCTATGACTTCATTAGGGGCTGAACGGCCATGCCAAAGTTTTGTTCACATAAGCAGGGATTAGGAAGAGTCGAATCGTTAGGATGTCAGATAGAATGCGTTGCGATGGTCATTCCAGATCTTTACGTGTTGAGTTCATAAAAGTCTATAAAAAATAAGTAGAAGTCAAGTACTTGTGATGTTTTCCTCCTACACATTCACCACACTACATCCCGTTCTAGTATTCAAGATGGGTCTCTGTGCTCTGACTTCATAAAACTGAAGTCAACTTTGTGTCTCATCCAATTGTTGTCTCATCCAAATTGATTTATGAAGTAGCAGTAGGGTAATTATGGTACTTTGTTCCCTAGACTCGTATCACCTATCCGCCCTCATCAATCTGCTTTGAATTTTAAACTTCAAGCAATCCACAACCACCACAATCACAACAGCAGCATCACCAGCACGACCACAAGCACCACCACCATTACCAACTCCAACATCATCACCGTCGCAACCACCACACCACCAAAGCACTACCACTACATTTATACTACCACACCAACACTAGCACCATTACCAACACTCCCACCACCATTTGAAACTTTACCACCACCGCCGCATACACTCCCACAATAACCACCACCACACCACGCCCACTACCACAACCACAACCACAAAATCATCTCTGCCACAACCCGACCACAAAATTCACCACTAACTCCCTCACGACTACCCTCACCACTACAACCATTACCACCATCCTACTACCACCACTACCACTAACCTTCCAACACTACCACAAACCACCACCAGTATCACTATAACCCACCCCTTGACCAACACCCAAACTATTACCAGTACAACCATTACCACCACCACCATTAACACCAACCCAACACGATCACTACCACTAGCCTACCAACTCTATCACTACCACCATCACCTCCACCTCCACCATCACCTCCACCCCCACCACCACCACCACCTCCACCACCGCCATCACTACCACCACCACCATTAACACCAACCCAACACGATCAATACCACCATCACTACCACCACTACCATCACCACCACCACCACCACCACCACCACCACCACTACCACCACCGCCACCACCACCACCACCACTACCACCACCACCACCACCACCACCACCACTACCACTGTTCTAGGTTCAATACCACCGTATGCCCAACTTTTACCCTCCATTACCAAGCGCTTCATCATTGACTGTTCAATAAGTCTTATGGTATTGATCTGGCAAGTCTTGTGAAAGTACCAGATGTTACATGACCAAGTCGATAATGTTTCATAGAAAACGATTTAATAATGCTTTCAAAATGACGATAACCCCTTCCATAGCACTTCACTGTGGTTATTGTTGTTGTTGTGGGTGGTGGTGTTGTTATTACTGTTGTTGTTGTTGTAGTTGCTGTTGATGGTGGTGTGCTTACTGTTGTAGTTGTTGTTGGTGGTGGTGGTGGTGATGATGGCGGCGGCGGTGGTGTCGTTGTTACTGTTGTAGTTGTTGTTGTTGTTGTTGGTGGTGATGGTGGCGGTGGTGGTGTCGTTGTTACTGTTGTAGTTGTTGTTGTTGTTGTTGCTGTTGTTGTTGTTCCAGTTGATAATTATCATTTTGTTGTTATTGGTGTTCTTGTCATCGTTGCTCTTATCGTTGCAGCTGTTGTTGTTGTTACAGCTGCTATTGCTGTTATTGTTGTTGATATTGCTGTGGCTGCTGTTGTTGACGTCACTGACTTTGTTGTTGTTATTGTTGTGGCTGCTGTTGTTGACGTCACTGACTTTGTTGTTGTTATTGCTGTTGCTGATATTTATCTTACTGTTGCTGTTACTGCTATTCTTATGGACACGTTTGGAGGGCGGTGGATTTGGCAGTATCGGCAGGCGGCAGGACATACTTTGCAGCATAGAGTTACGGTCCTTTACGGTCTGAGTTCAAATCCCACCGAGGTTAACTTTGCCTTTCATCCTTACGGGGTCGATAAAATAAAGTACCAGTAATGCACTGGCATCGATTTAATCGACTTTCCTCTCCTCCAAATTACTGGCCTTGTGCCTATATTAGAAATCATTATTGACACGTTTGTTATTGTTAATGATGTTGCTGTTGTTGTTGTTGCTGCTGTTGCTGTTGTTGCTGTTGTTGTTGTTGCTGTTAATATTTTATACATTATCTGTTCTTACTATTGTTGTAGTCCTTGGCAAATATCTTACTTTAGGCAGGCCTCAAAATCCTGACAAAGAAGATTTAGGATCAAAGCATTCCAGAAGTGGCCATCTCCATTCATTTTTCCATATTTGTTCAGAAGACATGATTCTATTTTTCATATTGATGTTATTCTTCTTATTACTATATTACGATTTTTTCTATAGGCAAAAGGCCAGCAATTTGGATGAGGGGAAAGTGGATTGAATTGACCCCAGTGTTTTATTTTATCGTCCCCGTAAGGCTGAAAAGCAAAGCTTACCTCGGTGGGTGGAACTCAGATCGTAAAGGGGTGTAACTCTATGCTGCAAAGCATGGTGTCCGACGCTCTGCCGATGCTATCAATCCACCAACCTCAACAATAATAATGGTTTCTAATTTTGGGGCAAGGTCAGCAATCACCCCAGGGCATTACTGGTGCTTTATTTTATCGATCCCGTAAGGATGAAGGCCAGTTGCAGACTGCACATCAACATGAGATATTTTTCTCCACAAAGATCCATCACCAGCAGCAGAGTTCAAAGAACAAAGATCAAATCCAGTCCATAAGTTGACGTTGTCAAGCCATCGTTTTGGCTGTCGGCCACTGCTTCTCCTACCAGCCAACCTTCCTTCCAGGCATAACCTATTCACACCACGAATTGATCTTTTTATATAACCGTATAGTTTGAGTACACTTGATTTGACAATTGATGTGATTGGTCTAAGTCTTGTTATGTTGAGCAGCTCACTGATACAGATACGGTCGCTGAGTCGTTTGTCAGTCATAAGTCTCTTGACTGTGTTAATTGGACGAAAAGCTCTCAACGTTCTAGAACCACATCATATATATATGTGTGCATATATATATATATATATATATATATATATATGTGTGTGTGTGTGTGTGTGTGTGTGTGTGTGTGTGTGTGTGTGTGTGTGTGTGTGTGTGTGTGTGTGTGTCTGTGTGTCTCTGTGTGTCTCTGTGTGTCTCTGTGTGTCTCTGTGTGTCTCTGTGTGTGTATAATAACAAAACAACCTCAACAGCAACACAACATCAATAGTATTCTTTTCAAATTTAGACATAATGCAGACAACTTGAGGCTGGGAAAACTTTATGAATTCCACCTCAGTATTTGACTGGTATTTTATTTTATGAAGGCAAAATGATGACCTCTGTGTGATTTGAAGAATTTAGAGACCCGGAAAATTAAAATGTGGCATATTATCTGACGCTCTACCATTTCATTCATCCTCCACTCTAATAACAACGATAATAATTATTTCTACATTTGGCACAAGGCCAGCAAAGGCCCCAATGTGTTACTCTTATCGGTCTTGTTGGTAGTGGATGTATTGGTGCTGTGGGATTATTTGAGGCTTCAAACTTGAATATTGATTAAGATGAGCACGAAATCAAATAGAAAATCTACATCCAAGATTAATGAACAAATATGTAAAACTACACAAAAGCACAGCTTATATATATACCAATGCATATATCCAATAACCATCACATACATACATCCCTCTCTATATAGATATTTATACATTTTTATATATGCATATTTATATGTATATATATATATGGAAAAAATGAAACTAAATTTCATTTTTCACTCTCATACTTATATTTATATATATATATATATATATATATATATATATATATATATATATATATATATATATATATATATATATATAATATATATATATGTATATGTATATATGTGTATATATGTATATATGTGTATATATGTATATGTATATATATATATATATATATATATATATATATATATATATATATATATATATATATATGTGTAAAAGTTCTATTTAAATTGTTGGGATACAACAAGCAAATATTTTTATAACTGATATAAAGCACTCAACAAATATTTGGAGTAAAAATACGATATTAACAAATGGAAACTATATTTATAAAACCATATTTATTTCATTATACATATTTCAAGGACACCAAGTTAAATTATGGTGTGCTTTCATCAGATAAAATATAATATAGATCAGTTTTATAAATAAATATTGACATACCCTTAAAGAATGCAACCATTACTGTTGGAAGCTCCCGGATATTTATAAAACTGATCTATATTATATTTTATCTGATGAAAGCACACCATAATTTAACTTGGTGTCCTTGAAATATGTATAATGAAATAAATATGGTTTTATAAATATAGTTTCCATTTGTTAACATCGTGTGTATATATATATATATATATATATATATATATATATTCCAGGTTGAATCCGAGGTAACAACAGTAAGTAAGGTACTCAATACATAGCGGAGTATAAAAGTTTTAATATAGATGAGTTGTCGTATTTATATCTTTTCAGGTGGTAGGAGAGGGTATGGAGTGGGATGGGTAGAGGTCATTGTTTGAAAGAAAAGGGAATTCATTAAAAGCTAATTCTGTAAAGCTATAATTTATATTTAGAGTAACAAAGGCAGAAAGAATTCTATAAACAAGTTTAAATTCGCGTGCCACTCCTTATTTTTAAGTTTCACTTAAGCTAACAATGCCTATATTTCAGGTGTCTATAAGATGGTTGGGGGTCGGGCATGGTTGATGGATTTAAAGAAAAGGGAAATTCTTTAAAAGCTAATTCTTTAAATCTCTACTTAGAGTGACCAATGCCAAGAGAATTCTATAAACCAGTTCAAAATATCGGGTGCCTATCATTATTGTCATGTTTCTCTTAAGCTATATTCCAGGTGTCAACAGACACATTCACATACACACACATATATATATATATATATATATGTATATATATATATATATATATATGTATATATATATATATATATATATATATATATATATATATATATATATATATATATATATATATATATATATATATATATATATATATATATACATAGTATTAAGGATACTATTTATGGTTATGTATATACTAAAACTTTTTATAGTTATATATATTTTAAACCCTAAACAGTGAAAGACGGTAATTTTTTACTACCTTATTACCAGTAAGATAAATAGCTCAATGTAATAACATCAGTTGTTCTACAGAGCAGTTATATAGAATTCACAGGAATCAAAGTTATGTTCAAACCATTTATTAGCTTAAAATTGTTTCATCCAAACCGAGGCTTGGTGTCTTCGGAGCATTTTTCAATGTTTGTATACATACATGACCTCCTTTCCAACGCAAGAGACATACAGATACATATGTATATATTGATGTACAGTGGAGTGACATATATTATATTATTTCTGAATGGCAATTTAAATTCAAAAATTAAAATCATATTAAAACAGAATCAAAGCAAAATTAAAATAAAAATACAACATCGGCAGTTAACGTAGTAATGCAAGAGGATAGTTTGTTAGTCAGTTGTAGTAGTTATTGTATGCATTAGTTACACGTGGGGCATGCATGTGTGTCTTATTTATATATGATTATTGTGCGGCAGGGTGTTATATGCAATACAAGCACTTTAAACGGGTAATCAAGAGTATTATGGAGGTTGTAGTGGTAAGGTATTTTTTGTGTATGGTAAAGAAGCTTGTGTGCAGAGAAATAGTATAAATGAGAAGCAAAATAATGTTATGGTTTTTGTATACACCACCATTTTCACAATTCAGGAAACGTAATATATAGCTTATATGTCCTTCACATAATTAACGATGATTCCGTATTGGATGTTTGATGTATTAAGTTAAATTATTATAGCTTGTTGCGGCTCAGTGTTCTTTAATCCAATTTTATAGAGCAGGTTGTTTCTGTTGCGAGAATTTACATCGTTTTATTATCCGGAAGTATGTGTGTGATTAAGGGAAGTTAATGCGTGAGGGGAGGTAACTAGCTGATTTCTATAACTAAATTTATTATTCCAACATACATTAAAAGGTGTCTCAATTGAGTCCCTTATATATACGGTTATATACAATTTCCAAATTTAAGTATCCTATCTTTAATTACAGTCTACTCTATCATGAAGTACTAAAGGTATCTATATTAGAATGATTACTTCCTATCATAGAGTGCTACAGCTGAATATTCCATACGAAGAGTCAGATCTACATATCAAAGTTCTTTGTAAATGTAGTCTACTCACAGAACCTGTCAGGGGCCCTATTAGAACCACGTCTATATAACCCCTGGTAAGCTCTGGGTCAGCGTGTGGCTGATTGCATGGCAAAGTTAAATATCTCTAGGGTAAACCAAAAAACATTTCTCACTTACAATGTCATTAATCTATCTATCAAGTTATACATGTATGTATAACTCACATACCACTTGTACATAATTCATTGTACTCAACATATAGGTTATACAGCTCTTTTATGTTAATAAATTAATCCTCTATTTATCTAATGATAGCACTCAATACATACAACAACATTTGCACAAATAATGCATTGCTGAATTCGGTGTTTAAAGTTTACATATAATTATATAGTGATATAATACAGTCTAAGTAATTGAAAGTAATTATACTAAAAGTAGGTGTACATGGGGATATTTCTAGGGTAAAAGGTTTTAGATAGATGGCACGAATTATGTTAAGATAGGGTGGATCATTGAGTGTGGAGTTGTGGTGTAAGGTGTGCCCTTGAGGTGTGTTGCTAAAAGTGGTGATGGGTTCAAGCCTGACATTGCTCTATATTGGGTTTAAAGTTTTGGAAGGAGTGTCGGAAGCAGTGCTGGCATGACGCGAACACTCCGATTTTTTTTATTAAGGAGGCTATGGTTTGAGAAGATAATAGTATGGGTCTCTAGTAGACAGAGGTTACAAAATTTATTAGGTGGTTTGTACGATGTCGCCTTACCTATCACTTCCTATGCAACAGCTACCATCCAGACCTCTACACAACATAATAACCAGCAGGCTAACATCCAAAATAATTGTAACTGTAGATCTAATAGAACCTGCCCTTTAGATAAAAAATGCTTAATCAAGGATATCATATACACATGCACCGTCACAACTAACAACTCTTCTGAAATCTATATAGGCTCTACTTCAAACTGCTTCAAAACCAGATACAATCGCACTCCATTCTTTCAAAAAACGCAGTCTAGCCAACTCCACTTCACTATCTAGCTATATATACTATCTAAAAACTAAAAATAGATCTTATACACTTAAATGGGAAGTGATAGGTAAGGCTACATCGTACAAACCACCTAATAAATTGTGTAACTATAACTACTACAACTGACTAACAAAGTATCCTCTTGCATTACTACGTTAACTGCCGATGTTGTATTTTAATTTTAATTTTGCTTTAATTCTGTTTTAATATGATTTTAATTTTTGAATTTAAATTGCCATTCAGAAATAATATAATATATGTCACCCCACTGTACATCAATATATACATATGTATCTGTATGTCTCTTGCGTTGGAAAGGAGGTCATGTATGTATACAAACATTGAAAAATGCTCCGAAGACACCAAGCCTCGGTTTGGATGAAACAATTGTAAGCTAATAAATGGTTTGAACATAACTTTGATCCCTGTGAATTCTATATATATACATATATATATATACATTTAAATACATATATATACATATACATATTTATATATATATATATATATATATATATATATATATATATATATATATATATATATATATATATAGCAATAAGTAAGACCCCGACGGCTGAGCTCTTACTTGTTCCTATTACCCACTCTACTACCCTAAGTATTGAGTACTTTGGTGCGTTATGGTCCACCTGGTTCCTTACCACATTTCCTTCGTTATATATATATATATATATAAATATATATATATATATATATATATATATATATATATATATATATATATATATATATATATATATATATATATA
>OZ024742.1:201152558-201187558 GCA_964016885.1 Eledone cirrhosa | reverse complement strand
TATGTAAAGAATTAGCTTTTAAAGAATTATATATATATATATATATATATATATATATATATATATATATTTGTGTATATATATATATGTATGTATGTATGTATGTATATATATAAATGTATATATATGTGTATATATATATGTGTGTGTATGTGTATATATATATGTGTATATATGTGTATATATATATAAATATATATATATGTATACATGTATGTGTGAATGTCAGGTCACCACTTGGTGCTACTGGTAACATGTATCCCAGTACAACCTGTCCCATGGTCGGGTCATTGGCGACTAAACTGGCAACCCCACTAAGGTTTCTTGGTGAGGAGGGTGACTTTGGACATCCTGCAGGACTAAAAACAAAACCTGTCAAAGGGCAGAGGAGCTCTTAAGAGTCAATGGCCATCCAAAATCACCGGGAGAGATGACCCCTTAGCCTTTGTCAAGGCAGAATTCTAGGAGAAGGAAAACTCTGATATAACACCTGCAACACTGATGGTATCCAATGATGTTGACTTGTTCTTCATTTTGGTAAATATCATCTTGGTTAAGAGTATACACATATATATATATATATATATATATATATGTTTCCACTCACTCACTCTCTGTTTCTCCCCTTCTTTCTCACTTCCACCCGTTCGTTAGTAGGGTGTTCTTTCTTTCTCACATCTCATTCACGGCGGACGGTCTGTTTTCTGACGGCTCATGAAATTCACCCAGCTTATGCTGACCGGATAACCATCATGTTGCTTGCTGTTTTCCTACCTTCGGTTTGCTTTTCCTTCTATGTTGTTTACTTGTCTCACTCGCTTTACGCGATTCACTTGTCCCAATAGGTTATTTTAGTTATTGCTCGCACCAACCTGAGGTATCTGATTTTTAATGCGATGAAATACCAATGATGGTTGGCAAATCACTGATGAGGGACTAAATTTATAATATGTAACCCATGTGCAACCACGCAGTATTCCTCTTTCTTCCCATGTTTTTCATATATATATATATGTGTGTGTGTGTGTGTGTGTGTGTGTGTGTGTGTGTGTGTGTGTGTGTGTGTGTGTGTGTGTGTGTGTGTGTGTGTGTGTGTGTGTGTGTGTGTGTGTGTGTGTGTGTGTGTGTGTGTGTGTGTGTGTGCGTGAATGTCTCTGTTGACACCTGGAATATAGCTTAAACGAAACATGACAATTATGATAAGCACCCGATATTTTGAACTGGTTTATAGAATTCTCTTGGCCTTTGTCACTCTAAGTAGAGCTTTAAAGAATTAGTTTTTAAAGAATTTCCCTTTTCTTTAAATCCATCAACCATCACCGACCCCAACCATCTTATACACACCTGAAATATAGGCATTGTTAGCTTAAGAGAAACTTAAAAATAAGGAGTGGCACGCGAATTTGAACTTGTTTATAGAATTCTTTCTGCCTTTGTCACTCTAAATATAAAT
Source organism: Eledone cirrhosa (assembly GCA_964016885.1). NCBI lineage: Eukaryota > Metazoa > Mollusca > Cephalopoda > Octopoda > Eledonidae > Eledone > Eledone cirrhosa. The sequence continues at coordinate 201,186,105 of OZ024742.1, read as the reverse complement.
TATAGCCTTAAAGAATTAGCTTTTAATGAATTCCCTTTTCTTTCAACCAATGATCTCCACCCCACCCCACCCCACCCCCCACTCACCACCCTCTCCTACCACCTGAAAAGATATAAATACCACAACATTTATTTTTGACAGCCAGATTCGTGATGATTTCTAAAGAATGAAACAGTTCTAGTCCTGTAGAATCTCATCTATATTAAAAAAATATATATATATATTCATATATATATATTCATATATATACATACATATACATATATATATATATATATATATATATATATATATATATATATATATATATATATATATATATATATGTATATATATATATATATATATATATATATATATATATATATATATATATATACTAGCAGCTGAGCCCGGTTGCAGCCGGGGCCACTTTTTATTAAGTTAATAATTTGAAAAATATTATTGAAAGTTTATTATAAAGAAGCAGTTTCAGGAAAAAAAATAGAAATATGCACTTGGGGCTGGACGGCGTACAATGAGAAGTGGAGCGACGTGAAAAGCGTTGTTTATTAACAGCGAAATAGCAATGTCGATGATATGCAAGTTTGAAAATGCAGATTATGAAGGTTTGTATGATAGTTTACACTTTGATTGCCCTGGTCAGCAAGAGGGGCCTCTATATATTAGACGTTTATTAGAAGAGGGGGAAATAACTAACCCCAGTATTAGAACAGGGGGTTCGCAATGTAAGGGTTTTATTTCTTTTGTTAGAAAACAGCCCCAAGTGCATATTTCTATTTTTTTCCTGAAACTGCTTCTTTATAATAAACTAAGCTTTCAATAATAGTTTCCAAAAACAGCGAAAGAACGTTGTGTTTGATATGTTATGAAAAAATTGATGAGTTTAAAAATGTGTATGAAATTGTAAATAAGACAATGAATATTGAAAGCGACTACAGAAAATAACTCATCCAAGTATTAGAACAAGGGGAAATAACTCACCGGAAGCGATAGTAAATAGACCGTTTGGGGGCCTAGAGACCACATTTTTCAAGTTAGAGATTTGAAACCTTCTCTATTTGCTTCCTTGGCACTTTTTACATAGGTGTGTAAATTTTCATGTCCGTCAGACCACGTCTACTACCATTTAACCGTGCACAACTGAATTTCAACCAACACCCATTTCACAAATATATATTAGATATATATAGTGACGAAACATAAGTCAATTGCATGAACTCATAATCATTTATTTACTGCTATATATATTTTGATGATAGCCATTGAATGGCTATGACCTCATCGGGCAGTTAGTCAGTTCATAGATATGCCAGCTCTGTGTTTATGGTGTTGATGGTATCAGAGCCTTGGGACATATGAGCTTGTTAGGAATAATTTAATGTTGTCAGCAGGAATAGTCTTAATTCTCATTGATCAGTTTGTAGATGCTAGTAGGGTTGGTATTTGACCTCAAAGAGGCAGGTGGTGTTGTAAAGTTCAAACCGTCAGGCAAGATTACAATAGATCCATATGACTGATTCTCACAAAAAGCATTTCTGGTCAGATTTATATTCAATTGAGGTTTATAGTATTAAATTCGATACTACAGGTCGTTCTTAAATTGAGGAATTTATGTGGAGTGATACTACTGAAAATAATGGTTGGTGTAGAATACTAAAAAATTTACATATAAAAAGACTTATGTTGGTTGACTTGCACATACACCACACACCCCACCCCCAGACAGACACACACATCCGCACATACAAATTGAGGAATCAATGTGGAGTGGTAATACTGAAAATTATGGTTATATATATATATATATAACGAAGGAATTGGGGCAAGGAACCAGATGGACCATGACGCACCACAGTACTCAATACTTAGGTTAGTAGAGTGGGAAATAGAAAAAAGTATGACCCGACAACAGAGCTCAAACCGTTTCGACGGCTATTTCGAGTCCAGAAATAGCCGTCGAAACGGCTTGAGCTCTGCCGTCGGCGTCATACTTTTTCCTATATATATATATATATACATATATATATATAATCTTTATAAAGTAATGAGATCGTTACTCTGGAATAAAAATATCTAATGATCATGTAAGTAAAGAGGTGGACACCAACGTAACAAAACTCCTTACTTTGGATAGAATGCTACGTGGTATTCATATCCTGTTGAGGTCACATTTGCCATGAAGTAGAAAAAGTACCAGTCTAATACTGGAGACGATTTTTACTCTATATCTCCTTTTCACTTTCTCTCACACTCTATTCTTCTCTGGACGAAATTTGGTGTGTTCAATCTATGGGGTTCCTACGACTGCATCAGGAGTTACGGTATCATATATATGTATATATATATATATATATAGAGAGAGAGAGAGAGAGAGAGAGAGAACAGAAATAGGATTTCGCTTCAAGCATAGCTTTATACAATATGTATAAATATTTCGTATCTCCAAGGATATACGGTTTTAGGAAGCCGTAGCTATGCAAACACCGGGGGGCTAATGCGCTCTGGTGATGTACAGCAGAAGCAAGGGGGACATATATATATATATATATATATATATATATATATATATATATATATATATATATATATATACGTATATATATATATATATATATATATATATATATATATATATATATATATATATATATATATATATATATATATATATACTTGAAGGCGGCCGACCGAACTAGAAAGTGCTAAATGTGTGGCCGCCTTCTTGTCTCTCTGCCTTTTCAGCCCCATGGATTTTATCCCTTTGTTAAATTTCGAATACCTGATGATGTCACCGGATTCATACTGAACCCGGTCATTGAAATATTCATAGTATAATAAAACTTTAAGGAATTACACCAGTCCACCCTTTATATTATATTTTATTATAATATATATATATATATATATATATATATATATGTGTGTGTGTGTGTGTGTGTGTGTGTGTGTGTGTGTGTGTGTGTGTATGTGTCTATGGTTGTGTGTGTGTGTCTGTGTATGTCAGTGTGTGTGTTTATGTTTGTGTGTGCGTGTGTCTGTGTGTGCGTCTATGTTTGTGTGTGTGTGTCTATGTTTGAGTGTGTGTGTGTGTCTGTGTTGTGTGTGTCTGTGTGTGTGTGTCTGTATGTGTGTGTGTGTGTGTGTGTGTGTGTGTGTGTGTGTGTGTGTGTGTGTGTGTGTGTGTGTGTGTGTGTTGTGTGTGTGTGTGTGTGTGTGTGTGTGTGTAGCCGATCTCTAGTATGTTCACGTACTGAAAGGATAAAGTTAAAATAAATCAGGAGGACGACAGCGACTTCTTTTTCCATCTTTAAATGTTTTCACCCTATTTTATAAGCTATTCATGGCATCCCTGTACATGAGCATATCACTCTTTATATATATATATATGTATATATATATATATATATATATATATATATATATATATATATATATATATATATATTTATATATAAATAGAGAGAGAGAGAGAGAGAGAGAGAGAGAGAGAGAAATATATATATATATAGATAGAAATATAGATAGATAGATAGATAGATAGATAGATAGATAGATAAATTTCTATTTATTTGCCACGAGGGCACAAAAGAAGGGGACATTTACACAGTGGGGGAGTTTACATAAATCGAGTAAAGAAAAAAGGAATAACAATAATAATATAACAATAAAAAGTCCTCAAAAGGGAGGGGGCGTGTTGGGGATTGCACATACCCCCGAAAAGTGTGCAACTCTTTTCGCGGGGGAAGCCCAGAGAGGAGGCGCTCTCCCTTTCCTCTTCACTTCTTCACCTACAGAACAATGTAGAGAGAAGGCCCATTTACACGGGCCATTCTCGCTTCTTTCACCCACCTTTCATAAAACTGTCTGGGGCCAAGCACTTCTCTCTCCATCCTGATCCTTCTTCCGAAGTGGTATCGGAAGAAGTAAACCAGGTGATGGCCGGAGAGAAAGTCACCCGACCTCAGACCTTTCAGGCGCGTCCACCACACAACCTCTTTCATCATGGCTATTACGCACAGAAAGACCGCCTCTGCTTCATTTCTGAAGGGAGGAGGCGGTTTGATGTTCACCACAGACTCGGCGGTTAATCGAATCGGCGCCACACGCGACAGCAGTCGTTCGACGTAGCCCCACAGATCGGCAACGCCCGGGCAGTGCACCAGTGCATGCGCAACGGTTTCCTCGTCGCGCATGCATCTGGGACAGATCTTTTTCGCGGGATCCCTGCCCGGGCGCCCGTGTCTGTAGAGCTTTTCTCGAACGGGCAGAGCCCCCCGGTAACACTGCCAGGCTAGGGACCTCTGGAAGTTGTCCATGGGTCCCGGGCCGAAAGTTCTACCGAACAGGCTGGCGAGTTCGTCCTCCTCCATGCCTAGCGACTCTCCAAGGGTGTCGTCGCCCTTGCTAGCCACCAACCCTCTATAGAATGTCGAGGTGGATTCTCCACTGATAGTCGGGTCCGCTTGCCAGATAGCCGTGAGCGCCTGGGCACACTCGGTGTGCCAGTTGCCCAGTTTTCTCGGTCTTTGCTTCATCCAGGATTGCAGTTCGGTGAGCGAGACGAGCTGTGGGAAGGCTCGCCTCACAAACGGGGCCCACACCGGCTGACCGTTGAGGAATACCTGTAGATGCCGTAGCCTCAATGCGTGCCTACGCATCAACAGCCACGGCATACCCAGCCCTCCTTTCGAAGGGTGCTGGCAGCAGATGGATCTCCTCACCATGGGAGGCCGCTTCTTCCAGAGGAACTGGAAGAGCATGCGTTCCATGATGGTGAGCTTTTCCTTGGGGCAAGGCACGACGGTCAGGCGGTAGTAGATGACGGACGCTATGTAAGCGTTCGTCACCTCCGCCCGACCTTTCAGTGATAGTTTGCACTTGGCCCACTTCTGGGTCAGCGCAAACACCCTGCTCGTCACCTCGCCCCAATTCTTCTCCACCTGGAGGTCCGGTCCGAACCAGACCCCGAGCAGCTTCAGCGGGCCCTCCGTCCACCGCCCGACGACACCGTCTAACGGCATCGGTTTGCCCCTCCACGTTCCGAGTTGCAAACCGACTGACTTGTCCTGGTTCAGCCTAGCCCCCGTCAGCCTTTCGTATTCCCCCAGTAGGGTGGCGATAGCCCCGATTTCCGAGGCGTCCGCCACCATTACCGTTACGTCGTCGGCATAGGCCGAGACCGCTTTGTGCAATCCCGGTTCCAGGGGTATGCCCCGCAGCAACTCCAACTTCCGCAGCAGTGGCTCGAGAGTCAATACGTACAGAAGGGAGGAGAGGGGGCACCCCTGCCTGATGGACCGGGTGATTTGAAACGGCTCCGAGAGGTAGCCGTTTACTTTAATCCTAGAGTAGATGTTGCCACTGTGCATGGCAGAAATCCACCCCCTGAAAACGGGTCCGAAGCTCGCCGCCGCTAGCACCGCATCCAGGTAACCATGGTCGAACCTATCGAACGCCTTAGATTGATCCAAGTTGATCAGGGCCCCACCAAAGCCGGGTTCGTTGCCAACCCTCTCTATGATGTATCGCATGAGGTGGAGGTTGTCGTGAATGGACCTGGACGGGATAGCGCATGTCTGCGCGTCTCCCACCAAACCACCCACCACAAGCGCCAACCTCTTCGCCAACACCTTGGCCAAAATCTGTAACTCTGCATTCAGCAGAGTTACAGATTTTGTTACTTAAGTCGTCCCCCTTGCTCTCGTCCTTCCTCACTAGCGTGACCACGCCCTTGGTCACAGAGCAGGGAATTCTCCCGTTCTGTTGCCAGTTGCAATAGACGGCCTCGAGGAGTTCGGAGAACAAGACCGGCATAGCTAAATAAAGTTCGTATGGTAGACCATCGAGACCCGGAGATTTGCGTCTGCTGCATTGGCTGAACGCTTCCCCGATTTCAGTGGCTGTGATTGGCCTTTCGCAGCACTCCGCTTCGCCGCTCGAAAGACGCGGTAGACCGTCGAGGTATGGACCGAAGTCCACATCCCCATCCGGCCCCCCGCCCCCTCCGAACAGTCGAGCAAAGTGCCTTTGAAAGGCCTCGCACATCCGCTCAGGTTCAAGGATCACCCGTCCATCCTGGTCTCACAAAGACCGAATGGTGGATTTAATCCCACTCTTGGCTTCTGTCACGCGGGCCCAGCTAACAGCTTTGGTCCCCTCGTTTCCTAAAGCACGTATTTTACTTCGGACAACGCAGCCTTCGTGCTTCGCGTCAAAGAACTGGCTCAACGCCGTTCTCGCCGCTAACACTCTGGCTACGTCTCCGCTCCTAATCGCCTCTTCTAGTTTATCTGTTAACTCCCTTTCCTTCCTATTTCTATTTGCCGCTAGTTCCTTACTGTAACCTATCGAACTTACTCTAATCTCTCTCTTTAGAGATACCCACCACCTACTGTTGACGATCGCTCCCGTCAACCGCATCTTAACTAAGCTACTAATCCGGTTTCTGTAATCTTTCTTTGTCGGCAAGGACAAGTTCATCTTCCAGTAACCGGGACCCTGTCTATGCGTTCTATCAAGGTTGACCACGCAGGTCACTAATTTATTGATCTGAATAGCCAACCATGATCAGTTCTGGACAACTAAATACGTCCCTATCCTTACTCCTAACCAAAAACCTATCTAGGTACGATCTAGATTGTCCACTGCGGTTTGCCCAGGTCCAGGTTGGCGCAGTTGGACAATCTAGTCGAAATCTATCGACCAGGTCGAATCGATCGAGTAATCCCTTGAGGCTGCTACACCCCCCTCTATCGGGACATGCCCCTGCATAGTCCCAACGCGCATCTAGGATTCCATTCCAGTCCCCCACTAAAAGCAGGGAACGCGACGTTCCTAGAAAAGTCTCCAGACGCTGGAAGAAGTCGGCTCTTTCCGCCCCGAAGGGAGCATAAAGACCGACCAGTCTGAAAGCCCCGCCTTCACCGCCTCCGACGTCCAGCACCAGTAATCGACCCCCCGGGTCCGAGTGAACAATCTGTACGTCGAGAGTCAGACGTTTATCCAGCAGTACGGCAACTCCCCCCCCCCCCGCCTCCGGGTTGACAGAGAGATGCGTGCATCTCAAAGTCATCGAAGGCGGGCGCCAGCTGTCTCACGCTGCTGATCCGACTCTCGCAAACAACCATCACATCTATACTTTGTGACCTGAGGTCACTTAGAAGCTTTGCTTGCTTCCAAGCTGAGCCCAGGCCACGCGCGTTCAAACAGCCAACTCTCAATTGATCTATTTTGGTGTTGAAAGTGAAGAAAGAAAAGCACTTACCTCTCCGGGTTGCGTAATTTCCATGGCATCAGGTGTGTTGGGTGGAGGGATGTTTTGTGGTGGTGTGGGGGTACACGTGTGTGGTGGGGTTGGGGTATTTGGAGTTGTGTCAGGGAGAGGGGCGGTTATGGGGAAATCTTTCAAGAGGACGCGATTCAACGGTTTTAAACAGGGGGGGGGGGGGGGGCTCACGTCCCGTCTAAATTGTTCTTTTAAGGAACGATAAAGGTCCAGAGGGACCTTTATCATTTTTAAATGGGTGAAGTTCTCTGTTGAGATAAAGTTTGGCCCTTCGGTCTGCACCATAGGGTTATTGTTATTAATTTAACCAGTTTTTTGTTTTCTTTATTTATATATGTGTATTGCAACGTCTTTTTTTGTAATGCTGTCAATGTTTCGGAGAGGGGAGGCGCAGATTTATTTTTGTTTGTTGAGGGTGGGGTGTTTTTGATTGGAGTTGGTGTTTGTGTGTGGGTTATTTGTGGTGTGCTGGGTGTGTGTTTTCTTTTTTTTCTTTTAACTTGTCTGAAGGCTTCTCCTCCTTCTTCTTCAGAAGTTGGGGGAAACTCTTCAGCGCTAGGTGGGAGGGACGTGTTGTGTGGTTGTTTTTTTTTTGCGGGAGGGGTAGATTTGTTACTGTTTTTTTAATTATTTGTTTGGAATGGGTTTTGTTGTGGTGGTGGTAATGTTTGTGTCGTGCTTGTGGTTGGTGATGGTGGTGGTGATGTTTGTGTTGTGGTTGGTGGTGGTGATTTTTGTGTCGTGCTTGTGTTTGGTGCTGGTGGTGGTGATGTTTGTGTTGTGTTTGTGGTTGGTGGTGTCTGTATTTTGTTTGCTGTGTGTGGTATTAGTGTATTTTTGGAGGTGGGTGGTGTTGGTGTACTGTTTGTGGTGGGTGTGGGCAATAGTCCTTTTTGGGGGATACGTTTCGGGCAGTTAGCCTTAACGTGTCCCCTTTCCATGCATAAATAGCATGCTGGTCTTCTCCCCTCTACAATTATGTCTATTGGGGTAAGGTCATCCAGCCAGATGCGATCCGGGATTTGTGCTATTCTTTCGGGCCTCATTTGGACTAGTATGTCGAGGCCCATTCCCAGGAACGGATCTCCAGTTGCCTTCCCCATTGACAGCATTGTGTCTTCGCCCATGTCTATGAAGCCAGCAATAGCCCACCAGAAGTCCATTGTGGGCAGCATTGTTTTTACTTTTACTCTCTGTGTTCTTCTACCCATGTAGGAGGGATAGAAGCTGTATGTTGTCGATGAGAGTGGGCTTAGGGAAAGCTTCTCCGCCGTTTCCTTGTCTCTTGTTAGGACCGAAATGCTGCCATAGAGTCGGTCCTTTCGTATGAAGAGAATATTCTTCATATAGTCTTTTAGGACTAACTCTATTTCAATTTGGCTGGGCTGTGCTGGCTTTCTTGTCTGGTTCAGTATAGTTCTGAAGAGAACTGTGTTCTCTGTTCTTTCTTTCTTGAATTCTGGGGGGGAGTTAATGGAAAACATTCCGTTCTCCCCCAAAACAATGTGTTTCTTTGCTTCGGCCAGTTTTTCTCTGGCGGCAGTTAGGTCAATTGGTGTGTATGTAATGGATTGTTTTGTTTTCTGGGCGAAAGTTGCCCTGTTGTTATTTGTATTATTTTCTGTTTGTTTGTTTTCCGTTTGCTCATTTTCCTTAACATTTGTTTTTTCATTTTCTTTGTTTGTTTCATTGTCTAATTTTGTAATTATTTTTTGTTCTTCAGACTTGGGGGGCGTGGCAGAGCTAATGGCAGACATGTCTGCCATCTTTTCCGCCATGCTGCCAAGAAAGAAATTTTTCGGCAAAAATAGATATTTATTTTACCCCCTAAAAAGGGGGTAAATGCAAAAATGTTTCCCTAAATAACAGGGGTTAGTGTTCCAAATGTGTTGCACTGGAAAATTGATCCGGTACTTACAATAGTAAGGGTAAATCCCGATGGAATAGCGGAGCCGATGTGAAGCGTGTCTTACTCTATCAAGATAGATAGATAGATAGATAGAGTGAGTGAGAGAGAGAGACTGATAGACATATATCCATATATATAAATATGATGCCTGAAAGCTCTGCTAGGATTATTGCAATCGCTTGTCAGATTATAGAGTTTGCTGCACTTTTAGGCTATGGCCAGCTACTCGAACCTGTAACATATCCTGTACTTCAAGCTTTGTTAACAGAAGAAAGGTCTTGCAGTGGTATAATCCCACTCTCTTAACAACATTGACAAGTATCCAAAAAGAAGAACTGGCCAACATCAAGAGTATTGCAATCACTTGTCAGATTACAGAGTTTGGAGCACTTTTAGGCTACAGCCAGCCACACAAACCTGTAACATATCTTGAACAAGCAATGCTGTGCTTTGAAGGTTTTTTAAGTGGGGAAAGTCCTTGCACTCGACCAATCCCACTCTCTGAGCATCAAAAACACTACCCGAAAAGGAGAACTGGTCAACATCATCGGATGCTTCCGAAGCCGCAATTTTTATTTTCAGAGTTTCCTTCTCTTAGAAAGATTTTGTGACAACAACTGCGGTCCTTTCACTCCCAGGTGAAAAGAAAATGTGCTATTTGGATGGCCGTTGACTTTGCTGTGTTACTCCGCCCTTCGTCGGGTCTTGTATTTCATCCAGCAAGGTGTCCAAACATCACCCTCCTCACCAAGCAAGCTTGGCAGAGTTGTCAGTTTAATCGCTGACGACACGACCATGAGACAGGTGGTACTGGGTTACATGTTACCAATATCACTCAAGACCGACCTAACATACATACATATGTATAATTAGATATATAGATATACATACAAATACATACAGGGACGTGCATGGGTTAGTGTGTTTGAAGAGAAAAAGAGAGTCACGGAGATTGAAGTTTGAAAGAGAGAAATAACGAAAGAGAATGAATGAAAAGATGTGCCTGAGTTATTGGGGAAAGGTTTATAGATATGTTAATCGACACAAGAAATTACTGACTGGCAATTTCACAGTCATAGACAAACACTCCTGTGTATAAAACCACATAAATATTAATACGTGTAAATACACATACACACACCCATAATTATATGTATATATATATACATATGCGTGTGTGTGTGCGTGCGAGTACGTATATATGTGTGTGTGTGCGTGCGAGTACGTATATATGTGTGTGTGTGTATCTGCTAGTTAGTGTGGGGGACGTAGAGAATCCTCATTACGAAAAATCATTTCTCATGCGACATCAGCACGTATCTACTAAACAATTTTTGTTATAAAGAAATTGTCACACAAAACATAATAAAGAATCATGTATATATATATATGTGTGTGTGTCTGTATGTGTGTGTGTGTTTATGCATGCATGTATATATATATATATATATATATATATGAATTTATGTATGTTTTTATGCTTGTATTTATAGGTACACACATATATAAACAAAATAACATTTTATTTTTTGGAAATCGAAATTAGAAATCGAATATCCGGGACGGATTGGCGAATCATATCTGTGTGTATGTATAGAATAAGATTAGGTTTTAAGTAGATTCAGTCTTGTTCAATTACAGGTCCAAATTAATATTAGCATTGTCAGGCCAATAGTAAATATGTGAAGAATATTTCTCTCGAGGGAAGGCCAACACAGTAGCACCAGGTTAGAGCATCTTTAAATGCAGTCGCAGCATACAAGGCTGCCACTCCCGTATGGGCCTGCACCACCATCAGAAGCTGAAATAAAAGTTCTGTAGGCATTGATCCATGGTATTTCGAGATCGACGGATGCCGCTTCGATACAAACACACAAACACATACACACATACACACGCACATGCACACACACACACACACACACGCACACATATATATATATATATATATGTATATTTGAAAAGGGAGAAAGGTTCTATACAAAACAGGGTTATAGAGAAATGGGGGAATTGGAAATATATTTTATATATCAGTCGTACTAAGAGTGAGAAATGAAATTTCATTTTTTCCATTCATCGTTTTCGGTACGCCCGGCCGACTAACTCACTCGATATGCAAATTAGGCTGCTCAGCCGTTAATATGCATAAGGAAAGTATATACCTTCAAACGTTCAATCGATTGCTGATGTCAGCTAATAAGCTTGAAACTAGTTCATCGTTCCTTTGTCAGTGTTGAACAAAAGGGCAACGATGGTTGCCGAACACTGTACGGCTTAATTCGGGCTGTTTCTTTACAAACAAACCGAACATTATAATAAACTAGCAGTGGTACCCGGCGTTGCACAGGATAAGGTATTTTGGAACACGGGCCACCAACAGACCTAATCGTGGAAAAACTGCATGTCTGGACAATATGTAAAGAAAATAAACCGAATACTCTGATGGCTGGATAATCTAAGATTTTCCTCATATGCCTTGAAATTTCGGGAAAAGGGCTAGACGTAACGCCTCAAAAGAGCCCTAAAAAGCTGAAAAAAATGAAGTTTTTTCACCTTCACCTAATGCGGGCCCTAGGCCATAAAAAAAGTTGGATTTTCTTTGCTCACGGTATGAAGAAGGGACTGGCTAATACATAGTTACAATTTCAAGGAAATCGGTCTAACGTAACGCCTCAAAAAAAAACATCTAAAAAGCTGAAAAAAACGCAGTTTTTCACCTAATGCGGGCCCTAGCGGATCAAAAATTTGAATTTTTTATGTGCATAACACTCCCTGAAATATAAGAAATACACATGTAAAGTTTGAAAAAGATCGGTTGGGTACCTCTCGGGTTTCACACACACACACACACATACACACATACACATATACACACATACATACATACATACATACATACATACATACATACATACATACATACATACATACATACATACATACATACATACATACATGTTTGTGACCACACATTGAAAACGTGTTCTGTTGTGGAGATCAGCTGCCCACTTGATGTAAACGTTGTCTGAAAAATACAGGAGAAGGAGGACATCTACGGACCATTGATGAGGAGTTTACAAATCCAGTATCCAAGATACACCTTTAGCTTCATACCCATCATTATTGGAGCTACGGGTTATATACCAACCCGCTTGGACCAAAGTATGACTGAACTTGGATTTGCGGACAAAGAGCGCAACTTCCTAATTCATAGTCTGCAAATGGTTGCGATAGCTGGTACCTTCAAAATTTACAAAACATTCTTGTGATTCAAGGGATGACAATTTCTTTTCTTTTACAACCTTGCCACCAGGAAGGTGGCCGGTCAAAAAAAATATACTCGAAATTAAGAGAAAGAGATAACATACATACATACATACATACATACATACATACATACATACATACATACATACATACATACACCCTTCCTCAGTTTTATATATATACATATGTAGATTAAAATAACAGATTACAAGTTTAAGCAAAGAATCGTTGCTTTCACCCTTAACGGGATCTTCTGAAACTAAAAACATCAATCTGTGAAGGCAGAAGTAAATATTTCGAAAAACGTTGCAACCGAAGGAAAACAGGAAGAAGATACTTTGGTTCGTGAAGATGTTCCCTGGCAATGAACGGATAACAGCGAACATAATACGTCATCAATGTTCCTCAGAATGTCGTAATGCAGACAGTCAGGCATACAGACAGATATTATAAGAGCGCGACGGAGATGGATAACCGGCGCCTAACACCCCTTTAACAACAGAAAATTGAAAAATAAAAGCTGCAGTTAATATCTTTAGACCGCAAGGAATATATAAATGCAAGTTTGAAGTCAATCGGAGTAGAAATGTGGATTTGTATAGACTTTGCAAAAATGAGGACACACAGACAACATCAGTTTTATATATATAGATGTTCGGTAAACCCATACGTATATATATATATGTGTGCATGTATGTATGTATATACATACTACTGTACGTCTGTATACATATATATATGTACGTATACATACTTATATTTAAGTATCAACCGTACTAAGAGTGAGAAATGAAATTTCATTTTTTCCATTTATTTTCTATATATTTTATATCTATTATAAGACCCCTTTTTTAAAAAAAGAATTGTTCCTCGCATTTTTTCAATAATGTCACTTTGACGAATCAAAGAAGAAAAAGAGAACGAAAGAAAAACAAATCCTTAAATATATTTTCCGTGCTATTTCTAATTCCACCTTTCCTCTCTCTCTCTCTCTCTCTCTCTCTCTCTCTCTCTCTCTCTCTCTCTCTCTCTCTGTCTCTCTCTCTCTCTCTCTCTCTCTCTCTCTCTCTCTCACTCTCTCTCTCTCTGTATGTATATATATATATATAGGCGCAACGGGAAAAAAAGCACCAACCACTCACTGCAAATGAAGTTGGTGTTAGGAAGTGCATCCAGCTGTAGAAATCAAGCCAGAATCAGTTCCCGTATGAACAAGACATGGTCAGCCGACAGGACAACCCGTCTAACCCATGCTAGCGTGGATGAACGGACGTAAAAAGGTGATGATGATGATGATTATATATATATATATATATATATATATATATATATATAAACACATACATGCATACATATGTACATGCATTAATACACACACATACACACACACATATATATATGTATATATAAGTGTCTGTGTGTTTAAAACTTCAAATTATCTTATTGCCACTTAAGTTAGCCGCTTTGTTCACACTTATAGCAACATGAGTAGCTGGTGATCGGCGCTTTAACGTATTGGTTAAAGCACTCGCACTGAATCTGAATTATGTAGTTTCATTCCTTGCAGGTGATTCTGTCATCTCCATCTACAATCATAGATATGCAATGTAATAGGAATTGCAATTATTCTCCAGGATTTGGTTTGAAGATCTCTATTGAAAAAAATATTTGCGTGACTTCTAGAGCAAATTTATTGAGCCACTGAGATCAACTGTACCTTTTATCCTTTTGTGGTTGATAAATGAAGTACCTTGCAGTACTTGGTCCAATTCTTCCTTTATCCTTCTTTTTCATTGCCTCTTTTTCCTTTTTCTATGGAAGAAATTGGCTGTGTTCAGACCTGTGGCGAGATGGGCCCCGCTAGTTTTAAATGTCCAACACGTGCCATGTGACAAACGGCGCCCTTACGTCTCCATTAGGAGTTCAGGGACGCAAAGATCTTCTCAATATATACATATTAATATTTATATTGCCCTATTTTTATCATACAATGGGCGGCTAAAATACTCTCATGGAATTACCAAATGTGGTTAATTTTTCAACATAGTCCCTGGAAACAAACAATGCAGTTATTATTAAGAAGAGCTGAAGTTAATTCATGCGAGATGTCACAGCTCTAGCATCAATCCTTTTTAGTCAGCCTAGGAATTTTCAGCCGACCCTCGTAGTTGCAATTTGGACAGCCGGTACAGTTTTTTGCATTATTTTCCACCACATTGCTCTCCGAGTTAAAATATGAGTTAAAATCTGGTCGAGATCAAATTTGCCTTTCATCCTACTTTCAAGTGTAAGTGTAACATATAGAGTATTTCAGGTTTTTAATCACTTGTAATTTTGTTTCGTCTTAAGACGAGAACTATAAATAGTGAAACGTTTACCAGATATGAAAATCGGAATAAGTACGTGAAATATTCGGCCTCAGACCAGTACAAATACATATTTTGTTTCATGTATTAATATATATATATAGAGAGAGAGAGCGTGTATCCTCCAGTATATATACATAACTACACACACAAAGACTCACACCCATACACTATAAATATATATATATATATATATATATATATATATATATATATATATATATATATATAAATATATATATAGTTATACTTGAGGAGGGTCATATTTGTGTAATATTGCCAGAATTAATAACAGAACACACTCACTGTTTGGCTGGATTTCGCTTTTCGCTTCTGTGTCTTTTATATCGGTAATCTAATTTATTCGGTCCTCAATGTTGCCATTGACTGACCGACGGTCAAAAATAATACAGATACAATATAGACACAAACACATATATATTGTTTAACAAAGTTCTTTCGTTGCACATCTGCAACATCGTCAGTGGTGCTATTGTTTCCTCCCGTTGCATTGTATTTTCTACGCCATCTTTATTTAGTCTGTTTATATATTTATTTATTTGTTTATTTTATTTTGTCTTCTTTGCGCATGCGTTTGCGTGTGTGTATAGTGTTTTGTTTGATGTGTTCGTGATTGGGTGACTGTGTATTGGTTAATGTACTCTATCTTTACTAGTGTGTGTTTATATGTGTTTGTTGTTATTGTGCTTGTGTATGTATTTATTTATTTATTTATCTATTTATTTATTTATACTTCTCTTAGGTCAGTGTTGTTTGTTTGGGTGTTGTTGTTATTTCATTCATTCTTTCTGTTTAGCCTTGGCCTTCTAAGTTCTATTCCACTGGCCTATCCGATTTGCCTATCTGCTGGGTCATTTCTATGTTTAGATATTATTCTAATTTCTATGTTGTCTATGTTACCGTCGTGTTGTTGTCTGGCATGTTCGTATAGTACTGAACCGTTTTTTCGTCCTTAGTTCCCCCAGTGTTGATCTATCCTTTCACCTATGCTACGAGCTGTCTCGCCTATGTATGTTGTTGTCATGTTTCTGCAAGTACCCTCTGTACATATTATGCTATAGACTACGTTTCTAGTTTTACAGTTTATCCGGGGGTTTACCTTACATATGATACATTTCCTATTAGTACAGTGGGTTTTCTTAAAAGGGTAGGTTTTGCTGATCAGGGATTTTATGGTGGTTCCTGGCTTTTCTACCACCTTAATCTTTAAGTGGATCTTTCTCAGGGCCTTTCTACACTGGTTAGCTAATTTCCCTCCAGGGGTAGCCTCCACAAACATGACGCTCTGGTATCTCTGGTTGTCGTACCATGAGGTGGCTTTCCCTATCTTATGTCTAGCCCTATCTAATCTATTCCATTATATAACCATTCTTCATCTTTTAAATACCCACTTAAAAGAACAAACACTACTCACTCAGAACTCATCTAGTCCTTAAAAGACAAAAACATTAATTACAAAATTTCTTGGAGAAAAATGTGCACCGCTTCTCCCTATTTTAATGCTTACCTATACAGAACTTGTAATTTATGCCTAGCGGAAAAATGTACCATTATCTCTACTTTTAATTCTATAATAAATAGACGCACAGATTTATTTTCGCTTTGTATCCATAAATCGCTTAGGTCTTTTCACGGGTATATAGCTAATTTACTCTATAATTAGGATTCAAATCTTTTTCTCACACAAATATATTTCTTTTACATATATACCCCTTTTTCTACCATATTTCAGTGCATTCTACAAAAGTTCATTCATACTATAACATTTTTGGTCCACTAATTGTATAATTTTTTAATTTCTTTTAATATTTTTTTGTAATTTTTTAACCTTCTAATTCATTATAGCACATTTCTTCTTGGCGATACAACATTTTTTTTCTTTTAAATAGTTCATCTTTATATCAGTTTTTCTCAACATTCCTTTTTAGTAGCTTTATCTCCCAATTTTTTACTTCAAATCTATTAACATTAGCATTAGGTGAATTTTGTAAACAAATTTTTGACGTAAAGTTTTTTCCTTCCTCGTACTTTTTCGTTTTTCTCTCTTTCCATGCTTGTATAAACTTAAATAATTACTTTTTATATTACAATCTATTGAAACAAACTAGGACCCTATATCGTCTTCTAAATCATCTAACTTTATTTTCATTCACCTTATCTTATTTCAGTTTATATTATCTTAATAATACTTTTTTAATACATTTTTGCACTTCTTAATAAATCTTTCACTATTTAAAACCTAAATAAATAGTATATTTTTATTTCTATATCTGTAATCATAAGCATCATCATCCATAAACCTCATTAACTTTTAAATTTAAGATCTTATTAATTTATTTAATTTATTTATAAATTTTACAACCGTCATCTCTCTATGTGAGATAGCGTTTCTCAGTTTAAATGTTTATCTCTCTCTCTTTTCTCTCCCCTCTCTTTCTCTCTCCTTCTTATAATCTTCCTCCTTCTTTTTTCTTTTTCCTTTCTTCATCTTCCTTACCCTTCTACCCTTTCTTTCCTTTTTCCAATCTCCTATGTCCTTTTAAATTTATTTATCATATGTTGTTTAGACACTACCTTGCTCATAAGTGTCTTTTTTAAGCTTCATATCATGTCTCCCTATATTATCTGATGAGAACGCAAATATCGTCCCTGGATGATATTTGTTTTTGAAATGCGTATAATAAAATACATGGAACTTTTTTAACCATTTTTTAATTACTTCTTCTTTTATATATATATATATATATATATATATATATATAATATTTTACGGCTATTAGTTAATAAATAAATCCTGACGTTGTGAGTTTAGCATTCCATATATATATATATATAAATCTGTACACTAAACTGCCGAAGAATCCGATAATTCTATTGTAAAATTCGGCTGCTTAGCACAGTGCTTTATACATACCTAATCAACAACCACGTGAGTGCTAATAATATGCAAATTAGTATGCCCGTTTCAGGACACTACAATTGATAAACATCGACTTCAAATGGCCACCCGCACTCAGTGCGAACCTGGCTGATTATATTTAATCGGCACCAGCACTAAGACATTGTTTAAATATAGTAGGGGTGTATATGAAAACATATATGAACATATACCATATGTTTATATACAATAAGCATATGGGTAGCCTCGCTATCAAAGTTGATTAAGTGTCACAGAGAAAAGTAAAAAAAGATAATGTTTTCATCACGAAAAAATATTTTTATTGTGATGGCGAGACTACCCATATGTTTATTCTGTATAAACATATGGCTCATATTCCTATATGTTTATTTATACACACCTATTGTACTTAAATTGTGTCTTAGTGCTTTTGAAATATATAAATATATATATATATGCATGTATATATTTGTGTGTGTGTGTGTAAAAGCCGATGACGTTTCTTTTACATGCATTTATGTATTAAAAAATACATAAATGCACATAAACGAAACGTCATCGGCTTTTACACACATATGAACGACTTCATGGTTTTTCTTAATATATACACTCTGCCTGTACATCAAGTGGTCGTTTTGGTACCACCACCACTAATTCACTATACATACACTACTCACACGCACGCGCACACACACACACACACACACACACACACACACACACACACACACACACACTTATATATATATATATATATACATATATATATATATGTATATATAGGTTATTAGGTATGCGTCTAGTAGTTACTAGTGGTGACGCTGGTCGAAGTACTCGAGGCTGTCCCTGTCTCCGTCTCTCGTTGGGTTGTGCTCCAGGTTTAATGGGACTGTATTTTGCAGAGTGTATATAAAGTGATAATAAGGATTGCATATTTTTGTAAGCCCTATTACATATTACACTTTATTTCCATATCGATCAGTTCGGGTGTGAGCTTGTGATCGCATGATCACACCCGAGCTTGTCGATATGGAAACAAATTGTAATATGTAATATACATACATACATATACATTTAATATAGAAATGGCTTCTACAGGACAAGAATCGTTTCATTCGGCGGAAATCATCAGGAAATCCTTGATGAGTTACTCCGAATGAAATGGTTCTACTCCTGTAGAAGCCATTTCTAAATCAAATAATTATACTCTGATATGTATTGAGTACGTTACTGGCTGTGGTTACACATATTGAACACGGGATAAACATACACACACACATAAATATATAATTGTTTCTACTTTTGGCACAAGGCCAGCAATTACCCAGTGTATTACTAGTACTTTATTTTATCGACACCGTAAGGATGAAAGGCAAAGTTAACCTCGGCGGGATTTGAACTCAGAATGGCAAGGGCCGTAACTCTATGCGTCAAAGCATGGCGTCCTACCCTCTACCGATACTGCCAATCCACCGCCCTTTATATAATAATATATATAATAATTGTTTCTACTTTTGGCACAAGACCAGCAATTAACCAGTGTATTACTGGTACTTTATTTTATCGACCCCATAAGGATGAAAGGCAAAGTCAACCTCGGCGGGATTTGAGTTCAAATAATAATAATAATAATAATAATAATAATAATCGTGCCTGATTGTGGATGTGGCCTGCCCGTTCGACACGAGAGTGCAAGAGAAGGAGAGGGAGAAAATTAACCGATACCAGGACCTAAAGTGGGAGGTGAAAAGGATTTGGAACTGCCATGAAGTCAAAGTGATCCCGATTGTCATAGGCGCACTGGGGACTATCTCCAAAGGTTTCCAGGGATGGTTAAAGAAAATCGGCCCCTTCACGCTTTTTGGAACGCTTCAAAAGGCATGCTTGCTTGGAACGGCAAGAACCCTCCGATACGTCCTGAATATCTGAGGCTGCAGGTAGTGGCTTGATATTCAATCCAACGGACTTTCCAGTTAACCAACATCAATGACTGAGATTCAAGGAATAACAATAATAATAATAATAATAATATTCTACATGGATGACCTGAAACTATTTGCAAAAAATGATGAACAATTGCAAGTTCAGTGATGACATTAAAATGGAGTTTGGACTGGATAAATGCGCCAAAGCAACGTTCACCAGAGGAAAGCTGCTGAAGAGTTCAGACATTAATCTTGATCGGGGGAACGTGATAAGAGAGCTTGATCAAGAAAAAACTTACAAATATCTAGGTGTTTGTGAAGGAGACGGAATCAAGCACTCGACAATGAGGGAAAGGATAAGGAAGGAATGTTACCGCAGAGTCAGAGCAATCTTAAGAACGGAATTGAATGCAAGGAATAGGATCGATGCCATAAACACGCTTGCCATACCAGTAGTAACCTACAGTTACAATGTAATCAACTGGTCAAGCACAGAGATCCGTAGGCTCGATACAAAAATCCGAAAATTCTTAACCATGCACAGAATGCATCACCCTAAGGCAGACATAGATAGAATATATCTCCCTAGGAAAGAAGGAGGACGTGGGTTAATCCAGTTAGACATTGCGTTGAAAACTGCAACAATTGGATTATCCACATATCTAAGGGAATCACATGATTGGATGATCAAACTCGTTTTGAAACACGAAACCACCAAAAGATCATATTCCATTACAAAAGATGCACAAAGATACAGTAATGGACTACAAATTTCAGAAGTCCCATTTACTGCTGAAATGGAAAACACAGAAAAAGCAAAGCAGGTAAAAGTAACTGCAAAGAAAGAACTGCTACAGAAACTGGCTAAGAAATTGCAAGAAAAGCCTCTGTATGGAAAATACCCAGAGCGAGCTAACAATCCTGATGTTGACAAAACTTTAACCCATCAGTGGTTGGCATCCTCTGGACTGAAATCGGAGACTGAAGGACTGATTATATCGGCACAAGATCAGTGTCTGCCAACAAAAAATTACCAAGCCAACATAATAAAAAATGGGTGCATCCCATTATGCCGTGTATGCAAAAAACAACCAGAGACCATTGACCATATAATTTCAATGTGCAGTCCTATAGCTCCAACCGAATACCTAAACAGGCATGACAGAGCTGCACAATACATACATTGGATAATGTGTAAGCATTTTGACCTGCCCCATCAAAAGAATTGGTGGGAGCATCAACCACCTCCCATACTTGAAAAAGATCACATCTCAATCTTGTGGAACTTTAGCATCCAAACAGACCGAAAAATAGATGCAAATAGACCTGATATAATATTGAAGGACTTTCAAAAGAGGGTATGCCTGCTAATTGATATGTCTGTTCCAATAGACAAGAATGTATCTATAAAAACATTTGAAAAATTGAGCAAGTATAAGGACCTGGAGATAGAAATTGGAAAAATGTGGAAATTGAGAACTAAAACAATACCAGTGGTTGTAGGCGCTCTGGGAATGATACCTAAGAGGTCTAACGACTACTCATCGCAAATCCCAGGAAACCCGCGTATAGGAGAAATACAAAAGATAGTACTAATGGGTACTGCCCATATACTAAGGAAGATCCTGTCAATATAAGTACATCACAAGTCTAAACACTAAGGATGCATGTGTGAATATGTGTGTTCTTTCTTGAACATGGCGGACCTTGTTGTCTCTTGAGGTCACTGGTTGTGACTTAGTGATAACTCGTATGAACATAAAGCAAGATAAATGCAAATAATAGTGGTAATAATAATAATAATAATAATGTTTCTACTTTTGGCACACAGCCAGCAATTACCCCAGTTCATTACTGGTACTTTTTTAATATATCAATATGCTCCGATGACTCCAAACGAGAGTTTGGGAGAAACATTGTCAGCTATTAAATGATTTGAACACAACTTTGATAATTGTATAATTTATTGATATATATATATATATATATATATATATATATATATAAATATATGTATATATATATAATTGTAATATGTAATATACATATATATATTTATATGTATGTGTGTGTGTCTGTGTGTGTGTGTGTGTGTGTGTGTGTGTGTGTGTCTGTGTGTGTGTGTGTGTGTGTGTGTGTGTGTGTGTGTGTGTGTGTGTGTATGTGTGTGTGTGTGCGTGTGTGTGTGTGTGTGTGTGTGTGTGTGTGTGTGTGTGTGTGTGTTTGGTCCATGAATGCCCCAAAAGTTGTCTCACAATACACGCTGTCAGGCATGACGTTGTGGCAAAGACCCACACATCTAAATTGAAGGTGTTTAGCAGTATATTCATCACAAAATCAATAACTGCAAGATGGAAAAGTTACAATTGATCTCTGTCGGCTTCGATGACCAGTGTTCCGGTTGTTCGATCAAAGAAACAGCCTGCTCGTGAAATTATAAGTAAGTGGCTGAGCCTTCCATAGGCACGTGAACCCATAACATAATCTCAGCGAGATCCATGTTAAAGTGTGTGACATTGCTAACTCTAGAATTACACGTACAGTTCATTCGACGGGCATACAAACAGTTTCCCTCCATCACTAATTCACTTACAAGGCAGGGGACGACCCGTGGCCGTGATAAATGACATGTAACAAAGATGGCACACTATGGCATTGAACCCAGCATATGATTGTGAAACAAATACCCTACACATTTAGCCATGCTCTATCTACTTCTAAAGAATAACCAACATTAGTAACCATATTTTGTCATCAGAATAATCCAGAATATATACGTGCAATATTATAAATTCTCATCACAGTAGCAATAAGTTGAATGGGATTTCTTGATTTCTCCTACCTCTGTAGTTGCATTATTTTTTTTGTTTTTGTTCATATTTTCCATACATATTCTTGACTACTTTTCCTTTTTGTAACATTATTTTTTGCACTGTTTAATATTCTAATATTCTATATTAGAAAATTTAGAATGGTAAGATTTATGGAGATTTGTTATATATATATATATGTATATATATATATATATATATATATATATATATATATATATATATATATGTGTGTGTGTGTGTGTGTGTGTGTGTGTGTGTGTGTGTGTGTGTGTGTGTGCATGTAATGGCAAGCGTTTCTGTAGAAATGATGAGGTAAAAAGTTCGCTTCCTGCTATCAGTAGACCCGTAATGATATTGTTTGCTCGGCACAGATGATCGCTACCTTAGTTGTAAAATCATGCCCCGAGTAAACGCGTGTGTGTGTGTGTGTGTGTGTGTGTGTGTGTGTGTGTGTGTACACGTATGAAGGTATGGTGGTGTGTGTTTATATATATATATATGTATATAAAAGGTAAACAGAAATAATAACACAAGCACTACAGTATATGGAATGAATATATTAGTTTAACGCTTGAAATAGCGGGAAGATGGTCTTAACGTTTCGGATGCTAGTCCTTCAGCAGAAGAAAGATTGAGAAATTAGAAAGATAGAGGGTCCATTCATGTTGACATATATATGTATATATATATATATATATATATATATATATGTATATTTTTATATGTATATATATATATATATATATATATATATATATATATATATATATATATATATGTATATATATATATATATATATATATATATATATATATATATATATATATGTATATATATATATATATATATATATATATATATATATATATATATATATATATATATATATGTGTGTGTGTATGTATTTCCTTTTCTCACAATTTTCAATTTGCAAAGCCCTTCAAACTGTATGTTATTACTCTGAGGTTTATTCCTCGTTGAGTGCTTGGCTCCACTGCTGAAGGCATTCGTTGGCTTAGCTGCTGATCGAACTTCGAATATGATGTACTATTGTATATATATATATATATATTTATAAGTTTACAAAATTTATCCAAATTTTCCTCTTAGTTCGTAGAATTTAACTAGATAAATAATCCTTTAAACAGAGCTAAGTATAAAATGTAACTTTGAAGAAATAACAGATAAATGTTATCGATATTCCTTTATCGATATTCCTTAACAGCCAGATAAAATTTACCTAGTCTTTCCTCTTAATCCGTAGAAATGAACTAGACAAATGTTAATTTAAACGGAGCTAAGTCTAAAATGTAAGTTTGAAGAAAAAGATAGGTAAACATTACCAAAATGTCTCCCCATCCCGACTATCGAAATTTCCCTCGTACTTAGTGGAAATGTCTAGTCGTTTCATTATCCATATATATATATATATATATATGTATACAAGTTGGTGTGCTTATGTGTTTTGAAGAAAATTTATATAGTACATTTATAATTATGACCTAACACGTAGAAATGTCACTAATCCTCTTACGAGAATCGAAATCCATATCTGATTTTCAGTGTTTTGTTTTTCTAAGCAATAAAATAGGATTTAAAAGCAATCTAATATTTGTATGTAAAACAAAATATGCTGAATATGCCTGTTAATTATAGATAACCTGTTATTTTAGTTGGAGTATGTCACAGTAACATTTAATGCAGAGTAAATTTACCTGCTAGATATTTAGAAATCTTTAACATAAAATTACAATATCACGTACTGTTATTTCTTAAAGTCTAGATTTTCTTAAAAAAATTGTATAAACATATTTCAGGTTTTGAGAAATCAGGTGGATGTTGATTGAAACGAACATTAAAAGGCTTTTCTGTCCACCCTTGATAATCCTTAAAAACTGAATTATTTGCGGCAAATAAATAAGTGCAATGATGTGTCGATTTCGAAGTGTATAAAATAATTCATGGACTATCTACAACGTTTTGACAATCGCGCTGACAGAAAGAATTGCTTGTACATATCTGTTTCAGGTTTCAGTATTACTATTTGCTATTCGTTTGCTAGATTGCTTCTGGATTTACGTATATAACAATATCAATAACCTGAAATTATTTGAGATATATTAAGAATGAAACTTTATCTGATACTCCGAGAAGCAGTTCTATAATTATGAGGTTATTCGATTCATTTCATAGTTTTTTAAACTACAAAAAACCTGACAACCGGAGATAAGTCAAATTTATATATAGGAAAAGAATAAGGACCCGACGGATGAGCTCCGGCTGTTTCGACAGCTAGATCCGACTCTTTTCCTACTACCCACTCCACTACCCTTCGTATTGAGTATTCTGGTGGTTTATGGTCCACCTGGGATCTTACCATACCCGCTTTGTTATATTTATATACACATATATATATATATATATATATATATATATATATATATATATATATATGTGTGTGTGTAAATAAAAGTGCATGTGTTAGAATGCGTCCTTGAACATATAAACTCGCATATCTGATGAGATGTGGAGGACGAGTCGGGGCTTGGTCATTACGATTGTACCCTGCGCTATTTGATATTGAAAATAATGTAATGTGCCAATAAACTTCATATGCATGCGGCAACACGCACACACACAGAGATATATCTATCCATATACATATATATATATATATATATATATATATATATATATATATAGAGAGAGAGAGAGAGAGAGAGAGAGAGAGAGAGAGAGAGAGCGAGAGAGAGAGAGAGGGAGAGAGAGAGAGAGAGAGAGAGCGAGGTGGGGGGAGTGAGAGGGAGGGAGAGAGATGGCATAAGAACATGCTGCCTCGTTCGCCTCTGAGTCAAAAACAAAACAAAAGCATAAACACATTTCTCTGCATGTTCTTTGCTTGTTCCCTTAAAGTTTCCTTTCCTTCCGTTGGTATACATCTATTACGCAATTTACACCTGAAGATGTCACCATATTCTTACGCAACCTGGCCACTGAAATGTGCATAGTGTTTGCAGAAGTAAATATTTAAGGAAATTCATCATTTTTGGCCTCCTGCTATTTCAGTTTATAACATATATACATACATAAATATATATATATATATATATATATACATATATATGAAATATAAGAATCAAAGAACTGCTCAAAACATTATTGTGCTTACAGTGAGTGAATGCAATGCAACTGCCGTGCGGGTTGTACGTATATGGAGGATCTGACGGTCAGAGAGGGGTCGCGAGGACTGCGGATTGACCTTTGGCCTGCCTGGGGACGATTATCTTTCGACATCCAATGTAGCAAGCGATGACCCAGATCTTACCAGAGATCATTGGGTCCTGAAGCAATCCTGCAATCACCGCGCCTGGTCATATGAGCAGACTACAACCACAGAGATCATTAATTTAGAATCCTCGCTCATCATCTATAATTTCCATTTGTAGCACCTTAAGATGGGTTAATCCACCATAATAATATGATCACCTTCAGCATAACTTAGTTAAACTACTCTATAGTTAATACACTTTATACTTTAAAAGTCTCTCTTGGAAGGTGCACTTCACCATAGAATTTAGGGTCTATATTGGGACACATTTTAATGGCTAGATATAGAAACCCCAGAGTTACCTCCCCGCATGCATTAACTCCCCTTAGCCACACACACACTTCCGGTATTCAATGGCGTTTCTCGAAACGTAACAACCTCCTGTATCGAACTAAAGAACACCAGACTACGATCTCTAACTGGATTGTCGTGGATTATGTGAAAGGCATATAATCGAAATATACACTCCCCTGACCATGAAAATGCCGAAGTACATGAAATACTTGACATCCCTGCGCTGTGCATCTCCAATACTTATAACACTTTTAATGCTTGCACTATCTTTAATGCTTATAATATTTCTCCACACACAGACTATATCAATCATATAAAGATTTTGCCACCAGATCTACCAACCTAACACTCTTATTTACCTACCTAAGTGCCTCTACCACACATATCTCTCTGCCACACTATATAAACAAGACGCACATGCGTGCCACACATATAACATTTGCACTATATAACCACTTATCTTCATGTTGTACTTTAACCTATATCTTTGATTTTTGATTGTACCTATTAATATAAATGTAATCTCGAAGTGTGTACTGCCACTCTAAATTCTGTAATGAATGTTGACCCACAATGTTTGAATATGTATCAATGTTTGAATATGTATTGGTATGTCTCTCGGCTGAAAAGGAGGTCATATAACTGTCCATGCATTAATAAATTGCTCCGAAGAATCCAAACCTCGGTTTGGAGGAAACAGCTGTAAGCACAATAATGTTTTGAGCAGTTCTTTGATTCTTATATTTCATATAACTGCTCTGTAAATCATCTGATGTTTTTACATTGAGCTACTTAACTTACTGGTAATAAGGTAGTAATACATTACTGCCTACCACTATTTAGGGTGTGTGTAAAATACTTACAACTGCTTAAGGTTTTGTATTTACATAACCATAAATAGTATAACTAATACTATATATATATATATATATATATATGTATATATATATATACGATATTAATAAATGGAAACTATATTTATAAAACCATATTTATTTCATTATACATATTTCAGGGATACCAAATTAAATTATGGTATGCCTTCATCAGACAAAATACAATATATAACAGTTTTACAAATAAGCTTTGACGTACCCTTTTAAAATGCAACCATTATTTATTATTTAAAATGCAACCATTATTTTTGGAAGCCATCCAGATGGCTTCCAAAAAAATGGTTGCATTTTAAAAGGGTACGTCAAAGCTTATTTGTAAAACTGTTATATATTGTATTTTGTTTGATGAAGGCATACCATAATTTAATTTGGTATCCCTGAAATATGTATAATGAAATAAATATGGTTTTATAAATATAGTTTCCATTTGTTAATATCGTATATCTACTCCAAATACTTGTCGAGTGCTTTATATCAGTTATAAAAATATTTACTTGTTGTATCCCAACAATTTTAAATAGAACTTTTGCATATATATATATATATATATATATATATATATATGCATAAATTCTGCCTGGAAGGTACGTTACCTAGTAAGAAAACCATTGGATGCTCCAATGATAGATGAAGTGATCAAATCTTCAAATTGTTTCAATGTCAATCATGGAGAGAACTAAAAAACACAATGCACTGACAATATACATGGATAAACAGAAAGAATATGTTCATATCATTTTGCATCGTGCTATAAGCCAAAACAGCATCCGAGAAGAGATACAGACAAACTGTGTCATATCACTACTTTTAATTCTAAATCCATTTGGACAAATATTCAAGATATTTTCATCGTAAATACTAATAAATTTCATCAGTAACCCTGTTGAAACTGCAGCATAATTTATTAAAGATTGAGATTTTCCAAGCGTCATTAATTAATCAACAAATTCTGCTTCATGTTCCTCGTGTTATGTTAATAGAGTATTAAGTTGGTAAGACAATCTGCAATATATGATATACAAATTTAACTGGGGGAAACGAAATTAAGAAGATAAAGTATTAATTTAACAAGATATTTTCAGAAAAATTTTAGTCGTACCATTTGTCACTCCTTTTATATATATATATATATATATATTGGCTTCTTGCTCAAGTTAATTTCTATATTTTCATTTATATATATATATATATATACATATATATATATATATATACATATATATATATATACATATATATATATATACATATATATATATATATATATATATACACATATATATATACATATAAATATATATATATATATAATATACATATATATATATATATTTATATGTGTGTGTGTGTCTTTGTGTGTGTGTCTTTGTGTGTGTGTGTGTGTGCGTGTGTGTGTGTGTCTGTGTGTCTGTGAGCGTGTGTGTGTGTTTGTGCGTGTGTGTGTTTGTGTTTTTGTGTGTGGTTTCTGTGTGTGTTTTGTGTATGCATGTGTGTGTAATATGCCCTCAGCCCCTCTTTCTCACTCTGAATGTGTCTTTTACTCTCTACCACTGTCTTTCTCTATCTCATGTATTTATATATCTCTATATATACCACACTACCTCTCCATTCCCCATCTGATATTCTCCCTTAGCGATATTTGATAATGTGATTATAATTATAGTCTGTGATATCTCATTAGTATACAACTTATATTTCATATTTCTATGATTATATGATTGATAGAATGTAAGTAAATATCATTTATTTCGTTTAATATTTGTAATCAGTTTAATAATGAGTAATCAGTAACAGCCGTCATTTTATAATACATATAGCCATGCTGATTGGTTAAGAAGTTCACTTACTAATCATAAGGGCCCAGGTTCTCTCCCATTCTGTGACATCTTGTGCAAATGTCATTTAACCTAGCGTCTGGTCAATCCAAGATTTGTGACTGAAATTGGGTAGACAGAAACTATTTGGAAGCCCATCAGCTGGATGAAAAGGAATTAAAAAATAACAAGCTTGTCAAATAATGTGTCACACTGTATATCAAGTAGAATTACTGTCAG
Source organism: Eledone cirrhosa (assembly GCA_964016885.1). Lineage (NCBI taxonomy): Eukaryota > Metazoa > Mollusca > Cephalopoda > Octopoda > Eledonidae > Eledone > Eledone cirrhosa. The sequence continues at coordinate 201,157,023 of OZ024742.1, read as the reverse complement.
ATTGTACAGGTGACATTGGAATAAACATCTGCTTACACAAGGATTACAAGAGCAAGCTGTTCTGTTGATCAAACAATTGAATCACTTATCTTTTTGACCAACAAAGGTCCATTTCATTCTCATATATTAAGCTTTGTTGAGTGATTAAGAAGTTCGCTGCCCTACAATTAGTTCCTTCATGACATGTTCAATAAATCTCTTTTACAGTAGCTTCGGGATTATTAATAAATCGATTAATACGTAAACAAAACACTTTACGTATTATTTAGTTGATAGAGTATATAAAAAATGGACTGTACTTGTAAATTATGAAAGGAAAACATCTCTGTCACATATTGTGTCACACTGTATTTCCCTGAGAACTATGTTATAGGTATACGTGTTTTTGGAATCCTTGGCCGCTTAAACAATAATAAAAGATGAATTGTATTTGTAATTCAAAGATTAGGGTTGGTCAGGGAATGTGTCACTTTGTATATCCCTGTGAATTATGTTAAGGGTATACACGTGCTTGTGGAATAATCACCGGCTTTCACACTTACCAAGAGCAAGCTGTTCTGATGATCAAGTAGACAGAAGACAAGACTTAACGTCCACACCGACGGACGTCCATTTTATTTAATATACAGGCATTGCTGAGTGGTTAAGGCTCTGCATGGTATCTTTGATAAATTTCTTTTACAGTTTCTGCAGGATTGTAAATAAAAAAGTTTATGAATAAATACATTAGACGGTGAATTAGTTAATAAGTGCTGTGGGGGTAGCATTGGGGGTAAATGGTTAGCAAGTGTCTTTAACTGTAGTTTCGTGTCGATTCTAACATGGTGAGTGAAATTATCTTGATTGACCTACGTGGAACACTGTGGCTTGCCTTGTGTCTAGATAAGTCACAGAGTTTCATAAGGGTTTAGTAAGGGAAATATATTTTGAATAAACGTGACTGTGGAATTCTTTCCACTTTACACGCCAAAAAAGTGATTGAACGACTGAAATTTCATCGTGAAAAGCGACGAAGTACCAGTCACTTTATGTTCTGTAGACGCCCTATATGTTTCAGCGATGAGTATCTCATAGGCATTGTGTGTGCGGTAAGCCAGGTTAAATCATTGAGTGACAAATACAATTCATCCGAGAGACCTCTACCCGATTTTACATATGTATATATATATATATATATTATATATATATATATATATATATATATATATATATATATATATATAGTGAAGATTAATCTACACTGCATATACTCCACTTGGATGCATGGATCACCAGATGTGATGTGGGATGCTTTAGTATGTTGTTTTCTTACCTCATGATACTTCGTGATCTACCATTTACAATACCCTAACTGGTCAACTACCTGCGAATAATATAATATAATCATTTATATCCCAAATGGGTGAGTCATGAATGCCACAGCATGGCATTTTGAGCAATATAATAGTAGTAATAATTGTTTCTACTATTGGCACAAGGCCAGCAAATACCCAGTATATTACTGGTACTTTATTTGATCGACCCCGTAAGGATGAAAGGCAATGTTAACCTCGGCGGGATTTGAACTCAGAACGACAAGGGCCGTAACTCTATGCGTCAAAGCAAGGCGTCCGACCCTCTACCGATACTGCCAATTCACCGCCATAATAGTAGTAATAATTGTTTCTACTTTAGGCACAAGGCCAGCAATTACCCAGTGCATTACTGATACTTTATTTTATCGACCCTGTAAGTATGGCAGGCAAGATCAACCTCGGCAGGATTTGAACTCAGATCGTAAAGGGATGTAACGTAGTAATAATAATATCAATACATATATATATAGTGAAGATTATTCTTCACGGCATAACAGTTTTAATACTCGGTGTATTACTACTATTAGTAATAATAATAATATCAATACACCGAGTTTTAAAACTGTTATGCCGTGAAGAATAATCTTTACTATATATATATGTATTGATATTATTATTACTACGTTACATCCCTTTACGATCTGAGTTCAAATCCTGCCGAGGTTGATCTAAGCCTGTGTCTTGCGAATGAATCTTTTAAAATTCCTAGCCACATATTTGATTCATTAATTTTCTTACTTAAATTTTAAATAATATCTTATATTTCTTATATTTCACGTTTTCTTTTAGGAATGGTACGATACACGTCTAGAATGGATTCCTGAAGAATACGGTGATGTGAAAATGATGCACATACCATCGAAGGATCTGTGGAGGCCAGATATTGTATTGTACAACAAGTACGGGTCTTCTTCTTCTTCTTCTTCTTCTTCTTCTTCTTCTTCTTCTTCTTCTTCTTCTTCTTCTTCTTCTTCTTCTTCTTCTTCTTCTTCTTCTTCTTCTTCTTCTTCTTCTTCTTCTTCTTCTTCATGTGAGGGTCGTGAGGGCAGGCTCCTGAAACACTCCTTACAGCGGTTCCTTTCAGAAGCAACCGTCTCCAACTGATCCGGCTGGATCCCCAAGCGAGACAAGCCAAGCTCGTAGATGTTATCCAATCATCTAACTCAGAGTCTACCACTGCTGATTGGTTTTGCCCTTAAAATCTGTTCAAAGTAAGGATATATAATTTTAGTATAATAATCACAATTTCCCCGCTTCTTTGCCAATTGAAACGGTAGAGACTTTTACAGCAGGTTGAATATTGTTATGATCAAAAATGAAAGGTGTTAATGTGCGTGTTGATTTTGTTGTTGTTGGTGAGCCCTATGCCAACTGTAACATTTCAGGCATTTGAAAAAATATAAGCCAGCCGTTACTTAAGTTTAATTTTTTGTCTCATATATAAAAGAGTCTCAAGTAGATCCTAGAGATGGCATTTCAAATCCCATCCCAAGGGAGTATTGATAGCCAAGGAGGAAATGGAAACAGATCCAAAACTGAAAGCTGCCGTGTACATTGTGTGTGTGTATATATATATATATATATATATATATATATATATATATATATATAAATGGAATAGAATGAAACGAAATTTCATTTCTCACTCTTAGTACGGCACTTACTTAAATGTAAGTATGTATGTATACGTACATACATATATGTATACAGACGTACAGTAGCATGTATATATCTACATACAGGCACACATATATATATGCACGTATCAGTTTACCGAACATTTGTTCGTTTGTAAAGAAACAAACCTGCCCGAATTACGCCGTACAGTGTTTAGGCAACCACGTCACCTTTTGGTTCAACACTGACACAGGAACGATGTACTAGTTTCAAGCTTATTAGCTATCGTCAGCACCGTATACCTTTCTGCCAGATGGTTGAACGTCCGAAAGTATATACTGTACGGCGTAATTCAGGCTGATATATACATGCTACTGTACGTCTGTATACATATATGTATGTACGTATACATACATACTTATATATATATATATAACTGAAATATCAATATACCCGACAATAACGGAAGTTATGATTCAGTATGCAAAAAGCCCCCAAAAACTGCCGTCCAGACAACCAGTGTTTTTCAGACAGGAGGCATTTGGCTCCCAAGAGAGTAATTTCAAATCCTAGAGGAGGAATTGCAGATAGGTATCTAATCTGCGGAAATATAGTGTTTGCGTATATATCAAATTACCTGGCGACAAAGACGCTTGTTCCTCGAGGACGCACCCTACTTTTGACAACCAAAAATTTGGAAAAAAATAACAACCTTCGGGTTTTTGAGACTCCTTTTAGAGAATTTTTTAGGAATAAGTAGCGTCTTCGACGCCAGGAAATGCGGTATATAACAATATAGCTAACTAAAAATAATGGTGTCAATCTGTTACTTCCCCCAAAATACCATTTTTGACTCTGCAATTATTGAGTTTTGTAAAGTTTCGTACTAGAGTGAAATAGTACTAGATGACAATTCAAATTGAGGCGCTATAGAGGAAACACTTGATAATATAAAAACATGTTTTGTGTGTATAATATACTAGCAGCAGGACTCGGCGTTGCACGGGTTAGGAACACGCATATTCAAAGATTGAGGAATGTAGCTGTGTACTTTTTGAATTCCCTTATTCTCAGGGAATGATTATTCATCTACTGGAAACGTAGAACACAAGCAAGCCCGAATCGTGAAACATCTGCATGCATGTGCAAAACCTGAAGAAAATCAGCTGGATGGTCTTTAAACGTACTAAATCTTAGAGTGTCATTTTTCTTCCATTTGGAGAAAATCGGTTAGTTACTTTTCGAGTTTTATAGATTCGTACCCAGTCGTCTACTGTAACTGGCAAAGTAGGTAGAATTAATGCTCCACAACGTGTACAACGCCACGAAAACTAAAAGTGGGCGTAAATGAAGTGCTAGGCTATTGAAAGGCGTTATAGTCAATGCAACTGCTTAAAACTGGTGAAAAAGTATAGTGTACGTACCAACTTTCTGTGGAATGAGTGGAGGATTGATCTCGAGCAGGGATACCAGTAGTAGCAGTGTCAGTGGGT
>OZ024742.1:201125058-201147558 GCA_964016885.1 Eledone cirrhosa | reverse complement strand
ATTCTTATATGCATTAACAAATTCTTGTATGTAATAACTCATTCGATTTTATACACACAAATACAAAGAGACATATAATGATAAATATCCTTACACATAGTATTTGTCCATATCTACAATGCATATACTAAACGTGAATCTATGTACACATATATATTCTTGCATCTATCTATTTATGTATGTATGCATGTATCTATCTACCTATCTATCTATCTATCTATCTTTTCTTTACTCGATTTATGTAAACTCCCCCACTGTGTATTTGTCCCCTTCTTTTGTGCCCTCGTGGCAAATAAATAGAAATTTATCTCTCTATCTATCTATCTATCTATCTATCTATCTATCTATCAATCTATCTATCTATCTATCTATCACCAAGATGGAGCGCGCGCTCTTCCAATTCCTTTGGAAGAGGCGGGCTCCTATGGTGAGGAGATCCATCTGCTGTCAACACCCTTCGAAAGGAGGGCTGGGGATGCCGTGGCTAATGATGCGTAAACACGCATTAAGGCTACGGCACCTCTACGTATTCCTCACCGGACAACCGGTGTGGGCCTCGTTTGTGAGACGAACCTTTCCCAGACTCGTCTCACTCACCGAGCTGCAATCCTGGGTCAAGCAAAGACCGAGAAAACTGGGCGCCTGGCACACTGAGTGTGCCCAGGCGCTCACCGCCCTCTGGCAGGCGGATCCGGTTATCAGTGGAGACTCCACCGCAACATTCTATAGAGGGCTGGTACGCAGCAGGTGCGACGACGCCCTCGGAGAAGCCCTAGACATGGAGGAGGACGAACTGGCCAGCCTGTTCGGTAGGACATTCAGCCCGGGACCTATGGACAACTTCCAGAAGTCCCTGGCCTGGCAGTGCTACCGAGGGGCTTTACCCGTTCGAGAAAGGCTCTACAGACACGGGCGCCCGGGTAGGGACCCCGCCAAAAAGATCTGTCCCAGATGCGTGTGCGACGAGGAAACCGTTGCACACGCATTGGTACACTGCTCGGGCGTAGCCGATCTGTGGGGCTATGTCGAACAACTGCTGTCAAGGGTGGGACCGATCCGGTTGACCACCGAGTCTATTGTAATGATCAAGCCGCCTCCCCCCTTCAAAGATGAAGCAGAGGCGGTGTTTCTGTGCGTAATAGCCATGGCGAAAGAGGTTGTATGGTGGACGCGTCTGAAAGGACTGAGGTCAGGCACTTTTCTCTCTAGCCAACAACTGGTCCGTTTCTTCCGATATCATTTCGGAAGAAGGATCAGGATGGAGAGAGAGGTGCTGCACCCCAGTCGTTTTTATGAAAGGTGGTTGAAAGTGGCGAGAATGGCCCGTGTGACTGGGCCTTCTCTTTACATAAGCCTGTAGGTGGAAAAGAGGAAGGAACGAGGGAGCACCCCCTCTCTGTGCTCCTGAGGAAAAGGGTTGCACACTTTTTTCGGGGGGGTGTGCGACCCCCCAAGGCGCCTCCTCTCTATTGAGGATTTTGTTATAAATTTTATTTTTTGTTATATCTTATTTTATTTTTATATTTTGTTATTGCCTCCTCCTTATTGAGGACGCCTTTTTGTGTAAACTCCCCCCTTTGTACTTGTCCCACTTTTGATGCCCTAGTGGCAAATAAAAGAAACATATCTATCTATCTATCTATCTACCTACGACTGGCACATCAAATGTGTTCAGGCGCTCACAGTCCTCTGGCAAACGGACCCGGCGATCAGTGGAGACTCCACTTCGACATTCTATAGAGGGTTGGTCCGCAGCAAGTGCAACGACGCGCTCGGAGAAACTCTAGGCGTAGAGGAGGACAAACTGGCCAGTCTATTCGGTAGGACCTTCCGCCCGGGACCAATGGACAACTTCCAAAAGTCCCTGGCTTGCAGTGTTACCGAGGAGCTCTACCGGTTCGAGACAAGCTCTACAGACATGGGCGCCCGGGTAGGGATCCTTCGAAAAAGATCTATCCGAGATGCGTGTGCGACGAGGAAACCGTCGCGCACGCATTTGTACACTGCCCGGGCGTTACCGACCTGTGGGGATATGTAGAACGAATATTGTCGCGGGTGGGACCAATCCGGTTGACCACCGAGTCCATTGTCATGATCAAACCGCCACCCTCCTTCAAAAACGAGGGAGAGGCGGTTTTCCTGTGTTATGGCTATGGTGAAAGAGGTTACATGGTGGACGAGGTTAAAAGGGCTTAGGTCAGATACCTTTCTCTCCGGCGAGCAACTGATTCGTTTTTTCAAATATCATTTTGGAAGAAGAATCAAGATGGAGAGAGAGGTGCTGTACCCCAGCAAATTTTATAAAAGGTGGGTGAATGTGGCAAAGATGGCCCGAGTGGTTGAGCCTTCTCTCTATATAAGCCTGTAGTTGAGGAAAAAGAGGAAGAGAGGAAGGGAAAACTCACTCTTGGTGCTCCTGGAGATGAGGGTTGTACATTTTTTCGGGGTGTGTACAACCCCTGTGTAACGCCTCCCCCTATTGGGGATTTCAATTGTTATTTGTTATTTTATTAATAGTTTTATTTTCATATACCTGTATGTAAACTCCCCATTTGTATTTGTCCCCTTCTTTTGTGCCCTTGTGACTAATAAAGAAATTTATATATCTATCTATCTATCTAACTACCTACCTATCTATCTATCTATCTAACTATTTATCTATATCTATCTATCTATCTATCTTTCTAACTATATATATATATATATATATATATATATATATATATATATATATATATATATACAATGATAGTAAATAAATGGAAACTATATTTATAAACCATATTTATTCTATTATATATATTTCAAGGGTACCAAAAATGTTGGTACGCCATCATCAGATAAAATACAAAGTATTTTATAAATATTTGACAAGACCAAGGATAATATACCTTAACGGTTCAAGTTATCCCTGGAATAATAGAAAAAATCTGGTTTTATAAATATAGTTTCCATTTATTCAATACTTACTCCAGAAACTTGTCGAGTGCTCTGAATCAGTTATAAACATCTATATTTGTTGGGTTTCCAACAAATTGAATATCTCTTCTACACACACACACACACACACACACACACATATATATATATATATATATATATATATATATATATATATATATATATATATATATATATATATATATATATATATATATATATATATAACTTTGAATAACTTTGAATAACGGGATTGTCCCTTCACCCATCTCCCGGGGACCCTTCGGACAAATGAAAATAAAATTAAAAATAAAAGCAAAAACAAAAACCATAACCTACATAAAAATAACCACTACCACAGTCACCAACAGTCTTCTAAACAGGAAACTTCTTCCTCTTTTTTAGCCATAATGAATCTGGCAAAAGAACTGGAAAAAAACATTCGAGCTATCACCCAGCACCACCCTCCACTATCACCCCACTGCACAAACTCCCATTGCTGCCATTAACAAACAAACAAATTAACAACACACCAAAACAATTAAAACCATCCACTCTCGCCTCTACATTTTTGCTTAACGCCCAAGGCATCAGCCCTTCCACCAATACTCAAAAATGGAAGATCAAATTCCTGGAGGACTGGATTGATGTCCATCCAAACCACATCCCTTTCTTCGTCCTCACTGAAACCCATCTCAGTAACCTCCACTTGGAAGCCGAGGTGAAAGTGAAAAATTTCAAAGCCATCCGTGCTGATTGCGCTGGCAGAAGAAAGGGCGGGACTGCCATTTATGTCCATAATTCTTTCTCAACAGAGGCTATGAACATATTCACTAATGGATACTGCGAAGCAGTCACTGTATTCAGTCAAACCAACAACCTAATAGTAGTTGGGCTCTATAGGCCACCCCAAACGCCTGTACCATGCTTCAAGGAATGCCTCAACAGCATAAAATGTTTCATCCAAGAGTGTCACCCTGACAACATCTTAATGATGGGGGACTTCAACCTCCCCGGAGTTGACTGGTCCACAAACAGCCTGCCACCAGGTTCTTCTGCCTCAACCTCTGACAGGGAAGCAGTGAAATCGCTTCTTGACTTCATGGATGATTTCTTCCTATCCCAACTGGTGCTCGAACCAACGAGGTGCCACAAAAACGTCCTAGACTTAATTTTCAGCAATCACACTGACAATATCCACAATATTGCAGTGGAGAAAACTCTACTCTCTGATCATGACATGGTTCTCTGTGATCTGAGATTCCACCGTCCAATATACAAACCCAATGTCATCTCTCCTGTCCATCCGTTTGACGCTATGGATTTCCACAATGCAAACTGGGAAGCGATCAGTCATGGTCTTGCTCATGTCGACTGGTCCTTCACGCACACTCATACACCCACTAACATCAAAAAGTCCTGGCAGACATTTGTGGACACTATTACAAACATATGTGCAAAACACACCCCATTAAGAACTATAAACAAATCTAAGAGCAGAATCCCTAGAAATAGAAAAACGCTCATCAGGAAAATTAAGAGAACGAACAAAAATATCAACAAGCTGATATACTGTCAGCAGCAACACATCAACTTGACTGCCATTTCATCACTAGATATTAAAAAACATAACCTCCAAAACAACACGATGTCTCTCATCAACAATCAGAGAAGAGCTGCAGAGGTCTGGGTCATTGAGAAGATCAAACTCAATCCCAAAGTGTTCTTTTCATTTGCAAAAAAACACAAAATCACTGGCTCTACTGTTGGCCCTCTAATTGATGAAAATGGCACTCTTCAAGACAATGCTAAAACCATGGGTGAGATACTGCAGAAACAATACTGCTCTGTTTTCAGCAATCCTGATATGGCCGATCTGGGCTGTATCGGCGATGTTACTCCCCATTACACCTTATCGGACATAACGTTTGGCGCCCCTGATGTCTTAGCGGCAATAAAGGAAATCAAGCATAATTCAACAGTAGGTCCCGATAGGTTCCCTGCTTGTGTCTTGAAGGCGTGTCAACACCAACTTGCATCTCCTCTTGCCAATCTGTGGCGGAACTCACTGGATGCTGGATATGTGCCAGAAAACCTTCTATCCCAGTCTGTTGTCCCAGTTTTCAAAAAAGGAAACAGATCCCTTGCCGTGAATTACCGTCCAATCTCACTCACCTCTCATATCATTAAGGTATTTGAGAGAGTGGTGAGATCACGAATGACCCACTTCCTTGAGAGTAACAATATGCTGAACTCCAACCAGCATGGATTCCGTAATGGAAGGGATTGCCCGACGCAGCTACTGCATCACTTTGATGACATTTTGAGAGCCTTGGGAGAGGGTTCCAACACTGATGTTATCTACCTTGATTTCAGCAAGGCCTTTGACAGGGTTGATCATAACATTCTACTGAGAAAACTGTCCAATATTGGTGTCACTGGAAAGCTGCTGCAGTAGATCAAGAGCTTCCTGTCAAACAGAACCCAACATGTTGTAGTTGAAGGAGTCAAATCCAGCCCAGCCAAAGTCAGTAGTGGGGTCCCACAAGGCACTGTGTTGGGCCCACTTCTCTTCATCATCTATATTAATGACATCACTGAGATCATCAAACACAGCAACATTAAAATTTTCGCTGATGATTCCAAGCTCCAAAAGGTCGTCAATGGCGTGGATGACCGGATAAGCCTTCAGTCAGACCTACTGGCTGTTACCCAATGGGCGGAAAAGAACAACATGTTACTGAACGAAGACAAATTCGAACTGATCCACTTTGGAAAAGAGGATGCTCTGAAACTCCCGTACTCCCTTCCCTCCGGGGAAACTCTCGTGGCATCTAACAACATCAGAGACTTGGGAGTAACCGTGGACAGCAACATAAGCTGGGCCACGCATATAAGCAGCAAAGTTGACATGGCCCGCAGAATGTGTTCCTGGATCCTCAGAACCTTCCAGTCGAGAGATTCCCACACCATTATCCTTCTCTTCTCTACTTTTGCCCGACCACACCTTGAATACTGTTGTCCACTGTGGTCCCCCCACACGAAACAAAGTAACATGAAACTTGAAGCTCCTCAAAGAGCAATCACGAAAAAGATAGATGGCATGTCAGACCTTGACTACTGGGGTCGACTAGAAAAGCTGAAACTTTACTCACTCCAACGTCGCCGTGAGCGTTATATTATCTGCATGATGTGGAAAATGTTCCATCATCACTGCCCAAATGATGTTGGCATCGCCTTCAAGATACACCCAAGGCTTGGGCCCCGTGCTATCCGTCCCATACAAAAATCTAAATCGCAACTCATAACAACAATACGGCACAATTATTTCACCTCAATTGGCCCTGCTCTCTTCAACATCACACCAGGACACGTCAAAACAGAAACTGACCACACAAAATTCAAGAAGTCTTTGGACAAATTCCTCCAAGTAATCCCGGACAAACCACCCACACCCGGATATGTCTCCGCAAACAGTAATTCTCTTCTCGAATGGGCCATGGTGCCCAAATCCTGAATTGAAAGACTTCGCCAGGTGGTGCTATTAAGTTAGACATGGCCTGGGCCAATACTGGCCAAAACATTTCAAAGTTATTCAAAGTTATATATATATATATATGTATATATATATATATATATATATATATATATATATATATATATATATATGTATATATGTATATGTATATATATATATATATATATATATGTATATATATATATATATATATATATATATATATATATATATATATATATATATATATATATAGCAGTCTGTCTGTCTAACTATCAACTACCTATGAATCTATGAATCTCTGTACCTTTACATCTATGTTTTGCTTTTAGAAGCATTGAAAATATTTCGAAATGTGTTTGCTTATTGGAAAAGATGGTACGATGCTGATGAACTATAAATAATTGTTTCTACTTTTGGCACAAGGCCAGCAATTATCCAGTACATTACTGGTACTTTATTTTATCGACCCCGTAAGGATGAAAGGCAAAGTTGAACTCGGCGGGATTTGAACTCAGAATGGAAAGGGCCGTAATTCTATGCGTCAAAGCATGGTGTCCGACCCTCTACCTATACTGCCAATCCACCACCATTGAAGAACAATAAATAATTGTTTCTACTTTAGGCACAAGGCCAGAAATTACCCAGTGCATTACTGGTACTTTATTTTATCGACCCAGTAAGGATGGAAGGCAAAGTCAACCTCGGCGGGATTTGAACTCAGATCGTAAAGGGACGTAATTATACTGGAAAGCATGACGTCCGACCCTCTCCCGATACTGCCAATCCACCGCCATTGATGAACTATAAATAATATTCAGTCAAAATAACCCCTGAAGACAGAGAAAAAGAACTGGACAGAACCATTTGCGGCGGGAAACGAATTACGCATCTGTTGTGTAGACGTGTGTATATATATGTATATATATATATATAAATATATATATATATATGTATATGTATATATATATATATATATATATATATATATATATATATATATACATATATACATACATTTATATGTATATATATGTACATTGCTATATATTTATATATATATATACATACATAGAAGAACACACACTCATACATGCACTCACGTACACACACATAAATATACACAAATGAAAAGCCTATGTTCTACTCTTCTTTATCATTGCGCATACATACGCAGAATTTGCCAGACAACAGAGAGAGGAATTTAGTTCAACTGGCCAGCTTTGTCAAACATTGTGAGTTAAACTTACACGTAGCTATAGAATAATCTGTCATTCTTTCGTTAATTTACCGAGTAGGCTGCTCCCTTCATCGAACGATGGCTACACTCAACGTCGAAATCGACGGCAGTCCGTATTGGTTATACCAGTGAGACAGAAGTGGGGAGAGATAGACAGAGATAGGAAGTGAGAAAGAAAGAAAGAGAAAGAGAGTAAGTGAGAGAGAGATATGACTATTTCTTTTCTCTCTTATATAATTGTATGTTGTCAAGTGGAACACATAGAATTAATTATTTTCATCCTCTCAAACATCAATCAATGAGTAATTATTCAAATTATTGATTACATTAATAGCTCTTCATGTTAACCCTGGGAAACTTTCTAGACATGCACTCAGCATTTGGAGGTTCTGCTCATGGCTTAAATGAAGGGGAACTTCCCTACTAAATCCCAACACTATTGTGGTTCTGCATTCTGAGCATCTAATCCCCACTTATGGTAAGAGACTCCGTTGCTTTCAATGATGATTGTTTTCTAGTTGTTCGATCAACGAAACATCTGGCTCATGAAATTAAAGTGCACGTGGCTGAGGATTCCACAGGCACATCTACCTATAACTTTATTCTCAGGGAGATTCGGGGTGACACAGTGTGTGACGAAACTGACCATTTCAATCACAGATACAATCTATCCGACGGCCTCCCAACCAGATTCCGACTACCCAATGTCTCTCACATGACATTGGTCGAGTCAAGACTATGATGAATGACAGCCGAAACTGCTATGCAGAGGAATCAAACCTAGGTGCTAATAATTTCGAAGCGAACCCCTCAACGATTTAGTCACACTGCGTCCATGCTTACAATAGCGGTTATAAATTTAAAGAATTGAACATGATCTAACCGATGACTGTGCCTCCTGTAATGTTTTGGTGTTTAATCAAAACACTTTTTAAGGCTTCAAGAACTAATGTATGTGGAAGGAAGGTTGGAAGAGGTATGCATGCATTCACGAGACTGGACTCTGCTAAAGGCACCAAATGCCCTGATGATAGTGTGCAATATTGAGAAATGTGAACCCGAATAAATTCTACAGTGGGTAGTAAACCCGAATAAATACCAAAAGACATCTCGCCCAACATTCTAACATTTCCGCGAGTCAACTACCATAGATTGGTTTTATTTATCGACTCCTAAAATAGAAAATGCAAAATTGTCTTCCCTAGAATTTGAATCTAGAGCACTGAGACCGGCCACAAATATCATAATGCATCTTGTACTCTGCTTTAATGACTCTTTGCCAATATATTATCTAAATAGAGCCTCGATATGCAGTAAATTTTCGTTCAAAATACTGGTATTATCGACTATGTCGATTCTTACAAGAAGAAAAATAAAAAAATAAAGCCACAAAAAGAATGTAGTTTCTAAACGAAACAATATGTTTAAGCAGTCCAACACAGCTTTTTGCCGTTTTCTACAGCTCAGTGGTCTTGTTCAGTTTCTGGCAGAATAAGCATCTTAATATCATAAAATTGATTATATATTGATATAGATGTCATACTTGGATAACAATCGCCCTTTATTAACAGACAACCGACGGAAAGATTGAATCTATATGTCTAAACTTGCTACAGTATAGCTGATTACAAACGGAAGAACTGCAGTGATAGGCTTAACACCAGATATTGAGCAGACAACAAATGTTCCTTAGTAGAGAGATTTATTTTCACTATCTGATTCAGACAACGTTGCCATGTTGAATTACATGCATACATGCGCGCAATTTTAATATATATATATATATATTATATATATATATATTATATATATATATATTATATATATATATATATATATATATATATAATAAAGAATTCATATCTAGTAACATATATATACAGATGCATATCAATGCTAGCAAATATATAGGTTTTGTCTTAATAACAGTGTGGTTCAATGCATGGGGTTGCAGAACAATAATATAAGAGACGTAAAATAAGAAAATTATAAAATTAACTTACTTACTAAAATATCACTTCCAACTAATTAGTTTCTGGAATGGAGTAAATATATTTTCCGAAGAATAATATGGAGAAGCATTCCGTCGTCAGGAAAGTTTATTCTCATGTAAGTTTCCAGGCAAAGCGAGGACACTGGAAACTTATTAAAAAATAATTCAGTGGATAGGAAATAGCGAAGCGTCGACTGAATTCCAAGCCATTGAGAAAATCACTGCCTCTACGTCTGTGGCAAATTCAAAAAGAATCGAACACGTGACATCGAGGTCAATCAGTGGAAAGTGGTTTGCTAATAAGACAGCGGCCTGCCTACAACTGGCCGCTGTCTTATTAGCAAACCACTTTCCACTGATTGACCTTGATGTCACGTGTTCGATTCTTTTTGAATTTGCCACAGACGTAGAGGCAGTGATTTTCTCAATGGCTTGGAATTCAGTCGACGCTTCGCTATTTCCTATCCACTGAATTATTTTTTAATAAGTTTCCAGTGTCCTCGCTTTGCCTGGAAACTTACATGAGAATAAACTTTCCTGACGACGGAATGCTTCTCCATATTATTCTTCGGAAAATATATTTACTCCATTCCAGAAACTAATTAGTTGGAAGTGATATTTTAGTAAGTAAGTTAATTTTATATATATATATATATATATATATATATATATATATATATATATATATATATATATATATATACAAATAAATTATCGAGAATCGGAATTTCGGCCCACGAAATAACGAAACACAATCTTCGAAATGTGTGGCAAAGGGCTCAATAGTTTGGATAAACCAGAGCTATAACTATCGTTTAAATACCAACACACGGAGACAATGCTTAAAATCACTCGCACAGCCGAAAAGAACGACCAGGAAAATTCGGGTCAGACAAATAATAATATAAATGAATGAAAAATCTTTACGCGGGCCTGCTAGAATGATGGTAAATTCCAGCTTTTTGGTTTCTGCGGTTCCTAAATCAGTTACCGTCAGTTTACATAAAAAATATTCGGCTTCTGGCAAAAATATGAACGAGGAAAACCACTTTCTCAACAGGCATTTCGTTCGAATATACAGAAGGACCCGTTACTAAATCCACGTGGGGTTCAGCAAGGGAGGGAAGCCCTATATATATAAATACATATATATATATATATATATATATATATATATATATACATTATACATATATATGTATTTATATATATATACATATCTACATTCACAAAACACTATGGAGTCCACGTGCATACATATTGTAACTAATCACTTCAGTTCATCCGCCTTCACCTCCTCCACCCTTTCTTCCTTCATTTTCTCCTGCTTCTCTTTCTCATCACCATCACCATCATCTTCAATTAATCTATATTCCTTTTTCTCTTTTTATAATTCTCTGCAGGCAAATACTTAATGTTTACAATGGTTGTAGTGGCCATGTCAATATTCATGACAGTGTTCACACTACATATGAACTACAGAGCTCCAACCACACACAAAATGAGACCGTGGGTACGGCGAATATTCACGGAAATTCTCCCTAAAATTCTTATGTTAAAACGTCCCCAGCCGCGGTGCAAATCCCAAGTTGCGGTCCGTACGTGTAGTGGAGTTGAAGTCCGTGAGACGTACACCGTAGCCCGTCACTGGTCTCGTTTCAAGAATATGCAGCCCGCCACGACTGCCAACCGCTTGAGGCGCCTCCGCCACCACCGACCTCGCCCCCACACATTACATATCGACGACCAGGATATGGCGAATGCTCAAGCTGCGGCAACGCGACATGCTCCCGAGATACATGAAGTCATTGAAGGGGTGAAGTATATTGCAAACAGAATGCAGGAGGAAGATGAACGTGCTGAGGTAACTACATGCTCTGTATATTTATAGGTCAATGATTTTGCTTATTATTCATATTCATTTGCACAGTGATGATCCTATTAACATTGGATCATTTAATTGAATTTCTACCAAGTTATGTAACTTCAGATAGACAGTACTTTCCACGGGATATTTGCTGTTCCAAAATGTTTTGTTTTCTACAATGTTGTATTACTGGGGCTGATTCCAATTCTATGAAGGTGTTTCTGTCACCAACTCAAGTTCTCCAGTCACAAATAGTACCACTCCTGTTCTCACATTCCACATTCCCTTGACATCTATTTTCAGGTCTGAATAATTTACAATTTAATTGTTTTGTAGGTTTTTTTTTACCGTTGACATCATTGTCTCCTGGACAATCTACATCGATCAACAACACCTCTTTTCAGTAACTTTGACCATCAAAGCTATGTCAAGCCATGTATTTTCAAGAAATCTATTTGTCTGGATTGTTAAGTCCCACAAGAGTTCCACTGTCTGATTTACTAGGACCCTCTCTGGTTTCTGCTGATAACATTTCTCAGTAGTTGCAAACCCATATTTCTTGTATAAAGACCAATGGATGTGTAAGCACAATTTATCGTGACACTTTTTATATTTCATCTGTGCAGGCATGCCCCAGGCACTCTCGATGTGTGTCACAATTTCCCTTATAACCTACAGTTATTTCCTTCATCTGGGTTCATCAGTTGTGTTTCGTCCTTGATCTTGGGCAGCTATTAATAAACTTTATGTCTCTCTCTATTAAGATCATCTTTTGCCAACCAATTCCACGAAGATACTACTTGTACTTCCTTCATTTATCTTTCAAATTGATCATGAAATTCCACACTCTCCCGTGTGTCAGCTTCTAAGCCAGCGGGCTGTTTTGTAATTCTATTTACTTTCAATGGTTTCAATGCAAAGGCCTCTGTTTTTGGCAACATAACTTAAAAGTTCTTTATTACTCACGAAATACGTATTTAAGGACCTTCATTTCTTAGCCACGCAATCTTTCCTACTTACAAGTCCTCGACCTCCTACATTCCGTGTTGTACAGTGCCTGATGACATTTCCTTTCGGTGAAATACACCGGTGCCAACAATTTTCTTATGGGTTATCCAAACTTATCTATTTCTTCTTTGGTCCAAATCAAAATAGCTACCATATATCTAATAGCTGACATAGCTCAGACATTGATACCGGTAATTAAATTCTTCCCATTTTATTTCTTTTTCGGTAGCAGTCCTAACCTATTTAGAAATACTTTTTTTTCCGACTATCCTCAGGGTTTCCAATCGACTCTCCAACAGGTAACTCAATCCCACCACTATGTACATGCCTACCCCTCTTCATATTTAGGATGGCACACAACCCTATATCCATGCAACACTAGTGGATAGTTTTGACCAATGAGTCATTTTGAGATTCATTCCTATCAATGATCTTCAGATCATCCATAAAAAGTCTATGATTGATCTTAGGTTCTCCGTGCTCCATGTGATAGCCAATATCTGTATCCCGTAAGAATAGTGATAATGGAATAAAGGTAATCAAAGTGTAATGGTGAGAAAGAATCTCATTGAAATATTTCTCTTCTTATATTGATCAGTCTTAGATGTTATCTCCTTCATACAGGTCTTCCACAAAGGCATGCTAGATTCTATTACATTAATAATACATTCTGCTATCCCAAATGTTCTCCAACATTTCAGCACTCATGAACGTGGGATCATGTTAAAAGTTTCTTAAAGTTTATCCAACCCATGCATACATTCTTGAGACGTCTTTTGCATTTATACTTGATCACCTTTTCAACAGCAAGATGGTCTTTGGTTCCCTGGGAATTTTTCCTAAACCCCTTCTACTCAAAAGATAGCATCTCATTCTGAAATAAGTGATCATCAATTTTTGCAGCAAAGATGCCAGTCAACAGCTTCGAAAGCAAATACAAGCAATCAATTGGCCTATAATTTCCAGCTAACGAACCTTTCATTTTATTCTTCATTATCAAAGTTGTCTTTCCTTCAACCATCCAGCTTGGAGCTTTACCTTGTACTACACTATAAGTTAGGTGCTTCCTTAGCCTTGAATGAACACATTTAAATCAGAATCCTTGGGTCCCATCCGGTCCGGATTCCCAATTTGGCATTTTCCTAACTTGATCTTGAACGTTCTCATTTGAAATTCTTTCACATCTCTGTTTTGGTTCTTTAGATAAGTTATGCTCGACTTCATTTATTTATCTCGGATCTTTGTTAATCATTTTTGAAATTCCCCATAGATTTGATCAAAATTGAGTGAATTCTTCAGCATTAGTGTAACTTCTCTGCCATTTCCCCTGACAGGGTTCTAAAGAAAATGTTCTTATTTGCAGAGTACAATGTGTTCTATTCGCATTGTTTTTAGTCTATTTTATAGCGCCCAACCCGATTAGACTGGGTTTCATTGCGTCGTTTTACTTTTGTTACGGCTATAAACCTGTGGTTTATTTTATGGCACAGCTGAATGACGAGGGCTTGTGGACGCCTTTACTCTCTGAGGTGAGGTGCTGACAGCTCCACTCCTGTCACACTTGCTCTGTCCATCAAGTGTTCCAGCCCTATGGCGCTTATTATTATTATAGGGCACTTTCCCTGGTGGTCAGGGTCACCGTGGCTTTTTTAATGGGCTTTCTCCACGAGTATCCAACGGAAGTCGCCCCCCCCCCCCCCTATTGGGGAATTTTCCTTTGTTTCCTTTTTTGTCATTTCCTTTGTTTTTTTCTTTACACACAGAAATACCAATTTGTACCGTCCTTTACCGTCTTGTGCTGTCCTTAATGTTATACTTTATGTGAACCCTTGTGGTTAATAAAGAAAACATTATTATTATTATTATTATTATTATTATTATTCAAATCCCGCCGAGGTTGACTTTGCCTTTTATCCTTACGGGGTCGATAAAAGAAAGTACCAGTAATGCACTGGGTAATTGCTGGCCTTGTGCCTAAAGTAGAAATAATAATTATTATTATTATTCTTTGAGTCTCAGTCATTGATGTTATTTAACTTGAAAGTTCGTTGAAATGAATATCAAGCCGCTATCTGCAGCCTTAGATATTCAGGACTGATCGGGGGGTCTTGCTGTTCCCAGCAAGCATGCCTTTTGAAGTGTTCCACAAAACGGAGCTTGACTAATGTTCTTTAACCATCCTTGGAAACTCTTTGAGATAGTACCTAGTGCTCCTATGACAATCGAGACGACCTTGATCTCATGGCAGTTCCAAATCCTTTTTAACTCCCACTTTAAATCCTGGTATCGGTTAATTTTCTCCCTCTCCTTCTCTTGCACTCTCGTGTCAAATGAGCAGGCTACATCTACAATCAGGCATGATCTTTTTTCCTTGTTAAAAACCACCAGGTCAGGCCTATTGTGTTCCAGTTTCTTGTCGGTCTGTACCCTAAAATCCCATAGCATCTTCACTTGATCGTCTTCTACCAGCACTCTGGCTTATGCTCATAACACTTCTCAGAATGTGGTAAACTGTTTAGTTTGCATATATGCTCTTTCGTCCAGTTGGTTCTGTCTCATTCCTTCTTCTTCCTCCAACACCAGCAGTATTTTGATGACAGCCAGGTCCCTGCTGCTGGGCCAGGGAACCCTTGCTGGGTGAGAGTCTTTCACATGACGTTCCAGCCTCCTTTTCACCGTTATTCGAACTTTTTATGTTCGACATTTAAACACTCATATCGAAAATTAGTGAATTTATGGTTGCATCACCACCGGTAATTTTAGCATGACACCATCACGTTGAAAAAAAAATGATTATTATTATTATTATTTTTATTTTCTTTAATTATTGTTTCTGAGATATATGCCGAGTATCTTCTTGACACCTAGGGCAAATAAATTCACAGTGTGCATTGGTAAGCCAATTAATACAGCACATTATAGTATACATATATACACATGTGCATATGCATATGTAAATACAAGGAGGGATATCAATCTTACAGAGATAGTGCTCTTCTCAACACGTGTGCAGTACCAGTCAAAACAATTTTTGTAGCTCGTGCAGAGAGGGTAAACCAGGAATCATTCGCAAATATTGTTCTGTTCCTTTCTTGATCCTTCCCAGTCCTCCCACAATCATTGGCATTGTAACGGCCTTGAGGTGCCACATTTTCTCAATTTCAATAAGCAGATCTTTATATTTTCGTAGCTTGTCAAATTCTTTTGCCGCGATATTGTGATCACATGGGGTGCTCATATCTATCAATAAACAGACCTTTTATCGTCCTGTCAGTATGTACAGGAAAGTCCCAGAGAATTGTTACAGCCTCGGGGTAATGATTTTACCACTTGTCTTCAGCTTTGATTTTGTAATGCCGACATATTACCCAGTGTAGATATTGGCCAACTCTGTCAAGTCTATATTTGTATTCTACTGGTGCTAAAACTTTACATCCAGAGACTTTAATAGAACAGGGTACGGTTATAGAATTGACAAAAAAAAAATAAGCCACCTATTTTATATGGATGATTTTAAGCTATATTGCAAAGATAATGACGAACTGGAAGGCCTTTTGCGGACAGCAAAAATGGTGTCATCAGGATGGAGTTTGGACTTGACAAGTGTGCAAAAGCCACTTTCAAGAAGGGAAAGCTTGTCAACTGAGACTCAGTTGAATTGGATGCTGAAACAATCATAAAGAAACTTGAGCAGGAACAAACCTATAAATACTTATTGATTAATGAGGGCTCTGGCATACAGCATGCAAGTATGAAAGAGTGGATAAGGAAAGAATGTTACAGGAGAGTACGTGCAGTTCTGAGATCAGAACTAAACGCTCGTAACAAGGTGCTAGCCGTAAATTCCTTGGCAGTCCCATTGTCACTTATAGCTTCGGTGTGTTGAACTGGAATATGAGTGAAATCAAAAGAATCGGCACCAACGTCCGTAAGCTACTGACCTGAAATAGGATGCACCACCCAAAAGCAGATCCAATTTGAACTTGCTTAAACTCTGGCCAAATACCTTGAAACAACTAACGACTGTATGCTGAAACTTGTTGAAAAGCATGAGATAAATAAGAAGCTTCATTCTATCTTGAAGGAGAGCAAAAAATATGCTACTGAACTCATGCTTGATACCCAGGCTGGACAGACTAAAGAAACTGTTGCAACGGATGCTGCTAGGCACATAAAATCACTGGCAAAAGCAAAAAGGGCAAGGACAATTAGCATCAAATTGGGAGCAGAAACCTCTGCAAGGGAAATATGTGGCCCGTAGCAAACAAGCTGGTGTTGACCAAAAGCACACCCATCAGTGGCTACGTAGTGGCTACGTAGGGCTAAAGGCGGAGAGTGAAGGCTACATCTTAGCTGCCCAAGATCAAAGTTTATTGACTCGTAATTACCAGGCCAGTGTGATGAGAAACGCAATAAACCCAAAGTGCCGATTCTGCAATGCTGAGGTTGAGACAGTGGATCACTTAGTCTCTGGATGTAAAGTTTTAGCACCAGTAGAATACAAATATAGACATGACAGATTTGGCGAATATCTACACTGGGTAATTATTATTATTATCATTATTGTGGATTGGCAGTATCGGTTGGGCATCGGACAACATGCTTTGCGGTATAGAATTACGGTATAGAAACTGTTGCAACGGATGCTGCTAGGCACATAAAATCACTGGCAAAAGCAAAAAGGGCAAGGACAATTAGCATCAAATTGGGAGCAGAAACCTCTGCAAGGGAAATATGTGGCCCGTAGCAAAGTTCTGAGTTCAAATCCCGCCGAGGTTATCTTTGCCCTGCATCCTTAATGGGGCGATAAATAAAACACCAGTATTGTACTGTGGTCGATTTAATCGCCTTTTCCCTCCCACAAAAATTGTTGACCTTGTGTCTAAATCAGAAACCATTGTGGATTGGCAGTATCGGTAGAGGGTCGGACGCCATGCTTTCCAGCATAGTTACGTCCCTTTACGATCTGAGTTCAAATCCCCCCGAGGTTGACTTTGCCTTTCATCCTTACGGGGTCGATAAAATAAAGTACCAGTAATCCACTGGGTAATTGCTGGCCTTGTGCCTAAAGTAGAAACAATTATTATCATTATTATTACAAGGGTGGTGGATTGGCAATATCGGTAGAGGGTCGGACGCCATGCTTTGACGCATAGAGTTACGGCCTTTGCCATTCTGAGTTCAAATCCCGCCGAGGTTAACTTTGCCTTTCATCCTTACGGAGTCGATAAAATAAAGTACCAGTAATACACTGGGTAATTGCTGGCCTTGTGCCAAAAGTAGAAACAATTATTATCATTATTATTAATTTTAAGGCGGTGGTTTGGCAGTATCTTTAGAGCGTCGAACAAACTTTGAGACATAAAGTTATGGTTCTTTACGTTCTGATTTAAAATTCCGCCGAGGTTAGCTCTGCTTTTCATTTTTACGGGGTCAATGAAATAAAGCACCAGTAACACACTGCGCTCGATTTAATCGACTTTCCCATCATCCGAAATTGCTGGCCATGTGCCTATATCAGAAACCATTATTATTAATCTTGTTGATGTTTTATGTCAAATATCTTTTTAAAAAAAATTAAACTGTAAGTTTCTTAGAAATACATTCTCGTCATATATTTTATAAATGTGGAGAAGGTTACCGCATGCAATATGTGAATGGACACGGAATTGGGTGATTGAAACCGAGAACTTCAGGGGGAAAGTCTTTTATGTCTAATGACAAAATAAGAATACATAAGATAAGGTACTTTTGTCCAGTAGATGTAGATGTCTATATTGATAAAACCACCAGTAAATGCTTCTGGATAGGAGAAGGGTGTAGGCTGAACAGAATGGAACGGTGAACCCTTGGAATTATGTAATTCATAGCTGATGAGTTTAAATATAGCGTGTTCTAACTGTACTTAACTAATGGGTCCCACCTTCAGTGGGTAGCCCTGAATGTTTTTTTTTATATTATGCATTATAACTTGTGTTAATTATTATGCTTTTTAAAACTTTCGTGATTTGCGAAATTGTAATCCGTCTCTTGTATAATAAAGGAGTCACGTGGCCTAGTGATAAGGGTGTCAGACTCACGATCACAATGTCGTGTCCGATTCCTGGCTGGGTTGTGTGTTGTTTTCTTTATTTCACGTTGCTCCAGTGTACTCAGCTGAAAATGAGTACCAGCAATAGCTGGAGATTTAACCCTACGATGGACTGGCGTCCTGTCCAGGGGTGCGTCTTCTACTCTCAATGGTTTCACGCCACGGATCCTAGATAAGCACTGGCCTAACGAGTTTCCTGGCTTGAGACAGACTATAGACTAGATTTTAGACTAGACCTTAATCTCGTTTTCATAGCATTGAGTTTCTCCTGTTACTTCACGTGTTTATAATATTTACAGTTTAATGTCTGTGGTTTCTTGTGGCAAATAAAGAAGTAATTATTATGTTTTGTTTTATTATATATATTTTTTTGTTTTGAAGCAAACAAGCATTTTTCGATGTAGTTCCGTGAATTGGATTATTACCAATTCTTACGGGATGGAAAAAATTCATTTACTGAAATATTTTCAAACACGGTACTTGTATATAGGAATCGGTTACGCTGTGTGGTGGTCTGACTTGTCTACTGAGACCTCAGCTGATGTGGTCTTGTGACATTTTCTGGTATGAATATACCTGTGCTGACATTTTTATTCTTTTGACAGAAGTGCTTCTATCCTGCCTATCTATACAAAAGTGCAATCAACAAAAACGCCACAAATGAAAGTCGCATACTGAACTGTAAATAGCCAGGTACCCAGTACGTTAAAGTGTAAATGACTAAACTGGTACCTATTATTTCATTTTACTGAAATCTTTATTTACGTTTTCAATATTACTAGAAAGGTAGTAATTACGTGATATTAGTAGCATATTATATGTTTACTGTGGTAGACTGTTGTATCTACGAACATTCTGAATATAGCTGTATGAAGTGGCACTTGTACGTTCTGATAAATTGGCATATAAACGATAGAACTACTGTCAAGAAATGGTTTCTAAGCCGTCTGTCTTCGGAATCGTAACGTTTTTTTTTCTTTCCCATCAAGTCGAGAAAGTATCATTAGTGACTTATTTAACAAACGCTATGTGGTTTCTTTTCATCTTCTTTTAAGTATGCTCATGCATCTCAATCTCTCTCTCTCTATATATATATATATATATATAAATGAAATATTTCTGTAGGAAAGGTACAGGAAAAGAGAGTGCTCTATGTAGGCTATGTAGTGCTCTATGTAGTTATATAATAAACAACATAAGATAATTATTTCATTAAATAAATTTTTTTTATTCATTCTGACGACTGAAGACAGATATAAATATCGGCCTTCAAGAAACCACTGGTAAATGAAATAATTATCTTATGTTGTTTATTACATAACTATATATATATATATATATATATATATATATATATATATATATATATATATATATATATATATATATGTATATGCAAAAATCATATAAACGGAAAAAACAAAGCAATCAAAACAGTAGAGTGAAGCAATATATTAATTTAATGCTTGGTATAGCAGGACAATTATTTTTACGTTTCAGACACTAGTCCATCATCAGAAGATAAAATGGGATATAAAAAATGAAATAGACAGATGGAGAGTGAGTGGCGGAAGGGAAAGAAAATTGCTTTTGAAAAAAGTACGCATGCATTAAGTCAGCCATATATATATATGCTTGTGTGTGCTTAAATATACATGTATATTATATATATGTATATATATATATATACATACACATGTATATATATATATATATATATATATATATATATATATATATATATATATATATATATATATATATATATATATATATATATATATATATATATATATATATATATATATATATGTATATACATATATATATATATATATAAGTTTGTCCCGGGTTCAATCGGGGGTAACCACAATAATGAAGGTACTCAATACATAGCAGAGTATAAATATTTAATATAGAAATGGCTTCTACAGGACTAGAACTGTTTCATTCGGGAGAAATCATCAGGAAGCCCATATATATAGTAGTAGTAGTAGTAGTAGTAGTAGTAGTAGTAGTAGTAGTATATATATACAATTGTTCTCAGTACGGTGAACTAACTGATGTGTTACCACTTCTATATATATATATATATATATATATATATATATATATATAAAATATTAAACAAATAATGAATAAACAATGAGACTGTTCCTTATATTAAACAAAAAAAGTTCATTATTTAACGATCGTTTCTAGGATATATATGTGTTAGAATTGGCATGCATATTCAACAGATCTATGTACAAAATTATACAAAATTATACAAACTATCAAGATTAAATATACATACCAACACATATATACGCCGTCTTCAGACTTTCACCGAAAGTGATTTTTCATTACATCTCTTCTTTCCATGATATCCGGAATACATTGAGTTCTTCATACGGATTGGACACTACCGTAAACTCTTGGTAGATTTATCTACATATATATATATATATATATATAAACGGAAAAAATTAAACGAAATTTCATTTCCCACTCTTAGTACGGCTGTTACTTAAATATAAGTATGTACACGTACATACATATATGCATACAGACGTACAGTAGTATGTATATATATATATATACATACATGCACATACATATATATGTTAACATGCATAAGGTAAGTATATACGTTCAACAATCTGGCAGGAAGGTATACGTTGCTGACGATAGATAATAAGCTTGAAACTTGTACAGCGTTCCTTTGTCAGTGTTGAACAAACGAGCAACGATGGATGCTGGACACTACGGCTTAATACGGGATGTTTGTTTACAAACACTCCGAGCATTATAATAAATGTTCGGTGAATCCATACGTACATATATATATGTGTGTGCATGTATGTATATATATATATACATACTACTGTACGTCTGTATACATATATGTATGTACGTGTACATACTTATATTTAAGTAACAGCCGTACTAAGAGTGGGAAATGAAATTTCGTTTCATTTTTTCCGTTTATCATTTTCGGTGCACCCGGCCGATTAACCCACTCGATATGCAAATTGGGCTACTCAGCCGTTAATATGCATAAGGTAAGTATATACGTTCAACAATCTAGCAGGAAGGTATACGTTGCTGACGATAGCTAATAAGCTTGAAACTAGCACAGCGTTCCTTTGTCAGTGTTGAACAAAGGAGCAACGATGGTTGCTGGACACTACGGCTTAATACGGGATGTTTGTTTACAAATACACCGAGCATTATAATAAATGTTCGGTGAATCCATACGTACATATATATATGTGTGCATGTGTGTATATATATATACATACTACTATACGTCTGTATACATATATGTATGTACGTGTACATACTTATATATATATATATATATATATATATATATATATATAGAAGTGGTAACACATCAGTTAGTTCACCGTACCGAGAACAATTGTATATATATACTACTACTACCACTACTACCACTACTACTACTACTACTACTACTACTACTACTGCTGCTGCTGCTACTACTACTACTACTACTACTACTACTACTACTACTGCTGCTGCTGCTTCTGCTGCTGCTACTACTACTACTTCTACTACTACTACTACTACTACTGCTACTACTACTACTACTACTACTACTACTACTACTACTACTATATACTACTATTTTCATATATCAGATCGTCCCGATAACTTTTCCTTTGACCAAACCCCGACTTTTCTCCGCAGACATATTGACCACAGCAGATATTTGACTTCAACATCGACATCATTGATCTTTCCAGTTTATATTACGGACAGTTCTACAAAGGACATTCTTTCTACCCTTGAATAAATTATTTAAGAAACAAGAAAAAACTACCATATACATAAATGG
>OZ024742.1:201110058-201112558 GCA_964016885.1 Eledone cirrhosa | reverse complement strand
TAACCAGTTCTCCTTTTGGGGTAGTGTTTACGATGCTCAGAGAGTGGGATTGGTCGAGTGCAAGGCCTTACCCCAATTAAAAAACCTTCAAAGCACTGACATTGCTTATTCAGGATATGTTACAGGTTCGTGTGGCTGGCCGAAGCCTAAAAGTGCACCAAACTCTATAATCAGAGAAGCGATTGCAGTACTCTTAGCATAGTTTGCGGCCATCATATGTCATATATAATAAAATGTTGTAGTTTGCATAATTGCAAACGAATCGAATGTTATTTTTAATATTCGAAAAACTCAGATTACATTTATTATATATATATATATATAGGTGTGTATGTAGTGTAGTATCTATCCTTCTCTGTATATGAAAGAAGATAAATACGGTATCTCTAAGAGTGAGAGCGCTAGAGAGTGTGATATTGATGGGTATATACTATGACACCATAAGTGTTAATATAATACTGCGTCGTCCATACTTTCGTATACAAATTTGTGTATTGTTTTACATTGTTATTCTACAAAGATATAGAATCATCACCTATTTATCGTATTAAAGATGTTCAATGTTAAATGGTTTATGGATAGCTCAATAGCCTTAATATCTTCGATCTTTGTTTCACAAACTCACTCAATTTAATTCTTGAATTCTTCTATAGAGCAGCAAGCATGGCTGTGTGGTTAGGACATTTTCTCCACGTCTGCGTGTTATTGGTTTAGTCCTCCCATTCTATGATATCTGATATCTTGGACAATTGTATTCTACTGTAACCTCGTCTTGTAACAATGTCTTGTGAGAGGTATTTGATAAACGGAGTTATATATATATGAAGGCGCATGGCTTAGTGGTTAGAGCATTGGGCTTGCAATCGAAAGGTTGTGAGTTCAATTCTCGAACCGGGTGATGTGTTGTTTCCTTGAGCAAGACACTTTATTTCATGTTGTTCCAGTTTACTCAGCTGTAGAAATGAGTACCGGCCTGCCCGCCCAGCCAGTGGGATGGCGTTATCTTATGGCTAAAACATCACGGCGTGCTGTGACCAGCGGCGCCGATTGGCTCCCGACAGACTGGTCGGTCAAGGTGATATATATGTGTGTGTGTGTGTATGCATATATGTATTCACATGTATACATATATATATATACAAGATGTATATATTTATATATATATGTATCTATATGTATATATATATATATATATGTGTGTGTGTGTGTGTGTATTTGCAAATGTATGTGTTTTTGTGTGTATATGTTTATACATGTCTATAGACATGAATATACTATTTCTATATATTTATGTATACTTGTGTGTGAGAGTGTGTGTATGTTTCTGTGAAGGCTCGTGTCAATGTTTATGACTTGTATCGTAAAATTTGGACAAAATTTTAGCGAAAATGAAGTACTGAGATCGATATGATGAAATAAATCCCTTTAGGGCAGTCTAACCAACATGGCCGCTATGTAATGACTGAAACCGGTCAAAGAGTAAGAGATTATAATTTCGATCTATTTTTCACCATTCATCGTAACTGTCACACAGGTGTTAAGAATTCAGCATCAATTCTGCGACTATGTTAAGAGGTTAAGTATTTTCATGAACTATAAACAACCGATAGTCTAATTTATATGCTCGTAGTCTTCTTTTAAGCCATCGTCTTAACCGTAGTATCAATTTTGATTTTATTGTTGTTGTCGTTGTTTTTTGTTGGGGGGGGGGGGCTTTTAATCTTTCTTTATCGAATTTCTATAAACCTAATTCTCCTGGTTTATGAGAGTATCTGTTGTAAATTTTCATGGTGAGGGTGGTGGTGGTAGTGGTGGTGGTATGAGTGGCCATGGTGGCTGTGGTAGTAGTGGTGGTGGTGGTGGCTACAGGAAGAGAGAGAAAACAGGAGAGAAAGAGTGAAATATATAGTCAAACATGCAATGAACGAGGAGGAATGAGAATGAAAATAAAGAATAAGGTAATAGGGAAGGAGAGGGTGTAGGAAGGAAAAGAGGAAAGACAAAAATATAGGAAGAGAGGAGTAACGACAGGAACGAAGGGAGATAAAGAAACCGACATAAAGAGAAAGAAAGAAAGATAAAAAGTAAGAAAGAAAAAAGAAAGAAAGAAAGAAAGAAAGAAAGAAAGAAAGAAAGAAAGAAAGAAAGAAAGAAAGAATGAAAGAATGAAAGAAAGAAAGAAAGAGGGTAAAAATATTATTAAGTATTTGGCAGAAGTAACGAGGGAAGAAGAGTAAGAAATAAATAATAAAAAATGCATAAATAACGAATCAATTATATTAAATCTGGTGTGCATATCGTGTAAAACGTCTGTCACGTCTGAATTGAAGAGCGTGATTCACATTTTAAAATATCTACAGAAAGATTTATGGATGTTTATTACATATCTTGTATGAACTTTCATATAGATCTCTATAATGAATATCGTTTCCGTGTGACTTATAATTAATAACAAATCCTCATGCCCGCAGTATATGTAAATAAACGATTCCATTAGTGA
>OZ024742.1:201082558-201087558 GCA_964016885.1 Eledone cirrhosa | reverse complement strand
CTTTACGATCTGAGTTCAAATCCTGCCTAGGTTAGCTTTCCCTTTCATCCTTAGAGGGTCGAAAAATAAAGTACCAGTAATGCACAGGGGTCGGTTTAATCGACTTTTCCCGTCCCCCAAATTGTTGGCCTTGTGCCTGAATCAGAAACTAATATTTGTTTCATGTTTTTGGACAATACAACCGAAATGTCAATGCTAATTTTTATTATATTTGGATCGAGGTTAACTTTGCCTTTCATTCTTATGGGGTCGATAAAATAAAGTACCAGTAATGTACTGGGATAATTGCTGGCCTTATGCCAAAAGTAGAAACAATTATTTTGGGATCGATAAATAAAGTCCCATTTTAGGTTGGTAAATTAGTGGCAGTATTAAAGCGCTGAACAGTCTGCTTTTAGGTAACTATTCTCGCACTCTGTTCTGCGTTTAAATCCTGCCTTCTGGACAAATGGTGATATGATAAGAACGGGCCCTACTATTATTAGAATTACATAAAAGGCATGAAATGCAGCCATATTATGAGAATTCGGGTAAGCTTGTACAGGTATGAGTCATTACAGCAACAATAGCAACTAAATATCGTTATTTTAAGTATAATTACTCAGTGTCCTCTTAAGCGATATAATGTCTATCGTTTAATGTTAAGACCAATTTTAGTGAGAAACTAGCCGAATGGCTCGGCGTTGCTCGGGGTTCTAAACATAGATTGGCATGTTTTTCCCTCCTTTCTGAAACAGTACAGAGAAGTACGAAATACCTCGGCCTGGGGATGGGGTCTACATTTTGTACTTATAAAAAAAATTCGTCGTAGATTACCAGGGGTTTAACTTAATTGGGTGCCTGAGAGTAAAATGTTCAACCCACGAAAGCCAAGACGATAGGGTTAAGTAAAAAGGATTTCGACAAACGGAACTTGTATTTGTTGTGCTATGGTACAATGAAAGCAATAGTTACAGAGCAGTAAGCATGTGGGAGAACAGTGGTGGAGAGCATGAAGGGATTTAGTTGGATACTTTTAAGGTTACAAGCCCATAACGCCAACAAAATGCTAAACAATGCGGTCGCCGGGCAAAAATTTGAAATCTTTTTCAGTCATGAAAATTTGTGAAACATAAGTAATGCATATGCAAAGCTTTTTTAAAATCGGTTGGGTACTTCTCGAGTTACAGGGCCTAACGCAACCAAAATGCTTCAAAAAATCGGGTTTTCGCCTAATGCGGTCCCTGGGGCAAAAAATATAAAAATATTTTTTGCTCAAAACACTTTAAACGACATAAGTAATGCAAATTTTGAAGAAATCACCTCAATTGTTGTTCCGTTATGCCCCTAAAAAGCCTTTACAGCCTAACATATGCGGTTTTTCGCCTAATGCGGTCCCTAGGGCATTGACAATTTGAAATATCTTTTGCTCAAAACACTCACATAACCATAAGTATTACATGTGTCAAGTTTGATAAAAAATCGGTTCGGTGGTTCTCGAGTTTTAGGGAGACAGACAGAGAGACATTCTCTGTTTTAAATATATAGATAATCTAATTTAGCGTATAAAGAAATGTTAAGGCATTTACCAACATCGAGCCAAACAAAGTGTAGATATTCGTCTGTGTGTGTGTGGGGGGGGGGTGTAAGTGTGTGTGTGTTTGTGTGTGTGTGTGTGTGTGTGTATGTGTGTGTGTGTGTGCGTGTGTGTGTGTGTGTGTGTGTGTGTGTGTACAGGTATTTACGCAAGATTGATTAACAAGCTAGGTTTCCCGTTTTAAGTTTATATATATATATATATATATATATATATATATATATATATATATATATATATATATATATATATATATATATATATAAACTTAAAACGGGAAACCTAGCTTGTTAATCAATCTTGCGTAAATACCTATACACACACATACGTACACACACACACGCACATATATATATATGTGTGTGTGTGTGTGTGTGGGTGGGTGGGTGTGTGTGTGTGTGTGTGTGTGTGTGTGTGTATGTGTGTGTGTGTGTGTGTGTGTATATATATACATATAGAATTGTAATTATTGTTTTAAAATTCCACAAGGAACGGAAGAACCACAATTAAAGTAAGACATGCCATAAAAGAGGGGAAGTGTATATATAATGTGTTTGTCGATGGGAGATTGGGTAAGTATCTGTGCATAAATAGATATGAGCGAATCGTATATTTATTGTCGAACCCACTATATACCAGCATACATATATATATATGCATATATATATATATGTATAAAAATAAATATATATATATACATATATACATATAGAATATATATGTCTGTGTATATATGTATATATATATATATATATATATATATATATACATATATATATATGTGTGTGTGTGTGTGTGTGTGTATGTGTGTGTGTGTGTATACATGTATATATATATATATATATATATATATATATATATATATATATATATATATATATATATATATATATGTATATATATATATATATATATATATATATATGTATATATATATATATATATATATATATATATATATATATATATATATATATATATATATATAGTTAAAGAGGGTAATATGGACGAAACAAGAGAAGAGCCCCTTCGTAAGCTGTTAACTGGACATCATAGTTGTTTCGGCGCTTAAAACAGGACATCGCAAGCGATCTGCAGCACGCCGAAGGCCTTTTATCGATCAAAAGGCCATGAGGGAGTGAAAGAAATATAGTGAGGAGAGAGGAAGAAAGAGGATTGGATGATCTCCCTTTCCCTTCTTCCTCTCACTTCCGGTTGTCCGTCTCTCTCTCTCTACCCCCACTCTCTTGAGATCGCACGGAACTACATCGCTCCTAGTTATTGCACCACAAGACTTAGGTCTAGTCGGTTTGTTGTAACTTATTCTACTTTTCGCTCGCTTACTCACATGCATATTCCATTGATCTCCGCCCCCGCCCCCCCGCTCCATCCGGTTTATTTACTTCGTTTTTTCCTCTTTCCTTTTTCCTCTTTCTTCCTCTCTCCTCACTATTTTTTCTTTCCTTCCCTCATGACCTGTTGATCGATAGAAGGCCTTGGACACGCTGCTGATCGCTGCGATGTCCTGTTTTAAGCGCCGAAACATCTATCATCTGCAGTTAACAGCTGACGAAGGGTCTTTTTCTTGTTTCATCCGTTTTATCATCTTTAACTTTGTTTACAGTAACCACACCGCTCGCTTCGTTTCTTATAATTATATATATATATATATA
This sequence comes from Eledone cirrhosa, assembly GCA_964016885.1. NCBI lineage: Eukaryota > Metazoa > Mollusca > Cephalopoda > Octopoda > Eledonidae > Eledone > Eledone cirrhosa. The sequence goes on along the minus strand of OZ024742.1, from coordinate 201,084,309 downwards.
TATATATATATATATATATATATATATATATATATATACATATATATATATGCGTGTGTGAGTGTGTGAGTGTGTGTGTGTGTGTGTATATATACACTAACTGTTTGCCCGTGTGTGTATGCAGAGCAATAATTTAGACAAGTAACAAAAAACATATCGAAAAACAAATATTGCGCCATCTCAAATAGGACTCAGAATTGGCCATAGGGAGGATTACAGTAAAGTACTTTAAAATAAAGAAACCTTATAAGCGGGTAGATTTCTTGTCAAGCCACCTAAATCTAGGAAGCTCAACAAATTTCTCGGCATGCTGCAGTTACACAAGCTAAAGTAATAGAATTTGCCATTTCAGTAATTTAATTTTTGCCATTTCAATAGAGTAATTTCTGCCAGAATCGGCTAGCTCATGAGAGAGAATTTCTATTCATAGTAAGTGGTATAAGATACATTTACCTTTTGCCGGACCACATATACACCCGAAATAAAATCAGCATGATGCATAATAATGTACACATGTGCAGAATTATCAACAGGGTAAATCGTTGTACAATACCGACATTTCTAATAGAAATAGCAATCAATTTATAAACCTCTATCAACTCCACATTTAAGATATCAGCAAATATATGTTTGTATGTATATATATATATATATATATATATATATATATATATATATATATATATATATATAAATTAATTAAAATAATGAATAACAACATTAAAAAATTCATCATTTTACGATCGTTTCTAGGATATATATGTGTGTGTTGGTATGTATATCATATAGATCTATGTAAAAGTTTTACAACCTATCAGAGGGAATATACATACCTACACATATATATGCTGTCTTCAGAAATAATGATATTTGTTTATTGAAAAAAAACCAACAAATATTTAATATAATAGGTCTATTTGGGAACAGGTTTTGAATTGACCAATAGAAAAGTAGTAAGTGGTCAAGTTGATAGAATAGTAGTAGTATAAATTTAAATTAGGGGTAGAGGAATGCAGACTTCAGTTTTGAATGGAAAGAGTATTTTGAATGAAAAGATTACTTTGGGGATGAAAATAGGTCAAGCCGGTGAAAGGTACACGAAAATTTGATGTTATTAAAGAATAATGCTAATGTTAAAATCTAACGAGAATAAAATGTTACTATAAATGTGTTAGTGAAAAATATCAATCTTATTTAAAACATAAGGAATATAGATCTATAAAAAGAAATTAAATTAATTTAATTGATAGGTATATTTATAGGGATAAATTTATATTAATTCATATAGATGTGATAAATAAGAGTTAGATGTTATTAAAGAATGTTGTTAAAAACGTAGGAAAAAACTTTTTTGGGGGTGGGATAAATGTATTAGTGAGAAATAACAAACTTATATAGATTATAAGGAATTTAGATTCATAACAGGAAATTAAAATAGTTTATATGTATACTTATTGGTATAAAATTTAGGGAAAGATAGCTGTAAAAGGGAAATAAAATTATGCAGTTCTTAGTAGTAGAATATTAATTATAGGTTAACTAATTTAAAAAAATTAATTATAATAATTTGTAAAATATAAGTGTATATTAATTAGGTTTATAATATTTGAAAGTTTTTCTAATTCTATGATTGAATGATATAATTAATTCTTGTCGCTTATTTAATAGGATATCCTTAGATTTCATTATTTCAAAAAGTTCTTGGGAACATAATCTACATTCATATCTATTATTTTGATAAGGGGTGGCTC
>OZ024742.1:201047558-201077558 GCA_964016885.1 Eledone cirrhosa | reverse complement strand
GGGTTTACTACCAAATTTGAAAATATTTTGGAGGTTATGATGCTGGGAGGTCATTCCTATCAGTAAAGCAACCTTACTGGTTGGTGTGGAGTTTAAAATGAACCAACAAATAGGATTGACATTAAGCATCTTTTTTTTTTTGTTGTAACACCAAGCTAAATTAAAGAATGGTTTGCGGCATTATAATACTAGGGGATCATACCTAGATATAAAGCAAGTTTAAATATTCATTTGGAGTACGAAATAACCCCACAAAATATACAAAGTGGTTGAAGTTAAAATATATTAAAAGAATTTAGCTGTGAAGTAAACGTTAATGTACTGTGGAACAATAAATAAAAAACCTTTCATCAACTTTCCTCCTCTTGTTGTTTTGAATCTTTTATTTCGTTTTAATTTTGGGCGGTTTGGGTAGTTAAGAAGTTTGCTTCGAGGTCACTTGGTTTCATGATCTGTCCCAGGATCAGGAATCTTAGACAGATGCCTTCTAACATAACCTTGGGATGACCAACGCTCTGTGAGGAAAATATGGCACGGAAATGGTATACATATATGTATATATATATATATATATATATATATATATATATATATACATACATATATAAACATATATATATATACTGTATATATATGTGTGTCTGTGTGTGTGTGTGTGTATACGTTTATGAATTCGCTTTTCAAGATTCTTGATGTGAAATCGTATGTTAAAACGGATATTGTTATATTTGGGGATGGTCATGTCACCAATTTTGCCAATAAAATACACGCACTACCCGATATTCAGATCAGCTTTATTATTACTTTTTAGTTCGCCAAAGCACTTCATTCATTTTACTGTGTCCCTAAAAAGAAGAGGAGACTTAGAGAAGAACAAATGTTATTGCAGGAGTCACAGAATGTGTGAGGAAAGAGCTTTGACTAATAATATAGCTAAAGTGAACATCGAATACTGCGTGTGCTTTATTGGAAACTTTGGCAAAATATAACAATATATATATGTATATACATGTGCGTGTGTGTGTGTGTGTGTGTGTGTGTGTGTGTGTGTGTGTGTGTATGTGTGTGTGTGTGTGTGTGTGTGTGTTTACGTTGCTGTATGTTTATTTATTTAACGATTCGACGAATAGACATTGATAAAATAAGTACCAAATATAATACAAAATGTACTGTTGTCCATATGAGAAAGGCAATAATACACCACGGTGTCAGTTGATTGACTGAAAGTATTATATTATAGTAAAAAACAGAAGCATTTATTGTTGCTGTTATGACTGTTTTGTGACTATTGCTGGTATTGATGCTATTTAGATCCAAGATGGCACTGATTATTAATGCCGTCAACCGGTAAGTTTTTCTAAGGCGGTGAATGAGCAGCCTCTGATATAATTTATATAATGTCTTGTGATATTTGTTCAAACCTTCCAAATCCTCAGTTTAATTGTCCTAGAGAAACTTTGCCTGTCATCCTTTCAGTATCCATAAATATCGTACCAGTCCGAAGCACTTAAAAACGAAAAGCAAACGTGAATTCCGTGGGCTTGCAGTTCAAAACAAACGTTTCATCTGCCCCTGACGCTCTAAAGATTCTATCAAAACACCTCCCTAATAACGATTTCAACTTTAGGCACAAGGCCAGTAATTTAGGAAAGGGGGGTGGATGTCTATTAGTCTGACCCCTGTACTGGACTGGTAATATTTTATTGAACCCGGAAGGATCAAAAGCAAAGCTGACCTCGGTAGGATTTGAACACAGAATGTTAAGAGCTGCGACGACCCAGAGAATTTGTCTGAAGCTCTAATGTGCCAAGCCATCACTCTTACTTCCCTAATAATTGTTTCTACTTTTGGCACAAGGCCAGCAATTACCCAGTACATTACTGGTACTTTATTTTCTCGACCCCGTAAGGATGAAAGGCAAAGTTGACCTCGGCGGGATTTGAAATCAGAACGTAAAGGGCCGCAACTCTATGCCCCTAAACATATTGTGCGACGCTCTACCGATTCTGTTAAACATCGATCGTATAATTTTCAGTACTTGACTAATATATATTTTATAAACCCTTGATGTATAAAAAAAATGGAAATTCCAGTGAGTTTTGAAATCAATACTCAGAACACAAGGCTCTTTGTCCGTATTCTTTTGCAGGGAAAATTCAGGAAGTCACAGGTTTATGAAATTGGACCCCATCTGCTTGACTTGAAAGGTTGAAAGGGAAAGTTCTTGGTGGTGTATGTATCAGAACAAATACCACAAAGCACTTTTTATTAACCGCTCAACAGATTCTATCAATCTACAGCCACCGGACTGCTAGTTCACATTGATTTGGAAAGAGAAAGAAAACCGCAGTAGGTAGTCTGCTGTCTGTAAATATAGAATGGTGAATTAAAGAAAGTTGGGAAGAAGTGACGACAGATTATAGAGAGTGAAAAGGGAATCACGAGCAGTCAGCAGGCACTGATCAAGACTGGTTAGTATGTAAACTTACATGTATTACATCTCAGCACTTTAGAGAGATTTTAGGGGGATTAAATACTGCATAGACTGGTGCAAATATACACTGACAGATGCACGAACACATAACACTTATATACGTGTGTTTATACATGTATATATATATATATATATATATATATATATATATATATATATATATATATATATATATATATATATGTACATGTACATATATAAACACACGTATATAAGTATACATGTATATATATATATATATATATATATATATATAGATAGATAGATAGATATAGATATTAGTCTATATATATATGTGTGATTTTGAATGTGTTTGTGTTTGTGTGTGTGTGTGTGTGTGAAGAGGGGGTTATTTATAACATCACCAATCAATCTCTTTTATTCCTTAGCAGATTGTTCAAAATTTATGCACAGTCAGACTCTCTGATGTTTCGCCTCTTAAGTAACTTACTCACGAACTCTTTCTGTTTGTGTATCTGTCTGTCTCTCTATCTGTTTCTCTGCATGCCTATATGTCTGCCTGTCTGTTTATCTGTCTTTCTATCTGTCTATTAGCCTGACTGGCTATCTACATATCTGTCTGTCAGTTTATATGTCTGACTGTACATCAGCCTGCTATTATATATGTCTGTCATTCTATCAATCTCTGAGCATATCTATCTGCCTACTATTAATGTGTCTAACGATAAAATAAAGTACCAGTAAGGCACTGGGTAATTGCTGGCCTTGTGCCTAAAGTAGAAACAATTAATGTGTCTAAAAGGGCGGTGGATTGGCAGTATCGGTAGAGGGTCGGACGCCATGCATTCCAGCATAGTTACGTCCCTTTACGATCTGAGTTCAAATCCCGCCGAGGTTTACTTTGCCTTTCATCCTTATGTGGTCGATAAAATAAAATACCAGTAATGCACTGGGTTTTTGCTGGCCTTGTGCCTAAAGTAGAAACAATTAATGTGTCTAAATGTGTTAATTTCTATCTAATTCTATCTCTCTGTCTCTCTGTTTATTTGCTTGTCTATCACAGTTCTGTCTACTTGACCGTTTACCTATCAGTGTGCCTGTTAGTCTGTCTGTCTGTCACACTATCTCACTGACCGTTACGTGTATGTCAACCTATCTATCAGAGCGTCTGTATGTGTATCTAACTATCTATCAGAGCGTCTGTCTCTGTATGTATCTATAGAGAGATTAGTGTAGTCTCTATAGAATTTAGTAAGGAGTTAGCCTCAAATAGAAATAGGAAGGAAAGGGAGTTGGTAGAAAGTGTAGAAGAGGCAATTAGAAACGGCGACGTGGCCAGAGTGCAAGCGTCGAGAACGGCCCTGGGCCAGTTCTTCGACGCGAAACACGAAGGCTCCATCGTCCGAAGCAAAATAAGTGCTCTGGGAAACGAGGGGACCAAAGCTGTTTGCTGGGCCCGCGTGACAGAAGCCAAAAGAGGGAGCAGATCCACTATCCGGTCTTTGCGAGACCAGGATGGACGGGTGATCCTTGAGCCTAAGCAGATGTGCGAGGCTTTTCAAAAGCACTTTGCCAGATTGTTCGGAAGGGCGGGGAGCCGGTTGGGGAAGTGGACTTCGGTCCATACCTCGACGGCCTCCCGCGTCTCTCGGACAGGGAGGCGAAGTCCTGCGAGGAGCCGATTTCAGCCGCTGAGATAGAGGACGTGCTGAGCCAATGCGGCAAACGCAAATCCCCGGGTCTCGATGGTCTTCCATACGAACTATATCTAGTATGCCGGACTTGTTCCCGATCTCCTCGAGGCGGTCTACTCCAACTTGCAACAGAACGGGAGAATTCCCTGTGCCGTGACCAAGTGCGTAGTCACGCTAGTGAGGAAGGACGAGAACAAGGGGGACGATATAAATAATTTCAGGCCCATAACTCTGCTAAATACAGAGTTACAGATTTTGGCCAAGGTGCTAGCAAAGAGGTTGGCGCTTGTCGTGGGCAACCTGGTGGGAGATGCGCAGACATGTGCTATCCCGTCCAGGTCCATCCACGAAAACCTCCACCTCATGCGATACATCATAGAGAGGGTTGGGAACGAACCCGGCTTTGGTGGGTCTCTGATCAAATTGGATCAATCTAAGGCGTTCGATAGGGTCGACCATGGTTACCTGGATGCGGTGCTAGCGGCGGCAGGCTTCGGACCCGTTTTCAGGGGCTGGATCAATGCCATGCACAGCAGCCACATCTGCTCTAGGGTCAAGGTGAACGGCTACCTCTCGGAGCCGTTCGAATTCGCGCGGTCCATCCGACAAGGGTGCCCTCTTTCCTCCCTTCTGTATGTGATGACTCTAGAGCCACTGCTGCGGAAGTTGGAGTTGTTGCAGGGCATCCCGTTGGAACCGGGATTGCGGAAAGCGGTGTCGGCCTACGCCGATGACGTAACAGTAATGGTGTCGACGGCCTCGGAAATCGGGGCGAACGGCACCTTACTGGAGGAGTACGAAAGATTTACAGGGGCTAAGCTGAACCGGGACAAGTCGATCGGTCTGCAACTCGGCACGTGGAGGGGCAGAGCGATGCCCTCCGATGGCGTCGTCGGGCGCTGGACGGAGGGCCCGGTGAAGTTGTTCGGGGTCTGGTTCGGACCAGACCTCCAGGTAGAGAAGAACTGGTGTGAGGTAACGAACATAGTGTTTGCACTGACACAGAAATGGGCCGAGTGCAAACTGTCCCCGAAAGGTCGAGCGGAGGTGGCAAACACTTATATAGCGTCCGTCATCTACAACCGCCTGACCGTTGTGCCTTGCCCAAGGGAAACGCTCGCCAAAATGGAGCGCGCACTCTCCCAATTCCTTTGGAAGAAGCGGGCTCCTATGGTGAGGAGATCCATCTGCTGTCAACACCCTTCCAAAGGAGGGCTGGGGATGCCGTGGCTAATGATACGTAAACACGCATTAAGGCTCGGCACCTCCAGGTATTCCTCACAGGTCAACCGTGAGGCGAGCCTTTCCCAGACTCGTCTCACTCACCGAGCTGCAATTCTGGGTCAAGCAAAGACCGAGAAAACTGGGCGCCTGGCACATTGAGTGTTCCCAGGCGCTCACAGCTCTCTGGCAGGCGGACCCTGCTGTCAGTGGAGAATCTACCTCGTCATTCTATAGAGGGCTGGTGGTTAGTAGGTGCGACGCCGCCCTCGGAGAAGCCCTAGGCATGGAGGAAGACGAACTGGCCAACCTGTTCGGTAGGACATTCAGCCCGGGACCCATGGATAACTTCCAGAGGTCCCTGACCTGGCAGTGCTACTCTGCCCGTTCGAGAAAGGCTCTACAGACACGAGCGCCCGGGTAGGGACCCCTCGAAAAAGATCTGTCCCAGATTCGTGTGCGACGAGGAAACCGTTGCACACGCATTGGTACACTGCTCGGGCATTGCCGATCTGTGGGGCTATGTCGAACAACTGCTGTCACGGGAGGGATCGATCCGGTTGACCACCGAGTCTATTGTAACGATCAAACCGCCTCCCCTCTTCAAAAACGAAGGGGAGGCGGCTTTTTCTGTGCATAATAGCCATGGTGAAAGTGGTTGTATGGTGGACGCGTCTGAAAGGACTGAGGTCAGATACCTTTCTCTCTGGCCAACAACTGGTCCGTTTCTTCCGATATCATTTCGGAAGAAGGATCAGGATGGAGAGAGAGGTGCTGCATCCCAGCCGTTTTTATGAAAAATGAGTGAAAGTGGCGAGAATGGCCCGTGTGAATAGGCCTTCACTCTACATCAGACTATAGGTGAGGAAGATGAAAGATCAAGGGAGTACCCCCTCTCTGTGCTCCTGAGGAGAAGGGTTGCACACTTTTTTCGGGGGTGTGTGCGACCAATTCCTTTGGAAGAAGCGGGCCCCTTTGGTGAGAAGATCAATCTGCTGTCAACACCCTTCGAACGGAGGGCTGAAGATGCCGTAGCTGACGATGCGTAGACACGCATTAAGGCTACGGCACCTCCAGGTATTCCTCACCGGTCAGTCGGTGTGGGACCCTTTTGTGAGGCGAGCCTTTCCGAGACTCGTCTCACTCACCGAGCTGCAATCCTGGGTCAAGCAAAGACCGAGAAAAGTGGGTGACTGGCACATTGAATGTGCCCAGGCTCTCACGGCCCTCTGGCAAGCGGATCCGGCAATCAGTGGAGACTCAACCTCAACATTCTATAGAGGGTTGGTGCGCAGCAAGTGCGACGACTCTCTCGGAGAGGCTCTGGGCATGGAGGAAGACGAGCTAGCCAGTCTGTTCAGTAGGACGTTTGGCCCGGGACCGATGGACAACTTCCAAAAGTCCCTGGCTTGGCAGTGCTACCGAGGAGCTCTACCCGTTCGGGACAAGCTCTACAAACACGGGCGCCCAGGTAGGGACCCCTCGAAGAAGATCTGTCCGAGATGCGTGCGTGACGAGGAAATCGTCGCGCACGCATTCGTACAGTGCCCGGGCGTTGCTGACCTGTGGGACTATGTGGAACGACTACTGTCGCGGGTGGGACCAATCCGGTTGACCACCGCGTACATTGTCACGATCAAACCGCCTCCCCCCTTCAAAACCGAAGGAGAGGCGGTTTTCCTCTGTGTGATAGCTATGGCGAAAGAGGTTGTATGGTGGACGAGGTTGAAAGGGCTGAGGTCAGACACTTTTCTCTCTGGCCAACAACTTTTATACGTCCCTTGAAATGTATGTAAACTCCCTCTCTTGTATTTGTCCCAATCTTTGATGCCCTGGTGGCAAATAAATAGAAAGTTATCTATCTATCTATCTATCAGAGCGTCTGTCTGTCTTACTATATTTCTTTGCCTGCTAATATGTTTGTCTGTCTACCTATATACCTCTCTTTCTATCTACCTGCCTGACTACCAGTCTTCCTATCTGCCTGTCTACCAGTCTTCCCATCTGTGTGTCTACCAGTCTTCCCATCTGTGTGTCTACCAGTCTTCCCATCTGTGTGTCTACCAATCTTTCTATCTACCTGCCTGACTACCAGTCTTCCTATCTGCCTGTCTACCAGTCTTCCCATCTGTGTGTCTACCAGTCTTCCCATCTGTGTGTCTACCAATCTTTCTATCTGCCTGTCTGACTACCAATCTTTCTATCTGCCTGTGTGACTACCACTACCAATCTGTCTATCTGCCTGCCGGTCTACCAGTCTTTCTATCTGCCTGCCTGTCTACCAATCTTTCTATCTGCCTGTCTGACTACCAATCTTTCTATCTGCCTGTCTGACTACCAATCTTTCTATCTGCCTGTGTGACTACCACTACCAATCTGTCTATCTGCCTGCCGGTCTACCAGTCTTTCTATCTGCCTGCCTGTCTACCAATCTTTCTATCTGCCTGTCTGACTACCAATCTTTCTATCTGCCTGTCTGACTACCAGTCTTTCTATCTGACTGCTTGTCTAGCAGCTTTTCTATCTTCCTGTCTGTCTACCAGTCTTTCTATCTGACTGCTTGTCTAGCAGCTTTTCTATTTGCCTGTCTGTCTACCAGACTTTCTATCTGACTGCCTGTCTAGCAGCTTTTCTATCTGCCTGTCTGTCTACCAGACTTTCTATCTGACTGCCTGTCTACCAGTCTTTCTATCTGACTGTCTGCCGTTACCATTTCATATTGTGGTTCAGCTTCCATCATTCTGCCACCATCACCGCAAACATTAGTATCACATACAACATCGCAATCACCATCACTATCACAATAAGCACCATCATCATTACCATCACCACCGTCACCCTCAACACCTTTACCATCGCCACCGTCACTATTACCAACACCATCATCTACATCATCACTGTCACCACACTCAATTTACCCCACTCATCATCAATACTATCACCAACACCATCGTCATTATCAGCACTATCAGCCTCCCCATCGCCATGATAATCATCACCATGAAGAAAAGGCATTATCTTTTCGACCGGATTATGGTTGAAGAAAAATATCAAAGATCATTTTTTTAAATCCACAATTTTAGTGTTTAATGAAGGAGAGAAACCTATGTCCGAGCCTCTCAGATTTTTGGAGGCAGAAGATATACTAAAAAAAGACCTGATCTTAATGCTTGCAATAGAGAATGATTCGATAATGTCGGCAATAATACAATGTTTAATAACTAATATAATAATAAATTCTTAAGAAATAGCAGAAAATGAACAAGTGTATACAAATGGTGAACTCCCGAAATCACTTGAGGCCGGTGTAATTTATGTTTTAAATGTTTCTACGTCTTGAAGATGCAGTGTATGTGTGAGGTATCCCGTTCAGAATATGTGTTTAGGAATTTACTGCAGCAAAGATAAATTCCACGCTTTCTTGGGTACAGCGTTTACTGGGACTCATATTACAGGAGTAATATGATTTGGTAGGGATTTGTTACATGTTTAATCCCTGAATATATGATGCTAGTGAGGTTCAGATCTATTGGGAGAGAGTTCTTCAAACAGTCTGAAAAGCCGGATGTATTTGAGTTTCAGAAATTCGATGCCATAGCGATACATGTCTTCATGGTGGAATTTGTCTGTACGCTACATAGACAATGTCCTCGGCAGTGAACGTAGTATTAAGATGGTGTTATTCCGATTACATATTACACTATGTGATAGGTTTATTTTAATTTAGAGATAAAATATGTCAAGGTCTTTAGCAAAATTAGAGGTAGTTGAGTAGGAAATGTTTGTTGTGGTTTTGTTAAAGATTAGATAGTATTTGTGTTATGTTTCAAAGATTGTTCTAAGGAGTTTGAAAGCACATGTATCAACAGAACAGCCGGCTCGCGAAACTCATTTGTAACTGAGTATTTCACAGGCACATGCACCTGTATAATAATTTTCAGGGGGACTCACAATGACTCGGGATGTTATAAAGTTGGCCCTTTGAATTATAGACACAACACACTTTTTCTTGTTGAATCGACTGGAGTATCGTGAAATAAAAGTGCTTTGTTCAAAGGTACAATGCGCCGCCCGGTTTGGAAATCAATCGTATGACCTTGCAATCATAATCCTAAACATCTAACCACTAACCCATGTGTCTTCACAATTCATTCCATCAATAGACCCTTAATTCCTAATGGAATCGTAGGAGTGCCATAATGACAAACAGTGTGTCCTGGACATTTAATCCTGGCAAAGCCCATACTTCAGTTCTGAAAATGTTCTTCTTATGAGGTAGACAAAGAAAGAGATAGGGAGAAGTAGATATAGATAAACCATCAACCCCTGTACTGAACCACTACTTAATTAATCGATTTCAAAAGAAGGAAAGGCATAGTTGACCTCGGTTGTATTCGAACTCATGTCGTAGAGAAGCGGAACAAATAACACAAAGTATTCTTACGACGTTCTAACTCTGCCAAACCGCTGTCCTCCTTCACAAATACATTAGTAAATACCTTAGTAAATACATTAGCTGATACTTTAGCAAATACAGACTTCAGTTTCACACAAAAAAGCTGTTGCCTTTATTTGATGTTTCTACACATTTCATTGTTCCAAGAGATTTTGTAATTAATCCAGGGACTTGTGTACTTATTTAAGGCACTTGGTTTAGTTGTAAAGGTACGTGGCTTAGTTATTAAAGTGTTGAAATCCCGATTGTAAGTTCATTGGTTCGATTCTTGGCTGAGCACTATGTGCTAGAGCAACACACTTTCTATCAGGTAGCTTCAGTCTATTTATCTGACAAAATAATGGTTTCTGATTTAGGCACAAGGCCAATAATGATGGGGGAGGGGAAGTCGATTAAATCGACCCCACCCCTATCCCAGCTAGTTGCTGGTATTTTATATCATCGACCCCATAATGATGAAAGCTAAAGCTAACTTCGGCGGGATTTGAACTCAGAAAATAATGAATTATATCTGTAATTCAAAAGTCCAGCCTTGTCCCACACCATATCACACAGAATATTCCTGTGAACTATGTTGTGTCCACGAGCCTATGGAAGGCTCAACCACCTCCAAGCAAATTTCAAGTACCGTGTTTCCCGGCGTCGGAGACGCTACTTATTTCCTAAAATAAGTCTAAAAAATCTACCATGGTGTCAAAATTAGGGTGCGTCCTCGAGGACGAAGCTTCTTCGGCGCCGGGAAATACGGGTAAGCATATTTTTGAAACACTTCTTCAGGGGAATATTTTTTATGTATTTATATCGTAATTCGTGTAAATTATCACGTTATTTATGATAAGTGTATATTTAATTCGTGTTTTATTAAACCTATCTCTCTATTGTATAACGTCCTTACTCGTAACTTTCATTTGATATAATTTATTTAGCCTCACATGAAATGTAACCACAATATGTTTACTGTATTATATGTGCAAGCTCTTGTGGCTAATAACGAAATCAGTAGTAGTAGTAGTAGCAGCAGTAGTAGTAGTAGTAATAGTAGTAGTAGTAGTAGTAGTAGTAGTAGTAGTAGTAGTAGTAGTAGTAGTAGTGTTATTAATACTATTATTATTATTAGGATGGAGGATTGGCAGTATCAGTAGAGCGTCTGATACCATGCTTTACAGCTTAGAGTTATGGTTCTGTACGTTCTGATTTCAAATCCCGGTGAGGTTATCTTTGCCTTTCATCCTTACGGGGTCGAGAAAATAAAGCACCAGCAATGCACTGGAGTCGATTTAATAGACTTTCCTTTCCCCCAAAATTGCTGGCCTTGTGCGTAATTCAGAAACCATTATATCGGTAGAGGGTCGGACGCTATGCTTTGACGCATAGAGTTACGGCCCTTGCCATTCTTAGTTCAAATCCCGCCGAGGTTGACTTTGCCTTTCATCCTTACGGGGTCGATAAAATAAAGTACCAGTAATACACTTGATAATTGCTGGCCTTGTGCCAAAAGTAGAAACAATTAGTATTACTAACATTTATGTTAGGATTTTTCTTTTATATGGATGTATGTGTAAATATATGTGCACGCGGGTGTATGTGTGTTAGTGTGGATGAGTATACATTTGCGTGTTTGTACATGTGTGTGTGTGTGTGTGTGTGTGTGTGTGTGTGTGTGTGTGTGTGGAAACAGATCTATTCTTGTCAGTGTTATGTCAATTATTTGTGTGAATAAATATTGAAATGTTCAGCTGGGTCGTCAGGAGTTCTTTCGTATCCAGCCACAACCAAATTTATACAGAGCTAACGGCGTAGCTTCTACATGGATGATAGACCTAATAGAAATATTTTCATTATCATTCTTTGGAATCGTAACGGAGATGTGGAGTCTTATATGTGTTTGGGAATTTAAACTTGGGAATTTAAACCTGGCGGAGCCCATCCCCCGCCAGGTCTGAATAGAACCAATTTAGTCCAGGGAAAGAGATAGAGATAGATAGATGAAATATAATAATATATATATATATATATATAAATCAAATTGGTGAGCTGTGTTGTTGCAATTAAGTATAATGACAAATTAGAAATTAGTAGTTAGGATTATCAGTCATCAGTTGTCTATTAGGCATCATAGGTATTTCTTCGCGTTAGAGACAATATACTTCAGCCTAGGGCGATTCAATAGCTAAAATAGTTTATTGGGATAAAAAGAAGTGGGTGGACAAAGAGAAAGATATGTAAACAGAAACGAAGGGTGCGCAACGTAATATATATATATATATATGGAGAGGGAGAGAGAGAGAGAGAGAGAGAGAGAGAGAGAGAGAGAGAGAGAGAGAGAGGGGGAGAGAGAGAGCGAAAGTTGACCTCGGTCGGATTTGAATTCAGAACGCGGAGGATTGGAACGCATACCAGGATGCATTCTATCCAATATTGTAAAGCTTCTAGCAATTGGCTCTCTTACAAAATCACACCAAGCTAATTAAAAAATAAAACACCAAAGCTAAAACAGAATGTTACATTTTATATCTTGATTCGGTGACATAAATATAGCCTGTTTTATGTAGATCTAACGAAGAAGAAAATACGAAACAACATAAAAATATATTCGTAAAATGGATTCAATGAGTTCGACGTGTGTGTGTGTGTGTGTGTGTGTGTGTGTGTGTGTTTGTGTGTGTGTGTGTGTGTGTGTGTGTGTGTGTGTGTGTGTGTGTGTGTGTGTGTGTGTGCGCGCATGTGCGTGAACAAGTGTCTTCTACTATAGCCTCTTGATTACTAATGCCTAATGAGTAGAATTTGGTAGACGAAAATTGCAGAAACTCCGTTCTATATCCATTATATATATATATATAAGGGCGGTGGATTGGCAGTATCGGTAGAGGATCGGACGCCATGCTTTCCAGCATAGTTACGTCCCTTTATGATCTGAGTTCAAATCCCGCCAAGGTTGACTTTGCCTTTCATCCTTACGGGGTCGATAAAATAAAGTACCAGTAATGCACTGGGTAATTGCTGGCCTTGTGCCTAAAGTAGAAACAATTATATATATATATATATATATATATATATACGTATGTACACGTACATACATATATGTATACAGACGTACTGTAGTATGTATATTTATATACATACATGCACACATATATATATATGTACGTATGGATTCACCGAACATTTATTATAATGCTCGGTGTGTTTGTAAACAAACATCCCGTATTAAGCCGTAGTGTCCAGCAACCATCGTTGCTCGTTTGTTCAACACTGACAAAGGAACGCTGTACTAGTTTCAAGCTTATTAGCTATCATCAGCAACGTATACCTTCCTGCCAGATTGTTGAACGTATATACTTACCTTATGCATTTTAACGGCTGAGTAGCCCAATTTGCATATCGAGTGGGTTAATCGACCGGGTGCACCGAAAACGATAAACGGAAAAATGAAACGAAATTTCATTTCCCACTCTTAGTACGGCTGTTACTTAAATATAAGTATGTACACGTACATACATATATGTATACAGACGTACAGTAGTATGTATATATATATACATACATGCACACACATATATATATACATACTACTGTACGTCTGTATACATATATGTATGTACGTGTACATACTTATATTTAAGTAACAGCCGTACTAAGAGTGGGAAATGAAATTTCGTTTCATTTTTTCCGTATATATATATATGTATATATATATATATATATATATATATACGTGTGTGTGTGTGTGTGTGTGTGTGTGTGTGTGTGTGTGTGTGTGTGTGTGTGTGTGTGTATTTATACATATATATGTATATATATATACATCTGTATGAGTGTTTATGACCCATAACTTAGCAGTTCGATAACGAAAAAGACCATCGATAAAATATGTACCAGACTAGCAAGATATTAAAAAAAAAAGTACTACAGTCAATATGATCGATTAAATTCCCTTCAAAGCTCTGCATGGCCGCCACGAACAAATGAGTGAAACTAATAAAATAATGAAAGAGTACAAAAATAAAGGAAACAGAAAATGTTGCGATATAGATCAAAGGGATTGATCAGATGTGAGATAATAAGCAGGGAACTATTATTTTATGATCCCCCGCAGCTATCTTCTGCTATCAAATTCTTACGATGGCTTCAAAGAAAAAAATCTTCTCTATTCACTTGAAAATGAGGTAAAAAAATCGTCTTTAAGAAACGTTTCCGCCATTTTCCTTGGATTTTGCTTTGTATGGGGTTGTGTGTTCTGAATGACATTGTGTTTGTTGTGATTGTTGTTGTGTTTGTGTTCTGAATATTGTTGTGTGTGTTGTGAATGCTGTTGTGTTTGTTGTGAGTGTTGTTGTGTGTGTTGTGAATGTTGTTGTGTTGTTGTTAACGTTATGTTTATTGTAAATGTTGTTGTCTGTGTTGTGAATGTTGTGTTTGTTGTGAATATTGTGTGTGTGTTGTAAATGTGTTTGTTGTAAATCTTGTTGCGTTTGTTGTGAATCTTGTTGGTTTTGTTGTGAATGTTGTTGGGTTTGTTGTGAATTTGTTTGTTCTTGTGTTGAGTGAGTGTTGTTGTTTCTACTAGAATCCATAAAACATAACTCTTATGTCTCCATAAAAAATAACAACGGCATTACTATTATTGTTGCAGTATCGGTAGAGGATCGGTCATGCTTTCCAGCATAGTTACGTCCCTTTACGATCTGAGTTCAAATCCCGCCGAGGGTGAATGTGATTTGTATTTCTGTTATTATTATTAATCCTGTCAGGACGGTGGATTGGCAGTATCAGTAGAACGTCGGACACCATGCCTTGCATCATATAGTTACGGCCCTTTATATATTGAGTTCAAATCCTGCCGAGGTTAACTTTGCCTTTCATCCATACGGGGTCTTTGAAATGAAGTACCATAATGTACTGGGTGATTGCTGGCCTTGTGCCAAAAGTAGAAACAATTATTATTAACAATGACTTTAACTACTACTACTACTACTACTGCTACTGTAACAACTGTGATGTTAGTTATGTATTTCTCTCTCTCTCTCATCCCCCACTCTCTTCCTCTATTTCTTCCTCTCTCTCTCTCTCTCTCACTCTTACCCTTTTCTTTCTCCTCTTCCTCTCTGACCCCCTCTCTCTCTTCCTCTCTCTCTCTCTCTCTCTCTCTCTCTCTCTCTCTCTCTCTCTTACTCTCACTGTGTGTATGTGTGTATGTGTGAATGAGTGTGTGTGTGTGCATTTATCATTTTTATGACACTTATTATATACTGGTTATTTCTATTTCTAGATCTTTATATTTTGATAATGTATCCTTTCACATGAGAGATATGTTGTCGTTTGTTGGGACTAATTTTTCAATTAGGAGGCACCGCTTTTGTATCGTCTTTAACAACAATATCCGGTAAATTATATTTATTTCCTTGTCTAAGTGGATCGATAGAAAGACGCTTCTCGAAATAGCCGCCAAATTCCTCAAACCACTCACATTATTATCTTTAAAAATACAATAAATATGGGATAACGTATTTTTATACACATTGGTGTGCGGTCCGTAAAGTAACGATCACAACTGCCATATTTTGATAAAGTTCGCTTAATGAAGGCTGATATGAGTCTAAATAACAACAACAACAGTAGTAGCAGCATAAACAACAAAAACAGCAGCAACAACAACTACAAATAAATTAATAACTAATTCATAAACTCCAACAACAACAACAAATAAATCAAAAACTAAATCATAAACTCCAACAACAATAATGACAACCAAACACTAACAACAGCAACATGAACATTATCAATAATAGTAGAAACTATTATAGATTATTCCAGTTTTACCAAAGCTACTAACACATATATTACTCTGAAAACTGTCTTTCCTCCAATTATTCAGACTTGAGACTAATTATTACCGTCTCTGCTTAATTTCGTTTAATATTGTAATTTACAACCTCAAAGATTTACTTCCATATCAATTTCCTGTACACTAATACACTGACCATGTTTCATTGATTCGGAAGAATTTGGTGCTGCTATTTTCTGGTGTTTCTAGATTAAATTCAATCTCCAATCGATAAAAATCATGTAGGTTAGCTTGTTTCTCTATGCTCACGAGAATTGTGTGGTTCCAGGTGAGGAATGGTGAATGTGATATATATTGCTGTTATTATTATTAGTCCCGCCAGGGCGGTGGATTGGCAGTATCGGTAGAACGTCGGACACCATGCTTTGTGGCATAGAGTTACAGCCCTTTCCAGTCTGAGTTCAAATCCCGTCGAGGTTAACTTTGTCTTTCATCCTTACAGGGCCGTTCAAATAAAGTACCAGTCACGCACTGAGGTCGATTTAATCGACTTTCCCCTCCCCCAAAATTGATGGCATTGTGCCTATATAAGAAACTATTATTATGAACCATCTTCGTCTTCTTCTTCTTCTTCTTCTTCCTGAGAGAGTCGTGGAGACAAAGCCCTTAAAAATTCATTCCAGCGGGTTCTGTCAGGTGCAACCCCCTCCAATTGATCCGGCTGTATATACATGCATAATAATTGTTTCTAGTTTTGACACAGGGCCAGCAATTTGAAGGAAAGGGGATAGCTAATTAAATCGACCTCAGTGTATTACTGGCACTTTATCAATCCCGTAATGATGAAAGGCAATGCAAACTTCGGTGGGATTTGAACTCAGAGCAAAAAGCTGCGTAACTATGCCGCAAAGCGTGTTGTGCGTCGTTCTACCGATATTACCAATCCATTGCCCTGATATACATGATAATGGTTTGTGATTTAGGCCAATATATACATACATAATAATTGTTTCTATTTTTGGCTGAAGGCCAGCAATTACCCAGTGCATTACTGGTACTTTATTTTACTTTATTTTATAGACCCCGTAAGGATGAAAGGCAAAGTTAACCTCGGCGGGATTTGAACTCAGAGTGGAAAGGGCCGTAACTCTATGCGTCAAAGAATGGCATCCGACCCTCTACCGATACTGCCAACCCACCGCCCTCGATATACATACATAATTGTTTCTACTTTTGGCACAAGACCAGCAATTACCCAGTGCATTACTGGTACTTTATTTTATCGACCCCGTAAGGATGAAAGGCAAAGTCAACCTCGGCGGGATTTGAACTCAGATCGGAAAGGGACGTAACTATGCTGGAAAGCATGGCATCCGACCCTCTACCGATACTGCCAACCCACCGCCCTCGATATACATACATAATAATACACCCTTAATAATATGACACGCACATATATTCCTATACATAATGAATCTCATTTTTCGCTCAACGAAAGAGCCTGCCTGTGAAATTACCTTATATGTGGCCGAGCATTTCACAGACACAGGAACCTTAAAAGGAAATCTCAGGACGAATCAGTATGAAAAAGGCTGACCAATTGAATACATGCACATTCCATTCCAGGGTTTTCTAATCAGTTTTCTTTCTAGTAAATGAGAGTTACTCAAGATGCCAAGCAATGAGATCGAAACCGGGACCTAATGTTTGCGAGGCGTATTACTTCACCATTCGGCCTTGCTGTGTCCACTATTATATAATATATATATCTTCTTTATATGTGTTTGTGTGTGTGTGGGTTTGTGTTTGTGTGTGTGTATGAACATGTGTGTATATATTTCTAAATATATGTATGAATATATATATATGTATCCGAATATATTATATATTATGTATCTCTCTCTCTCTCTCTCTCTCTCTCTCTCTCTCTCTCTCTCTCTCTATATATATATATATATATATATATATATATATATATATATATATATATATATATATATATATATATATATATATATATATATATATATATATATATATATATATATATATATATATATATATATATATATATATATATATATATATATATATATATATATATATATATATGTATATATATATATATATATATTGGAATAAATGCTCTGAAATAGCGATATATATGTGAATATAGACATAGAATATTCGAAAATATTCTGTATGTTTATAATAAACATTTTGAAGACCTAATCGCTATAGAATAGAATACGTCACGTATTACAATTAGATTCTCGATAAAAGCAAGGGAAGTAATCTACGCGTTTCATTCTTGTTAGAATTCATCAGGACTACATATCCAGTGCTTTTATCGAGAATGACACAGCTAGAGACTTATAGAATACTTAGCTGTGTACAGGAACTGGTTTGAAAGAGCGGTTGCCGGTCCGGCAGAAATTAGAAATTGGAATAAATGCTCTGAAATAGCGATATATATGTGAATATAGACATAGAATATTCGAAAATATTCTGTATGTTTATAATAAACATTTTGAAGACCTAATCGCTATAGAATAGAATACGTCACGTATTACAATTAGATTCTCGATAAAAGCAAGGGAAGTAATCTACGCGTTTCATTCTTGTTAGAATTCATCAGGACTACATATCCAGTGCTTTTATCGAGAATGACACAGCTAGAGACTTATAGAATACTTAGCTGTGTACAGGAACTGGTTTGAAAGAGCGGTTGCCGGTCCGGCAGAAATTAGAAATTGGAATAAATGCTCTGAAATAGCGATATATATGTGAATATAGACATAGAATATTCGAAAATATTCTGTATGTTTATAATAAACATTTTGAAGACCTAATCGCTATAGAATAGAATACGTCACGTATTACAATTAGATTCTCGATAAAAGCAAGGGAAGTAATCTACGCGTTTCATTCTTGTTAGAATTCATCAGGACTACATATCCAGTGCTTTTATCGAGAATGACACAGCTAGAGACTTATAGAATACTTAGCTGTGTACAGGAACTGGTTTGAAAGAGCGGTTGCCGGTCCGGCAGAAATTAGAAATTGGAATAAATGCTCTGAAATAGCGATATATATGTGAATATAGACATAGAATATTCGAAAATATTCTGTATGTTTATAATAAACATTTTGAAGACCTAATCGCTATAGAATAGAATACGTCACGTATTACAATTAGATTCTCGATAAAAGCAAGGGAAGTAATCTACGCGTTTCATTCTTGTTAGAATTCATCAGGACTACATATCCAGTGCTTTTATCGAGAATGACACAGCTAGAGACTTATAGAATACTTAGCTGTGTACAGGAACTGGTTTGAAAGAGCGGTTGCCGGTCCGGCAGAAATTAGAAATTGGAATAAATGCTCTGAAATAGCGATATATATGTGAATATAGACATAGAATATTCGAAAATATTCTGTATGTTTATAATAAACATTTTGAAGACCTAATCGCTATAGAATAGAATACGTCACGTATTACAATTAGATTCTCGATAAAAGCAAGGGAAGTAATCTACGCGTTTCATTCTTGTTAGAATTCATCAGGACTACATATCCAGTGCTTTTATCGAGAATGACACAGCTAGAGACTTATAGAATACTTAGCTGTGTACAGGAACTGGTTTGAAAGAGCGGTTGCCGGTCCGGCAGAAATTAGAAATTGGAATAAATGCTCTGAAATAGCGATATATATGTGAATATAGACATAGAATATTCGAAAATATTCTGTATGTTTATAATAAACATTTTGAAGACCTAATCGCTATAGAATAGAATACGTCACGTATTACAATTAGATTCTCGATAAAAGCAAGGGAAGTAATCTACGCGTTTCATTCTTGTTAGAATTCATCAGGACTACATATCCAGTGCTTTTATCGAGAATGACACAGCTAGAGACTTATAGAATACTTAGCTGTGTACAGGAACTGGTTTGAAAGAGCGGTTGCCGGTCCGGCAGAAATTAGAAATTGGAATAAATGCTCTGAAATAGCATTTATTATAAACATACAGAATATTTTCGAATATTCTATGTCTATATTCACATATATATCGCTATTTCAGAGCATTTATTCCAATTTCTAATTTCTGCCGGACCGGCAACCGCTCTTTCAAACCAGTTCCTGTACACAGCTAAGTATTCTATAAGTCTCTAGCTGTGTCATTCTCGATAAAAGCACTGGATATGTAGTCCTGATGAATTCTAACAAGAATGAAACGCGTAGATTACTTCCCTTGCTTTTATCGAGAATCTAATTGTAATACGTGACGTATTCTATTCTATAGCGATTAGGTCTTCAAAATGTTTATTATAAACATACAGAATATTTTCGAATATTCTATGTCTATATTCACATATATATCGCTATTTCAGAGCATTTATTCCAATTTCTAATTTCTGCCGGACCGGCAACCGCTCTTTCAAACCAGTTCCTGTACACAGCTAAGTATTCTATAAGTCTCTAGCTGTGTCATTCTCGATAAAAGCACTGGATATGTAGTCCTGATGAATTCTAACAAGAATGAAACGCGTAGATTACTTCCCTTGCTTTTATCGAGAATCTAATTGTAATACGTGACGTATTCTATTCTATAGCGATTAGGTCTTCAAAATGTTTATTATAAACATACAGAATATTTTCGAATATTCTATGTCTATATTCACATATATATCGCTATTTCAGAGCATTTATTCCAATTTCTAATTTCTGCCGGACCGGCAACCGCTCTTTCAAACCAGTTCCTGTACACAGCTAAGTATTCTATAAGTCTCTAGCTGTGTCATTCTCGATAAAAGCACTGGATATGTAGTCCTGATGAATTCTAACAAGAATGAAACGCGTAGATTACTTCCCTTGCTTTTATCGAGAATCTAATTGTAATACGTGACGTATTCTATTCTATAGCGATTAGGTCTTCAAAATGTTTATTATAAACATACAGAATATTTTCGAATATTCTATGTCTATATTCACATATATATCGCTATTTCAGAGCATTTATTCCAATTTCTAATTTCTGCCGGACCGGCAACCGCTCTTTCAAACCAGTTCCTGTACACAGCTAAGTATTCTATAAGTCTCTAGCTGTGTCATTCTCGATAAAAGCACTGGATATGTAGTCCTGATGAATTCTAACAAGAATGAAACGCGTAGATTACTTCCCTTGCTTTTATCGAGAATCTAATTGTAATACGTGACGTATTCTATTCTATAGCGATTAGGTCTTCAAAATGTTTATTATAAACATACAGAATATTTTCGAATATTCTATGTCTATATTCACATATATATCGCTATTTCAGAGCATTTATTCCAATTTCTAATTTCTGCCGGACCGGCAACCGCTCTTTCAA
This sequence comes from Eledone cirrhosa, assembly GCA_964016885.1. Lineage (NCBI taxonomy): Eukaryota > Metazoa > Mollusca > Cephalopoda > Octopoda > Eledonidae > Eledone > Eledone cirrhosa. Next base: position 201,056,569 of record OZ024742.1, on the reverse strand, counting down.
ACCAGTTCCTGTACACAGCTAAGTATTCTATAAGTCTCTAGCTGTGTCATTCTCGATAAAAGCACTGGATATGTAGTCCTGATGAATTCTAACAAGAATGAAACGCGTAGATTACTTCCCTTGCTTTTATCGAGAATCTAATTGTAATACGTGACGTATTCTATTCTATAGCGATTAGGTCTTCAAAATGTTTATTATAAACATACAGAATATTTTCGAATATTCTATGTCTATATTCACATATATATCGCTATTTCAGAGCATTTATTCCAATTTCTAATTTCTGCCGGACCGGCAACCGCTCTTTCAAACCAGTTCCTGTACACAGCTAAGTATTCTATAAGTCTCTAGCTGTGTCATTCTCGATAAAAGCACTGGATATGTAGTCCTGATGAATTCTAACAAGAATGAAACGCGTAGATTACTTCCCTTGCTTTTATCGAGAATCTAATTGTAATACGTGACGTATTCTATTCTATAGCGATTAGGTCTTCAAAATGTCTATTATAAACATACAGAATATTTTCGAATATTCTATGTCTATATTCACATATATATCGCTATTTCAGAGCATTTATTCCAATTTCTAATTTCTGCCGGACCGGCAACCGCTCTTTCAAACCAGTTCCTGTACACAGCTAAGTATTCTATAAGTCTCTAGCTGTGTCATTCTCGATAAAAGCACTGGATATGTAGTCCTGATGAATTCTAACAAGAATGAAACGCGTAGATTACTTCCCTTGCTTTTATCGAGAATCTAATTGTAATACGTGACGTATTCTATTCTATAGCGATTAGGTCTTCAAAATGTTTATTATAAACATACAGAATATTTTCGAATATTCTATGTCTATATTCACATATATATCGCTATTTCAGAGCATTTATTCCAATTTCTAATTTCTGCCGGACCGGCAACCGCTCTTTCAAACCAGTTCCTGTACACAGCTAAGTATTCTATAAGTCTCTAGCTGTGTCATTCTCGATAAAAGCACTGGATATGTAGTCCTGATGAATTCTAACAAGAATGAAACGCGTAGATTACTTCCCTTGCTTTTATCGAGAATCTAATTGTAATACGTGACGTATTCTATTCTATAGCGATTAGGTCTTCAAAATGTTTATTATAAACATACAGAATATTTTCGAATATTCTATGTCTATATTCACATATATATCGCTATTTCAGAGCATTTATTCCAATTTCTAATTTCTGCCGGACCGGCAACCGCTCTTTCAAACCAGTTCCTGTACACAGCTAAGTATTCTATAAGTCTCTAGCTGTGTCATTCTCGATAAAAGCACTGGATATGTAGTCCTGATGAATTCTAACAAGAATGAAACGCGTAGATTACTTCCCTTGCTTTTATCGAGAATCTAATTGTAATACGTGACGTATTCTATTCTATAGCGATTAGGTCTTCAAAATGTTTATTATAAACATACAGAATATTTTCGAATATTCTATGTCTATATTCATATATATATATATATATATATATATATATATATATATATAAATATATATATATATATATATATATGATGGTTGCCCCCTCGTTATCGAGTATGGCCATTGCACGATATAACGATATACCATTATTAATAATTATTAATTAATTCTATCGTGCAATGCCTGTGCGTGAAGATATTTTTTAAAGTGAGGAAAGACTGTGCACTGAGCCAATCCCACTCTCTGAGCGACAGTAGCTATAACCCGAAAAGAAGAAAAGATCAACATCATCGGTAACTACTGAGCCGCAGGTTTTATATCGGAGTTATCCCAGTTTCCTGAGTTGCCTTTTCCTGGAAGAGTGCCCTGACAAAGGCTAGGAGTCCTTCACTTCCAGTGGTTTAACCGTGCGGTACATGTGTGTATACATATTTACACACTTTCGGATGGCCGTTGACTCATGAGTTCTGCCGGTCTTTGTCAGGTTTTGTTTTTTGACCTGCAGGGTGTCTAAAATCACTCTCCTCACCAAGTAAACTTGGTGGGGTTGCCGGTTTAGTCGCCGACGACCCGAGCATGCCACAGGTTGTACTGGGTTACATGTTACCAGTAGTCACACAGAAGCACACACAAACACACTCGCACACACACACACACACACACACACACACACACACACACACACACACACACAGAGACACACACACATATATATATATATATATATGTGTGTGTGTGTGTGTATATATATATATATATATAGCTGCATGCAGATATATATATTTGTATATATATATATATATATATATGCGCGCGCAGTTGTGTGTGTGTGTGTTTCACTTGATATATGCATTAATCAAGTTAAGATTCGGTGATCATGTTTATACACATACACGTATGTAAATTACGCATATTTCATTAACGCCTTTGGACTGCATATAAATGAAAATAAATATATGCATGTATATATGTATGTATATATGAATATATGTAAGTATGTATGTATATATTATGTATGTATGCATGTATGTATGTGTAAGTATTATGAATATATGCATGTATATATATATATATATATATATATGTATGTATATATGTATGTCGGTAGAAAGGTGTTTATGTATGTATGAATGTATATATTATGTATGTATGTGTGTATGTGTAAGTATTATGTATATATGTATATATGTATATATATATGTATGTATATATTTATGTATGTATGTAGGTAGCTATGTAGGAATTTATAAACGTACATATTACAGAAATGTCGTGGATAGAGAGATCAGCTAATTACATGAAGTCTTACGTACATTCAAAGACAGTGTCAAATATTGATCACCTGCGCAATTGAGTCCCTGTCGACAAATTTGTAACAATTTGTAATTCTTATAGATGCGTGCAACTTATTTCCATGTTGTTTTGGACCTCTATCGGTTTGACAACGAGGTTTCCAATTAGTTCAATCCTTGAAACATCCTGCTCATGAAATTAGGATACAAATGGCTGAGCATTCCACAGATACATACGTATACACTTGACGTTATTCTCAAGTATATTCAGCGTGACACCGTGTGTGTCGGGGCTGGCCCATTGAAGTACATGTACAACGCAATTTTGCCAGTAAGCGTCTTACTCAACGACAGGATGGATCACCGGGAAAGGAACATTCGAACCACTAATCTTCGCACCTTAACACTAATGTATAACACATATATGAGGTGGCGAATTGGCAGGGTCGTCAGATCGTCGGATAGAATGCGTTGTGCTATTCGTTTCGGCTCTCTGCTGGTACTTTTTTATCGACCTCGAATGAATGAAAGGCAAGTGACCTCATCGGGATTTGAACTCCTCTGAGTTCAAATCCCGATGAGGTCACTTGCCTTTCATTCATTCGAGGTCGATAAAAAAGTACCAGTCAATTACTGGGATCGATACTTACTCGATATCTCTTTCTCACTTCCATTCTCTTATTCTCTATCCCTCTCTGGAAGAAATCTGTAGTATTGAGACCTGGAGAGGAGATGTTTTCCGCAAGGATTTAAAATGCCATAAAAACGCCGTAAAAAAGCCTACCGCTCCAGCATGCATCACACCTATGAATAACTGTTACCTCACAAGAGATTTTAGTTTAACCCTTCACACATTTCATTATGACAGAGTCATTAACGTCACATTAAATGATTCGCTATTTGTTCCGGATAACTGCGCTCTGAGTTCAAATCCCGCCAAGGTCAACTTTGCACTTTATTTTCTCGACCTTAATAAACCAGTCCAGAGAACTATTGTTTGGTGGAATTAAAGTGTCAGATGTGATGCTTTGCTAATCTGACCCAGAGTGCCAAGAGTTGCGATGAGCAGACGGAAAGATAGATGGAAATGTTGTTTCCTTGGTCCACTCCAATGATCGACTCTTTCTCTTTAATTCATATTCCTTGGCTGACCTGAGTTTGTAAACCAAAAGCAACAACTACAGTAGCAACAACATTTATTTTAAACACAAGTATTGTTCGGAACAACATTTCTTTTTTTTTCCACTTTTTTGTATTTCGTCAAGGATATAATAGCAATGAGTATATAATAGCAGGACCTCCGAGACTGTTGTTAGAGAGAGAGTAAGATATTTTCAAACCAGAGATCTGGTCAGAATGCTTACAATGGAGTAGTCAAATGGTTGGCGTGTGAATTCAACCACCGAAATAGGCTAGAGTGAAATATCAACTCAGAACTCAAAGGAGTGGAACAAACAACTCCACAAGGCAGCTCTTCCGACGCTCTAACTATCCTGCCAATCTACCACACTGGACTGAGAATTTGTTTTAAAGGCCCTCGAAATACAAGATAAATTTGACCATGACGCAGCTTGAACTCAAAGAGCAGAAAGCCAGAACAAATAATGCGATCAATGCCCTAACAATTTTGTCAATCTAACCCGCTAGACTGGTACAATAGTTTATAGATTACCAAAATAATCAATGTTTCTAATTCAATGCCACACGTAACTACTCATGTAACTATCCATGCAAAATAGAGAGAGCAAAGATAGTTAGACACCATAATATATTTATTGAATAAAATGTATATTCACTACCAGCTCAGCTATATTCAGTTATATTAACCACTGGGTGAAATCGTGTGAGTAGGGGAATACGATGTTGATTTAATGATCGTAAAGTCATGGGCGTGATCTCTGCAGTGGGGAAGACGATGTATCCTTGAGAATGGTGCTTCATTTCACATTGCTCTAGCCAAATCAACTGAAATATATACTATCAGCAGCATCAACTGGAATTTAACTATGCGATTGACTGGACTGCCAGTCATTTAACACCAGATGACACCAAGATAAGCTCCATTCGAGCATGAGAAAATGGACTTAAAAACTGCGGTGATCATGATCTGCCAATAAGGGAATTTCTTCGTGTTCATTCTATACCATAGAAGTGGTAGCTAAATCGATCACAGTCTACATTTTTGTTATTTAATTTGGTAGATCTGTAAAAATGTGCTTCTGAGACCGGTAGATTGATGCAATTTGTATTGTATTTTAAGTGTTACATGTCGACGCATAGGGGGAAATATAAGCAAAGAAGGGATTCCATAAAGGCTGACATTTAGGTAGGGAAGTTTGTGTCTAGAGGTCAGTGCAGGGATTAGAAAATTAAGCACTGAAGGTGGTTTGAGATCGGCGTGACTTCTCCGAAGATTACAGGCCACTGTAGTTGTGGTAGGACAGGCAGAAAGATAAAACAACACGTCTCTGTGCTAGACATTAAAGTGTATCTGCCAATTCGTCAGAGGACTATAATCTCTGTATAAAGAAGGACATATTGAAATATGTAGTCCTAAGTGAGCTGTTTCAGGATAAAGAATCCTTATAGATTTAGGTATTAAATCATTGAGCATGAGTCAGCTTGATCTTGGCTTATCTGTACATAAACATCGAAAAATAACAACTAAGTGTTATCAAACTACACTCTTTTTGTCTAAAAAGAGACACATTGTTTAAAGTGGTTATGAATGTAATGTGTCTAGATTAAGGACGAGATGGTTATGTTGGAATGTCTTTGATCATGGTACCGCTCAGTCAGGACTGAACATCAACGAGAAGCAACAGATCAATCTCTCTGAAACTAAGCTCTTGTATATAGATAATTGTTTCTACCTTAGGCACAAGACCAGCAATTACCCAGTGCATTACTGGTACTTTATTTTATCGACCTCGTAAGGATGAAAGGCAAAGTCAACCTCGGCGGGATTTGAACTTAGATCGTAAAGGGACGTAACTATGCTGGAAAGCATGGCGTCCGACCCTCTACTGATACTGCCAATCCACCGCTCTTGTATATAGATAATATTGTCTAAGTGGTACACAGTATACAGAAAAAAATAGACGTGATTGTCATGTCTGAAATACTTTGTGATAATTGGTCTTCGGGGTGAGAGTTAACATGAGGCGAAACCGAAACATTACAACTAACGCCAACGACAACAATATAATCAGGCAAAAATAAATCCCCAGCGTGGTCACTAGAACTGCTAACAATAGCAGCCAAATCTCCCTCAAATCAGCCTTTGCCATCTTCAACAAGGAAAATGGAGTAATCTATATATCTAAATCAGAGAATATCTGTCTGTCTGTTTGTCTGACTCCCTAAAACTCGAGAACCACCCAACCGATTCTTTTCAAACTTTACTTATGGTCCTGTAAGTGTTTTGAGCAAAAGATATTTTAAATTTCCAATGTCCTAGTGACCGCATTAGGTGATTTAGCGATCTCTCTCTAGTCTCTCTTTTTAGATAGATACATAGATATAACGTTGCGCCCTTATAATATATGTCTGTATGTCTGGCTGTCTGCATTACGACATTATGACGTCGCTATCTGTGTGTGTGTGTGTGTGTGTGTGTGTGTGTGTGTGTGTGTGTGTGTGTGTGTGTGTGTGTGTATATAGTGTGTGTGTTTATCTATATATATAGTGTGTAACGTTTTTCGAAATATTTACTTCTGCGTTCACAGATTGATTTTTTTAGTTTCAGAAGATCCCGTTAAGGGAGGCTCGATAAGGATAAATATATACAAATAAATAAGAACCCTAGAGCAAATACCGAGCAACGCCGGGCCATTCTGCTAGTTTATTAGTAAAGACTTCATTTCATTAAAAAAGGATGATTATGTTTAGAACTTCTTTGAACGTGATCTATGTTCGTTCCAGATTAATCTAGGGCTAAACAACGTCAACACCAACAGTAATATATTCAGTTAATTAGCCTCCATTGTTAATATATTCAGAGGCTAATTGGCCGGAAGGATAATGTATTAGATTAATAGCTGATGAATCAAGTTGTTGTTGTAATTATTATTGTTTATTTGTTAGTTTTATTGTTGTTATAATAGTGGTGTTTTTAGTGTTGATACTGTTGTTGCTGCTGCTGTAGTAAGTATTATTGTTGTTGCTGTTGTTGTAATAGCATTGCTGCTATTATCGTTGTTGCTGCTTTTTTTTATTATTGTCTTTATTTATTTATTTATTTATATATACATACATACATACATATACACACACACACACACATATATATATGTATATATATATTGGTGGTGGTGCGGGGTGGGGGGTATTATTATTGTAGTTCTTGTTGTTGCTGTTGTATATGTTGCTGTTGCTCTGGTCAAAATCCCAGTATGGCTTACGTAGGTGGTACGACTTAATCCATTGCCTTTCTTCTTTGTCGATGTGGATGAAATAATTACCGATCCAGTGGGGAAGTATTGCTGAGGCTGTTAGAAGGGTAGGGCAGGAGACGCCTTGCGGTATTTATTTTGGCTATTTCCAGCTTAATTGCGTTGTTCTCTTAATTTGTCCTTCAGTATAACAACACTACATGGCCCTTGGTAGTCATTAGCTGAGTTCATTTGTTGCAAATACTCCGAGACGGTCTCCGGCTTGGGCATAACACCCTCAGTCCTCCCAAGTCCTCCGGCTTAGGCATAACCCATCCTCCCACGAATCCCAGAGAACTCGAAAAGGAATATGAGTGATGCCCATAATTCCCTAACTATATATATATATATAGTTAAAAGAATAGAGGTGTGACACACAAGTTATTATATATTGGTAAACGGAATAGAAAATGCTGACAAATAGTTCACAGTTGAAAAATGGTTTAATTAGGAATAAAAGAGTATTAGTGATTGTATGGGTTAGTATTCAGTTGTGGTTTCAAGTTTTTAAGTTTTTACCGGTTGTGCATTTCTAAATGCTTTTCAAAAATAATTTTGAGATAGAGTGTCCGTGCTGTTTGCTCTGATCTGATTAGTTTTGGGAATTCTACCTGTTTTTATGTTAAAAAAGTGGCTCCAATTTGCAAAAATTCTTGTAGTCAAAACAATTTTGATTGGTCGGTAGAGGTCATGTGAATAAAAAATTGGTTTTGCGCCAAGATTGAGAAATGACTCTTTCACAACAAATATGTGTGTGTGTGTGTGTGTGTGTGTGTGTGTGTGTGTGTGTGTGTGTGTGTGTGTGTGTGTATAAGTCTATGTGTATGTTGATGTACGCGTGTGTATGTGTGTGTGTATATGTGTGTGTGTGTGTGTGTGTGTGTGTGGGTGGACCAGTATTTTTTTCCCCCTGGTAAAATGGTGTACATTATTCGATTGTACATATATATATATATATATATATATATATATGATAATAAGGGCGCTGCGGAGTTGCAAATGGGTTACATATGAAAAAAGTTTGTCCTTCATCAGTGATCTTCCAACCATCATAGGCATTTCATCGCTTTAAAGACCATATACGTCCCCTTTATTTACGTGTCCCAACGACTTTTTTTAGCCGTTGCTCGCACCAACCGGAGGTATATGGTCTTTAAAGCGATGAAATGCCTATGATGGTTGGAAGATCACTGATGAAGGACAAACTTTTTTCATATATATATATATATATATATATATATATATATAATATTATAATGAAATGACAGGAGGCTGGACTTGTATAAATCCTTGAAAGGTGTATTATACTATGATAATTTCAATGACCGGGTTCCGTATGAATCCGGTGATATCATCAGGTATTCGAAATATAATAAATGAATGTAATAGATAAAATCCATGGAGCTGAAAATCAAAGCCCGGAGGACGACCGCCATCCAACATCTTCCACCTTTGCCGGTCGTCATTGAAATAATCATAGTATAATAAACCTTTCAAGCATTTACACAAGTCCAGCCTCCTGTCATTTCATTATAATATTTAACTCCGTAATAGCACCACCAACTACAAAAACAAAGACGGTTGAACTGCTTTACGTTGAGTACTCTCCATATTATTACATTTAGATTGACCATACGGAATTGACCAGCTCTATCCAGTGGTGAACCTCAAACCTGAATATATAAATATATATATATATATATATATATATATATATATATATATATATATATATATATATATATATATATATATATATATACACACATATACACATATATATATATATACATATATATATATATATATATATATGTATATATATATATATAT
>OZ024742.1:201027558-201037558 GCA_964016885.1 Eledone cirrhosa | reverse complement strand
CTTGCACGCGCTGATGAACCATAGGCTATTCCATTTCATTCAACAACTTCCTGGTGAAACAAAACTCTTTTGATTTGTACGCGTGTGTTATATAGTTATAGTGATGCGTATATACATTTGAATTCATATTTTTAATTATTGTGTGTCTACCCTGCCTTTCATCGATTATGTATTCCATACACTGGTGGTTTTCCCTGTTTTATTGATGGCACACTACCTCTCCCTAATGTGTTACCTTTTCAACATATTGTATATATATATATATATATATATATATATATATATATATATATATATATATATATATATATATATATATTAAATACACACGGGTGTGTATGATTGTGTATAGAAGATTATATTAATAAAAGGAATTCCAACTTTGTCAGATTTACTCGTTTTATTTACAATCCTTTAAAATTTATAATGGTATTAGAATGAAATAGTATGGTAGAATATTAAATGTTATGTGTTAATTGAACAAGTACTTTCATTCTTTCGCAATCTTCAGGTTCATATTCTGTGGTGACAGTCAAGTTTGCAGTTTTCAACCTTACCTTAATTTAATTTTGGATATATATATATATTTATTTATATATATATATATATATATATATATATATATATATATATATATATATATATATATTTATTTATATATATATATATATATATATATATATATATATATATATATATATATATATATATATATATATATATATATATATATATATATATATATATATATATATATATATATCTACATATATATATATATAGGAGGAAGTTATAGTTCACGTGAAGCATTGTGTAATGAGGTATAAACGTTTGAATTTGTAAAGCCAAGACAATGCAGGTATGGACATAGAATAAAAAATGCAAATGCAAAAGATCTTGTTGACAATTAGTCTTTTACCTTAGATTTATTTAAATATCCTTAATTTTCGAGATAATATCTCTTCTTCGGAGGGAAGTAAAGCGGTTAAACCAGTGTTCTAAATAGCTTGCCAAAAAAACACTCCACCAGACATGAAAACCGCTGCAGGCTAGCCAACTGCGCCATCAACGACACAGACCTATGCCCCCAGGCTTACGTCGTATACAGACTAGAATGCGACAAATGCAGCAACTTCTACGTAGGTAGCACCACCAGACCACTCCACATAAGAATAAAAGAACACCTCAATACTAACGCTTCCTCATTTAAGAAACACCTAGTTAAATGCAAAAACACCGACAAAACCATAACAGTTAGGATAGAAACTAAGGAAAGAAACCTCGGCAATCTTAGAATTAAGGAAGCACTAATTATAGACAAAACACAACCACCAATCAATAATAGACTAGAACTCAACACCCAATTTATAACCTGATAGAGCATCTAGCCCCATACTTACACCCCGCTCCCAAACACACGCACACACGCACGCACGCACACACACACACACACACACTTACACCTCCACTTATTCTCTCACACACACACACATACACACACAAAGACCAGTTCTAACACTAGAGAACATCTATCCCCCACATTTACGTATAGACATATCTTCTCACACTCACACACACACACACATACTTACACATTCACGCATTCTCCCACACACTTAAACAGACATGTAAAAAAACCGTTTAAAAGGGAGACTACTCTTTATCCACCTAACCTTAACTCTTTGACATTAGAGATAGAACAGATACTCTATACCATTTCCTGTCAGCATGACTTGGCAAGCTATTTAGAACGCTGGTTTAACCGCTTTACTTCCCTCCGAAGAAGAGATATTATCTCGAAAATTAAGGACATTTAAATAAATCTAAGGTAAAAGACTAATTGTCAACAATATCTTTTGCATTTGCATTTTTTATTCTATGTCCATACCTGCATTGTCTTGGCTTTACAAATTCAAAGTTTTTTGTTTAATTTCCTATCTTCGGTTTGCTTTTATCCTTCTATGTTGTTTACTTGTCCCCCTCGCCTTACGCGAATTCTGGTCCCAATAACTTTTTTTAGTTATTGCTCGCACCAACCTGAGGTATCTGATTTTTAAAGCGATGAAATACCAATGATGGTTGGAAAATCACTGACGAAGGACTATTTTTATCATATGTAACCCATGTGCAAACCACGCAGTATTCTTCTTTCTTCTCATGTTTTTTATTTATATTTACCTCGGCTGCGTTTGTCTGTTTCTCTCTTACTGCTTCCCTGCTCTCTGTTTCTCTCACCTTCTTTCTCCACCTCTGTCAGTTACACTTTCTCTCGACTGACCTCTTCCTCACACTTCCACTCACTCACTCTCTGTTTCTCCCCTTCTCACTTCCTCCCGTTTGGCTTGTGTGGATCTCTTCTTGCTCACATCTCACACACATCAACACGGTCTGTACCTCTCTCGGTCATGAAATCCACCCAGCTTATGCTGACCGGACAACCATGTTGCTTGTTTATTTTCCTATCTTCGGTTTGCTTTTATCCTTCTATGTTGTTTACTTGTCCCCCTCGCCTTACGCGAATTCTGGTCTCAATAACTTTTTTTAGTTATTGCTCGCACCAACCTGAGGTATCTGATTTTTAATGCGATGAAATACTAATGATGGTTGGAAAATCACTGACGAAGGACTATTTTTATCATATGTAACCCATGTGCAAATCACGCAGTATTTTTCTTTCTTCTCATGTTTATATATATATATATATATATACACACACACATATATATTTATTTTTATATATATATATATATATATATATATATACATATATATATATATTTATATATATATATATATATATATATATATATATATATATATATATATATATATATATATATATATATATATATATATATATATATATACCCACCCGGCCCACATCCCTTCCACTTCACCCTAGACATCAAGTCCTTCTATACCGTCATCCCCCACGCCGACGGCCTACGCACCCTCAAACACCACCTCGACCTTCGCCCCTCCCCCATTCCCCCTACCCCCACCCACCTTCGCCTCGCCGAGCTGGTCCTCACCCTCAACTGTTTCTCCTTCTCGGGTGAGTTTTACCAACAGGTCACGGGGGTAGCCATGGGAACAAGAATGGGCCCGAACTATGCCAACCTTTTTGTTGGCCATGTTGAGGCCCAAATCTTTGCCCAGTACACCGGCCCCACGCCCGAACTGTACGGTCGTTACATTGACGACTGTATCGGAGCCACGACCCTCACCCGAGAACAGCTCGACTCCTTTCTCTCCTTCTTCTGCTCCTTCCACCCCTCCCTCCACTTCACCACCTCTATCTCCACCACCCACGTCCACTTCTTAGACATCTCCGTCGCCTTCGACCCCTCCCACCACTCCCTCGTCAACTCCGCCTTCTTCAAACCCACCGACTCCCACCCTTACCTCGACTTCACCTCTTCCCACCCCACCCACACTAAACACTCCATTCCCTACTCCCAACTCCTCAGGATCCGCCGCCTCTGTAGCCGAGATGCTGACTTCGAGTCCCAGGCCCTTTCCCTAGTCAGCCATTTCATCCGCAGAGGTTACCCCCCTCCCCCCCTCTCGTCCACACAGCTCTCACCCGTGCCCGTGCTGTCCACCGCTCCACCACCCTCACCCCACGCCACCGCACACCCACCCACCGCCTCCCCTTCCCCATCACCTACCACCCCTCCACCGCACCATCCGCCGCCTCTTCCGACGCCTCCACTCCGACCCCTCCACCTCCCACATCTTCCCAACCCCACCACTTCTCTCCTTCAAACGCGCACGCAATCTCCGCACCCTCCTCGTCCACAGCTCCCCCCCCAAACCCACGCCCCCCCCCCCCGGTTCCTTTCCCTGTTCTAGACCCCGCTGCAACATCTGTCCCCACATCACCAACACCACCACTTTCCAGGGTCCCAACGGCCACTCTCTGTCCGGCATGCCTTCCGCTGCACCTCCTCCAACCTAGTCTACGGACTACATCGGACAGACGGGACGTCGCCTGGCGGACCGATTCACTGAGCACCTCCGGGATATTCGTCTCGGTGGTAGTTCCCCCATCGCCCGCCACTTTGGTGCCCCTGAACATTCCGCACGCCATCCCACAGTCTGTCGCCTACTCCAATGCCACGGAACACCCGCCAATCTCCTTAGAGTCGAACAAAGAACCATCTTCATCTTACAGACCCACACTCCCCCCGGCCTGAACTCCCCACCCTTATTCCTTTAGCCTTCGACCGCCCCCCTCCCCCCACACATATCCCCCACTAACACCACTAACACACCCCTCCTTTTCACCGCCCACCCCACAACTAACAATACTAACACCTCCACTCCACCCCTCATCCGACCACCCTTCCCCAACTAACATACTAACATCCCTCCCTTCTTCTCCTCCCCCCTCCTTATCACACGCACACACCCACCGGCACATATATACACGCGCTCACACTAAACACACACCCTACTACCACCATTAACCCTCACCCCCACACCTCCATCCTACCACCCCGCAACTAACATCACTAACACCCCCTAACCCCAAGCACACGAACACACGCACCCACTTACACCACCCACCCCACACGCAACTAACATCACTAACACCCCCAACCCCATGCACACGTACCCACACACCCTGGTACACCACCAACTCTACACACCCTACCACCACTAACCCTCACTCACACCTGCATTTAACCCTTTCCCCACCTCTCGTATACTAACACCCACTAACACCCCCTTCATCAAACTACACACACACCAGTACACCACACTCCCTCCATCGACACCCACACCCTTCTCTCCCCGCTCTACCCACACCCTTTCGCCACACTCACTCATCCCACTAACACCTCTACTAATACACACACACACCCTCCTCACTCCAACTTTCACACCTACCCATCCTCGCCCCTTTACCATTCCACCCGACTGCTGCTATGCCCTCTGACCACCTCCTAGCACAAACAGACACACAGCACTCCCACCGCCTTGGCCACTTCCTGTTGCGCGCACACCCCACATCTCTCCTCTTCCGACCATCTCTTCATGGAATACTCGTATGTGGAACTTGACAACCGTGGAATCTACTAACATCATAGGAGTTTACCAACATTTCAACCTCATCCTCTTACGGAATCACCTATATAACTCACCCACACACACACCCCAAAAAATTGTTTTTCTCCCACACGCCACCTACACCCACAACACGCTTAAACCCCACACACACGTGCTTTCCACCACATATTTGCACCCTCAGCCTCCGGATTCCTCTCCCCCCACCCCTCACACGCACAGACACTCCGACCTACACCCCACCCCACACACACTTCTTCCTGAACATGCAACCCCGTTCTTCCCCCAACCCTTGCTTTCACATACACACACACACACACACACGTACACCTACACACACACACCACCTTCAGCCCTCCCCGCTCGGACACCCCGTCTCCCTCTTCCCACTCCACCCGCCACCACCTCTACACACCCCACATCCTTCCACCACCTGTTTTACCCCTTTTTAATTTCAGTTTATTTTGATCATGCTTTTATATTTATTTTTATTTCATTTCATTTTATTTTGATCATGCTTTATTTTTATTTTTATTTTTAATTTCATTCGCACCGTTTCCTCCCACCCCCTTTTCGCTATATGTCTCTCCACCACTCCCCTACACACCCTTTGAACTCTCTTCCCACACACTTCTCACCTGAGGAAGGGCTTATGCCCGAAACGTCGTTCCCCACCACCACCCCACTCTCCAGAGCGTGAAATTAATAAACATTCGTTGTACTGCCTCTTTTTTTTTTCCTGTTCAAATTTTCCATTATATATATATATATATATATATATATATATATATATATATATATATATATATATATACATATAGATATATATATACATATATATATACATACATATATATATACATATATATATACATATATACATAAACATATATATTATATTTATTACATTGTTTTCTTATTTTCTTAATTTTTACGTCGTGTTTTTGTATGAATTATTTTTGTTTCTTTTGTATAGTATACTACCAGAGGTACCCGGCGTTGCTCGGGTATTAAATACCAGTTATGTATACCATTTATGTCAATACTTCAGTGCTGCTTGGAAAACTATACTTTTACAAAATCATCGGCTTTTTTCAAAAGGAGGTTCCTGCCCCCCAGGGGTCCCCTACCCAATATGTGCCAATTCTGAGAGTTCACATTCATCTGTAGAACAAACGTAGCCCATTTGTCAAGTTTTGTGAAAATCGGTTGCGAACTCCAGAAGTTATGACGTTTTGTTGCATTGCACTGCAGTGCTTCAGTCGACTCCAAGGAAGTGGTTAAAGTGGTAAAAGGAGTTATCTGCCGGGAGGCCCTATAATCAATATCTGGAAAAATGAAAGTGCCCATGACCATCCGGGGTACATAAGTAACCTCTGTGTTAAGTTTGGTGAAAATACTGTAGAAATGCATAAGGTTTACACAAACACACGGGCGTGTGTGTGTGTGTGTGTGTGTGTGTGTGTGTGTGTGTGTGTGTGTGTATGTGTGCGTGCGTGTGTGTCTGTGTGTGTGTGTGTATGTGTGTGTATGTGTGTGTGTGTGCGTGTGCGTATGTGTGTATGTATTTGTGTGTGTGTATGTATATGTATGTGTATCTCCGTCGGCGCATACGTATGTACTGGCCTAAATCTTCACTATTTACTTTTACTATTTTAAGGCAAAGTTAAAATCCCGTCGAGGTTAACTTTGCCTTTCATCATTACGGGGTCGATAAAATAAAGTACCAATAATATACTGGGTATTTTCTGACCTTGTGCCAAAAGTAGAAACAACTATTTTAATAACCTCTGTCATTTTCGTTTACAATTTTTATTTACATCATTCTTAAACTCCGGTGCTTGAAATCATTCGGTTATTTTAAATAGAATATTAGTCTAACGATTCCATTTACACCTGGTCTTGTCTTTGCATGAAATTGTTCTTCTCAGTCCACAAAACGACGTATTATCCTAGCTTTTTTCCGTTCATTGCCAGGGAACGTCTTCACGAACCAAAATATCGTCTTCCTGATTTCCTTCGGTTGTAACCTTTCTCGAAATATTTAATTCTGCGTCCACAGATAGAATTTATTAGTTTAAGAAGCTCCCGTTAATGTTGAAAGCAGCGATTCTTTACTTTAACTTTCTTTCTTTCTCAACCCCTCTCCCTTTTTTATCATACCCTCTCTCTCTCACTCACTCATACCCCCTCTCTCTCTCTCTCACTCACTCATACCCCCCTCTCTCTCTCTCTCTCACTCACTCATACCCCCCTCTCTCTCTTTCTCCTGCAGAATGGAGAACAATAAAGAACGCGCAGATATCTCTCTCTCTCTCTGTCTTTATATATATATGTGTTTGTGTGTGTGTGAACCAGCGTTCGTCGCCATTATCTCTCTCTCTCTCTCTCTCTCTCTCTCTCTCTCTCTCTCGATCACTATCTATCTATCTATCTATCTGATTATCTTGTACCTCTCTCTGTATAACGACCTATCTCACTCCTTCTCTCTCTACATCTCCCTTTCTCTCTTTAGATGTATATGTATATGTGTGTGTGTGATATATATATATATATATATAGAGAGAGAGAGAGAGAGTTGCAAATGTATGTAGTTTCATAGATTGTTGAGGGTATAAACAGAGCATATAAATAAATTTACAGTAGAATAACATAACAAATATATTTTAAATATATACATAAACTACAATATTAAAGAAAATGCAAAGGAAGCGGTGAACAACGGAGCCAACACCAAAGCAAAAGTCAGCAACGTCGCGAGTACTGGGCAACCTCTCTAACTTTGAGGCAAGCCAGCACACTCGCAGCGTTGCCTCGGCTGATGCGCTGAAATATTGTTTTAAAATACTTTTTAATGGAAATAAAGCAAAATGGAAGCTTAATGTTGAAACTTCAAACTCATGAATTTTGCAGGTTAAAATGTTGCTGGCCCGAAAACTGTTCGCGTATTTTTGTACGCGTAGTTTATTCGTAACGTAAATAGGATAAACAAATAACGCCTTAAAAGGGAAATAACTCGTCTCTCATCTCTATTTACACATTTGAACTGAAAAATCAATACATTACAAATTCGATTTTTGCACTTGGCGTGAGTCGATTTGAAAAATGTTTGACCGATGTCTCCGCCGGACCTTCATCTATATGTGTAGCAATTTCACCGAAATTTGAACGTACGGTTTAAGAGGAGATGTGTGCCGACCGTTTTAGTAGACAGGCAGACAGACAGACAGACAGATAACCTCAGTTTTATATAGAGAGACTAGCAGAATGGCCCGGCGTTGCTCGGGATTTGCTCTAGGGTTCTTAAATATTTTATATATATTTATCCTTATCGAGCCTCTTGAAATAAATACTTTTGTTTATATTTTGTTATTGTGTATGCAAAAATATCTGTACACGAATATATATAATCATATATATATATATATATATATATATATATATATATATAAAATAACGGATTAAACTATGAGCAAAGAATCGCTGCTTTCACCCTTAACTGGATCTTCTGAAACTAAAATAAAAAATCAATCTGTGAACGCAGAAGTAAATATTTCGAAAAACGTTACACACTATATATATATATATATATACACTATATATATATATATATATACATATACACACACACACACACAGCTACGTCATAATGTCGTAATGCAGACATCCAGGCATACGGACAGATATTATAAGGGCGCAATGTTAAATCTATGTATCTATCTAAAAAGAGAAAGACTAAGAATTATAGAGAGAGACCGCTAAATCGCCTAATGCGGTCCCTAGGGCATTGAAAATTTGTAATTGTTTTTGCTCAAAACATTCACAGGACCATAAGTACTACATGTGTAAAGTTTGCAAACAATCGGTTGGGTGGTTCTCGAGTTTTAGTGATCGGACAGACATTCTCTGTTTTAGATATATAGACTAGCAGAAAACCACCCGGTGGGCGGTTTTCTGCTAGCAAATCTAGTGTGAAATGTTTTCAGCACCACATGTTCACCGCATCTCGGTGTGTCTTTTATGCATGTATACATATATATGTTATCTATACGGTGAAATCTTTGAAATAAATATATGTTAAAACGAAAAAGGAGAAAAAGAGATTAGTGACGGAAATATAAACGTTATGATACATAAACGTTATGATATAACGATGGAAATATATCTTCAAATGGTCCTTGGCATGGTGTCAAGTCAGAACCGCCTCGAACTGGTTACTTCTGGCTTGTGCAAGGTGTCTCTATAGCAACCAGCGATTCCCTCGGCCTCAGTGACCAAAGTCAGTGGAGAGGGGAAGGTAATGTTTCTATAGCGACAGTGTTTCTCTTGGTAGTACCAAAGTGGAGAAAGGAAGGGGAAGGTAATATTTATGTAGCACCTACATTTGAGTTTTAGGGAAGGACAGACAGACAGACAAACAGAGAAATGCCCATATATTTCTGTGTGTGTATATATATATATATATATATATTACACACACAGAAATGTATATATATTTCTGTGTGTGTGTATATATATATATATATATATTACACACACAGAAATGTATATATATTTCTGTCTGTATATATATATATATATTACACACACAGAAATGTATATATATTTCTGTGTGTATATATGTATATATATTTCTATGTGTGTATATATAGATATATATTACACACACAGAAATGTATATATATTTCTGTGTGTATATATATATATTACACACACAGAAATGTATATATATTTCTGTGTGTGTATATATATATATATTACACACACAGAAATGTATATATATTTCTTAGAACTAAATTATTATTAATGTTTTGCTGTTCATAACAATTGGAATTGAAAAATTACTTTTGAAATTATTAGTTATTTTACTAATGCTTAGATATGTAAAAATGAAGCAATGTTTCTAAGAATTGTTTCTACTTTTGGC
>OZ024742.1:201012558-201022558 GCA_964016885.1 Eledone cirrhosa | reverse complement strand
ACAAAGAGACCAGTGAAAGCCTCTCTTACGTGGAAGACAGAAGCAGAAAGGTTGAAGACTGTGGAAGACATGGCATAAATGAGCCCACTTTGCGAGCAAGATTGTGACAAATTTTGTGATAATGTTGGGAGAAAGATTTCTGGTCACCCACGGCTTCATAAAAATCCAAAGGAATTTATAAAGAAAAGAACGAGAATTTCGAAAATCTAAAATTAATAAATTTAAAGAGAAAATGTATTTAATATAAAAACAATTCTAATTGTCTATTCGTTGTAAAATAGAGTCTATTGGTTGGTCTATCCTCTCGCTTTCTGGTAAAACAATTAACAATAATTATAAGCAACAATATTTGTTTACTGTGTTTATTTTAAATGAATTAATTTAACATTTAGCATTAATTTCATCTTTAATCCTAGACAGACACTTACAAATATTTCATTTTCTCCTCAGTGTGACGGTAACTAATATCATTTTTCTAACAAATGGTCTGTTTTATCTGAATCCTAATTTGAATTCGATATCATAGCTGTAAGTTATCAGTGATTTCGTAGACAGAAAAGGTAGTTCTCCTATAAGTATCCAAATAAAGATGAAACTTAATCTGAATAATTTTTTAATGAGTTTACTAACAGATTATAAAGAATTTGTGATTTTTTTCTTTAAGTTCGTGAAGTAAACACAAATATGTTTCAAGGTTTTTGAATAGAGTAATATTCAGGAATATTTTTTTTTTGGGGGGGGGGGAGATTATGCTTATTTGAATTATTTGAAATCTTGTACACACATATAGGCATTTGTGTGTGTGAGTGAGAGAGAGTCACAGAGAGAGAGAGAGAGAGAGAGAGAGAGAGAGAGAGAGAGAGAGACCTTGTGGGCGTGTGTGTGAGAGAGAGACTTAGTGTGTGTATTTGTGTGTGTGTGTGTGTGTGTGTGTGTGTGTGTGTGTGTGTGTGTGTGGGTGTATGTGTGTGAAGGCGCAAGGCTTAGTGATGACAGAGCTGGGCTTACAATCATAAGGTCATTTTATTTTACGTCACTCCAGTCAATCAAGTGCCCAGCATTGACACGCATTGTTTCACAAGGAATCATCCTAAGACTAAGTTCAGTGCACATGTCTGGAGAATGTTAAGTCACTTGCACGTTAATTTCATGATCAGGCTGTTCTGTTGATTGCACCTTATAGAGCACTCCTCAACGAAAGCAACGATTGTCCAACACACGCACAAACACATACGTGCACACACGTGTGTATGTGTGCATGATGTATATGTATATATATATATGTATGCACATATACATATATATACACACACACACTATGGGTACATATATATATCTATATCTACTCACACAAATTATGGGTACATAGAAGATGTAGTGGGATCACAGGTAAGCTATCTAAGAATGTAGATTTTATATGTGACCGGTGCTCAAGGTATAGTAACTACCAAGAGCCCACTGGATACTATCTCCTTCAACTGCCCAGATGGTTCTATAGAAATAGTAGACACTTTCTGTTACCTAGGTGATAACATCAGCAGTGGAGGAGGGTGTTCTGAAAGTACAATATCCAGAGTTAGAACGGGATGAATAAGTTCAAACGCTAATACCGCTGTTGGCCACAAAGGGTTTTTCTTTAAGAATGTTAGACTGTATGATGCTTGTATACGAGCGGCAAAATTACATGGTAGTGAGACATGGGCATTGTGTGCAGAAGACTTTTCTAGATTAGAAAGAAACGAAGCTTGGATGCTCTGATGGAGGTGAAATAGTAATGTAAACGAACGGCAATGCATAAACGAATTGAGAAAAAGACTTAACATAAGAGGTATCAAATGTTGTGTGCAGGAGAAAAGATTGCGTTGGTATGGACATGTGATATGTATGAAGGACAGCAGCTGTATAAAAAAGAGCAGAGCGATCAAAATTGATGGAAGCTACGGAGTGCGAAGACCAAGAAAAACCTGGGACGAGATGATAAAAATTGACCTTGTTCACTTACACCTCTCTAAGACAATGTCACTGGAATGAGATCTTTGGCGCTATGCAGTTATACAGAAGACCCGCTTTCCCTTGCATACAAACTTAAACATGCGGCCAGTAGGCAACTCTTAGACCAATATACACCTCACCCTACATCCCATACTCCATCCTCCCATTTCCGTCCAGTGCAAAGTGGTCGTGTAGGTGACACGACAAAAAACACCCATTCCACACTGTAAATGTGGTTGGTGTAAAGAAGGACATCCAGCCGTAGAAAACCTGCCAGAAACAGTTCTGTACGAGCGAGACACAGTCTCCTGACCAATCTCGCCTCAAGTGGGACAAAACCGTCCAACCAATGCTAGCGTGGAAGATCGACGTTAAACGATGATGATTATATATATATATATATATATATATACATACATGCATACATGTGGAAGACATCCATTTACATAATATGAAAGAATACTGGTGGAATGATCCAGTAAAAACCCCAATAAAATGCAGGCATAACAGACCAGATATTATGATATGGGACGGGGAGAGAAAGCATGCACAGTAGTGGAAATTAGCTGCCCAGCAGATGCCAATATAATATCAAAGATTAGTGAAAAGGAGAATATTTATGCAGAACTGATGAGAAATCTGCAGATACTCCACCCTGACTACACCTTCAGATTTATGCCTGTGATTATTGGGGGCACTGGGGTATGTTAGTAACTGCCTCAATACAAATCTTGAGAAGCTAGGCTTCACAGGAACAGAAAGAACACAACTAGTTAGGGAATTACAAGTACAATCCATTAATTGACCAGTAAAAATATGTAAAAATATGTAAAACATTCCAAAAATGTTGCATCTGATAACTGCATATACACATTTACAGATGCAAAGCATCTACACATGCACACATAGACCTCAAAACATACACATCCCCACATACAATAGCATCCATATCTACACATGCATGCATACATACATATCTACCTAGTTGATGTGTAAATTCCAATGAGAGAGTCTTGAGTCTATGTTAGAAACTGACTCTCTCTCTATTGGCAAACATTTGTGAAATTAAAAACCAGAAGAACATACACACATACATGCATACATGGTGGCTGCCAACTCGTTTTCGAGTACGGCCACTACTTTTTAGTCCAGCCAGCGACTTGAAAACTCTGGTAAACACACTACACTTGTGACAATTATTGACACATAGTGCTGGGCTCATGGTACCATGTGACGACAAGTGCAGAGAGATCTACAGATATAAAGCAATGCCTGTGCCGTGAAGCTTTTATAGTGAGCAAAGGCACTGCACAAAGCCAGTCCCACACTCTTAACCAATATGATATTTACCAAAAAGAAGAACAAGTCATAAAGTGCTTAATAAAAGATTCAGACGAAACCAAACATCAGTCTATAGAGATATGAAGGGCAAAATAAGAAAGACATAGATTCCTTTTGGAGAAAAATATGGGGTGAAAAGAAGAATTTCAACCAAGATGCAGTGTGGCGAAGAGAAATCCGAAAGAACTATTGCTCCTACACTACAACAAAAACATACGAAATAAGTGAGGGTACACTTGAGACTGTGATAGGAAAACTCCAAGATAAGAAAGCACTAGGAAGAGACATAATTGTCGGCTACTGGTACACAAAACTAATATTCTATCGGAGGTATCTTACTGACCTCTACCAACAAGTTCTTAAGGGAGATACACTTATACTAGAATTGTTGACATTAGCAGAAACGTTACTGGTCCCCAACAACAAAGACACCCACTTGGCAAAACACTACCGCCCCATTGCATGCCAGAACCTGTAGTATAAGATGTATACAGCCTGCATGAACCTATTCCTCCAAGATCACTGTGAAAATAATGACATCATCACAGATGAACAAGAAGCTGGAAAGAAAGAGGTTTGGGGATGTGCTGAACAACTCCTAATCAATAAAACTGCGATGTCGGAGGTGCGACAGCTTAGGAGGAATATGGCTACAGTCTGGCTGGACTACAGGAAAGATTTCGATTCTGTTCTCCACTCTTGAATGATAGAGGCCCTCCAACTTCCTAAAGTCCCAGACATTATTGTCAGAGCCATAAAGAGGCTGTCTTCTTCTTTGGCTACTATCCTAAGGTTAAAGACAGAGAGGGAAGACTCTATTTTCACTGATAAAATAAAATATTGCAGGGGTATATTTCGGGGGACAGTCTCTCTGTGATATTGCTCATATTGTCATTAAACCCCTTGTCCTTTCTGCTCAAGAAATGTGAGGGATACATCATTGGCTCACAGGAGGACAGAAATACGAACCTAACCCATAATTTCTTTGTGGACGATCTGAAACTCTATGTCAAGAACATGGATGGGATGAAAAAAAATCTTGACCTGGTTACAACGTTCTCAAAGGATATAGGAATGGAGATTGACCAAGATAAATGCTCATACATGACTGTAAAGCGGGGAAAAACAACAACCCAATCTAGCAACATTGTCATCAATGGTCTAACTGTTTCACCGATATCTGATGAGTACTGCTACAGATACCTGGGAATAGATGAGAACATATCCTATAATGGTATCTGTAATAAAGAACGCGTAACCAGGGAATACTACACCTGATTAAGAAAGATCTGGTCATAGGAACTCTGCGCAAAACAAAACAGTGGCTCACAATGTGTTTGCTGTGCCTGTCCTAACACCAACGTTTGGAATACTCAATTGGACGATAGACGAAATCTGAGCAGTTGATGTTGGAACTCGAAAAATACTGAACAACACCGGAAACTTCCACATCAACAGTGATATAGACCGCCTTTACTTGAAACGTAAACAGGGAGGCAGAGGCCTAACATCAGTCCAGACAACATTTGAATGTCGCATCATATCTCTCCGAAAACATCTACGAACCTCGAAGCGTAGGAGCCCGTTTCTCGAACAAGTCTATCTGCATGAAACAAATAAGATCATGAGAGTTGGGAAGCAACTACTTGAGAGATATTCCCTTTGTGATAATCAAAAACTCACACCCAGGGATGTCGCTTAACAGTATCGCAGTGAATCCATGGATGAAAAACTGCATGTCTATCAGCAAAAATTCATGCATGAATATGCTGCCAGGAAGCTGAGAGTAATATAGATAAAGAAAGTAGTCTATCTTGGACCAACAACTGCTATATTGGCTCCCACTTTGAAGGATACGCTTTTGCAATGCAGGAACAGGAGATTAGCACAAAATACCTGATTCACAAAAGAGATAGGGATGCAGGCAAAACACCTAGATGTGATAACAAGTGCAGACTCTGCAGAACTAACATCGAGGATATCACCCATGTCATCAGCAGCTGTCCAAAGATGTCATCCCGGTACTATCTACCTATGAGGCATGATGTAGTGGCCAAAACACTCTACAATGCAGTTCGTAAAAAAGATAGCCCCGATAATAAACACATTAAAAGCTACAACAATGTGGAAGACATCCATATACATAATATGAAAGAGTACTGGTGGAATGTTCCAGTAAAAACCCCAATAAAATGCAGGCATAACAGACCAGATATTATGATATGGGATAGGGAGAATAAAACATGCACAGTAGTGGAAATTAGCTGCCCAGCAGATGCCAATATAATATCAAAGATTAGTGAAAAGGAGAATATTTATGCAGAACTGATGAGAAATCTGCAGATACTCCACCCTGATTACACCTTCAGATTTATGCCTGTGATTATTGGGGCACTGGGATATGTTAGTAACTGCCTCAATACAAATCTTGAGAAGCTAGGCTTCACAGGAACAGAAAGAACACAACTAGTTAGGAAAATACAAGTAAAATCCATTAATTGAACAGTAAAAATATGTAAAACATTCCAAAAATGTTGCATCTGATAACTGCATATACACATGTACAGATACAAAGCATATACACATGCACACATACAACTCAAAACATACACATTCACACATACAATAACATCCATACTACACATGCATGCATGCATCCATACATATCTACCTAGTTGATGTGTAAATTCCAATGAGAGCGTCTTGTGTCTATGTTAGAAACCGACTCTCTCTCTATTGGCAAAACTTTGTGTATTATAAAACCAGAAGAACATACATACATACATACTTACATACATACATGCATACATACAAACATACATACATACATGCATACATACATGCATACATACATGCATACATACATAGGTAGGGGATTAAAAACGGGCATCAGAATAAGTAAAATATCTGTATCAGTGTAAATAAGTTCCATTCCTTCACGAAGATACAAGTAGGAAATGGCTAACGCCTCAACTAATTATATGCCAGAATTGTTGTTAGAACCAATACTACTTGATATTTACTGTCAACACACAAATAATAGCAGAAGAAACGGTCTGATATGAGTACTATGAATGCTTCTCTATATATATGTATAAATATTATACACACACACACACACATATATATATATATATATATATATATATATATATATATATATATATATATATATATATATATATATATATATATATATATATATATATATATATATATATATATATATATATATATTCATATATATATACATACATATAGATTCATATATATATATACATATAGAAATATATATAGACACACACACATACATATATGTTTTTCTATATATATATATGTGTGTGTGTATGTGTGCATTAACACATATGGAAGGCATTAAAAGATGTCAGCCTTGCTAAGTTGATAAGTGTTGTATGTATGCGATGTTTATATGCATAATACAAAGACGCACATGTATGTACATACATACATCTATATGTACATACATACGTACATAAGTACGTATATGCCCACACATCTATATATATATATATATGTGTGTGTATATATATATGTATATATATATATATATGTGTGTGTGTGTGTGTGTCTGTGTGGTATGTATATGTGTCTGTGTGTTTATGTATAACTTTGTGTACCTGCGTTTATATGTATGTGTATGGATGTGTCTTTGTGCCCTTGTGTGTATGTATTTACGTTAGGAATGTTGAAACTACAAAAATATAGTTTTTTGCAACAAGATAATTAATTATTTAACTACATTCACTTGCTGAAATATTCTCGCTTCTTTCAGCTCTCTTAGACTCACATTTTAGACATCTACATATATCTATGTATGGAATGCTAACTTCACTCATATCAAGTTCAGTCCCATGTGGAGAGAGCGAGGTAGGGAATTTATTGAAAAAGAGGGCACCTGATGTGAATGCTTGTATGTTAGGCATATCAGTCATAGTTACCAGAAAAAGAAAAAAAATGTTTTTCTCAAGTTTACAGTATCACAAGCGGTGTACTGAGACCGTTTTGATTGGTATTAATCGACTGGAGGTGGAAGACTTTCCCATGGATGCCACGCCAGTCTGTAGCAGAGTTAAAGTGTATCCCATACTTAAAATCTGATCAGGCTGAAACTGATACCCTAAGTTGACGTTAAACAACTGAACGTGAAAGACTTACACACCTTGATGGTACGCTTGTCCCTTGTAGAGTTAAATTCTTCCTCGTGGTTGAAGTCTCATCAGGCCAGAGCATATACCGATTTCATTTGCGTTAAACATTCCCCTGCATAGGGTGTTAATTCGACATAATTTTAATCCCTACCTTCTGCTGCAGCGACTCATGTTCAGGTTAGTGCACTGAAGTAACATGATATGTCGTCTTACTCAAATTCACCCGCTGCTACGCTGTCTGGGAATCAAATCCACGACTTTGTGGTCGTGTGTCCAGGACTCGTATGCGCTTTTACACATAATTCCTTTACCACGACTAAAAAGAAAATGGCCACCCAACGGATTGGCATTGAGTTGTCTACAAATACACTCTAACTTTTGACAGTCACAGTTGTTCTGTCTCCTCATATGCTTTTTTATACGTCTTCCACAATGACCTCCATTTCCAAATCAGGCTGGCTTGCCCCTGACCACGTCTACCATGGGTCATCCCTCTAACTTGCCTCTCCTCTCGTCCCCCATACTGTATGCTGCTCTTCAGGTTTCAGATTAATTATAATGGCCAAACCTACCTCTTCCCCTGGTCCAGTATCTTTTGCAGTCATTGATTTCTTTTCATGAAGATCATCAACCGCCTCAATCTCAGCTGTCTCGGGGGAAATATGATTTTCATGGATAAGTTCATTCGTCAGGAACAAACTATTACATACGCCTTGAGTTACATGAGCTAAATACAGGGTGTAGAACAGGAACGAATACAAAAAAAAACATATTCTGATGCTCTAATTATGCAGCCGAATCACCACATTTTTGAGTCATAGAAGGAAAACATAACACCAATTTTGTCGTTATATAAACATTGATAAAAATAGAGTCCCTGCTAACATAAATCAGACCAGATCTAGAAGACATATGATCAGACACTTTTCAATTTTGACAATTCCGTCATTCTATTAATTTCTTTGTAACAACGTACTCTAGACATCATGGTACAACGTGTATTATTTTAAGGAATAGGTGAAGGTAGATTTACCTCTTGTTACTAAGCAGGTCTAACGACCATGTAGAGGTTCTCTTGTTAGCGCATTTGTTCATTCTAACTAGTGAAAACAATTAAGGTCACGTGTATTTTTAGCTGTTTCAACCAATGAAATAAGCAGCTTAATGACCGTCTTAATTCGGCTGCACAAATTGCTTGCATGTTAGCATATCAGCTGCATATCCCCTGCAGCTATTTCAACAACAGTTATCAGTGAGCTAACCAAAGTTTATACAATGTCACATTTAATTTATTTGATGGATTATGCACTCCATAATACAATATAAAACATTTATGCATGATAAGTTACTTTTCTTTCGCTCCCTCTCTCTCTCTCCCTCTTTATCTATGTATATATATATATATATATATATATATATATATATATATATATATAGAGAGAGAGAGAGAGAGAGAGAGAGAGAGGGTGGGAGTTTTTAACTAGTAAAACCATTGTTGAGCAGAGTACTCAATACTTGGGATAGTAGAGTGCAAATATTCGTCGAAGCCCGACGTCTGAGATCTTATCGATTCGACAGCAAATTCCATATATATATATATATATATATATATATATATATATATATATGTCTTATGGTAGCTAAGATGCGTCCATAGGCGGTATGCCGGTTGAGCACTAGACGTATTTAAGGAACCTGCGAATCCAGAGTCAGGTTCGATCCACACACACATCGGACCTCGAGCTGTTCGCCGGGGAAACAATTGCATCACTGATTCTTCGTTTTCCATTATATATATATATATATATATATATATATACGTTCCTTAAAAACAACAGATTGATGGACTCGAAACTTTCTTTAAAATTTTAATTCCGCAAAAATACATATATTTCAATGGGGCCAATTTCATCATCCGATCATGGTGCAAGGCTTAGACGATTTCATCAGGTGTTGATTGGAGAATTAGTTCTATAAGGCAACATAGCTATGACAAATAGTAACAGAGTATAGAAAATAGAGGATAGATTTGGTTCAGGGAGGACTGGCCAATTTGGTATTATTGCAATGGTGAACCATCCCCGAATTAGCAATCAACACCTGATGAAATCATCTAAGTCTTGCATCACGATCGAATGATGTAACTTGGCCATTAAAATATGTATAGTGTTTTTGCTGGATTAAAATGTTAAAGGAGTTTCCAGTACGGCTTTCTGTTGATGAATATTTAACACCGTTCCTGTACCAGCCACGGGATACTACATCTACAATGAATAATTCTGCATAACGTCGCGTGCTTCAATTTATTTCATCAAATCGTTTACTAACCGGAATCGCCAGATTTACTCATTGGTAAACAACATAACATAAATGGTGTATATATATATATATATGTGTGTGTGTGTTTTGTGTTTGTGTGTGTGTGTGTGTGTGTGTGTGTGTGTGTGTGTGTGTGTGTGTGTGTGTGTGTGTGTGTGTGTGTGTATGTGTGTGTGTGT
>OZ024742.1:200985058-201007558 GCA_964016885.1 Eledone cirrhosa | reverse complement strand
CATACATCTCCACACACAACCCCCTCAACAATGAGGCCTTTGACACCATCCTCCAGAACATCCCTGTATTGAAAAAGGACCATAGAATGAACCAAATTCTACGAACACACGATATCATAAAGAGCAAAAGACAATCCAAGTCAATGAAAAACATCCTAACACATGCCAAAGTACTGCCAACCATAACAACGAAACCAACAGTAAAAAAATGCGATAGACCCAACTGTGGCATTTGCATCAACCTAATAGAGGGTTCGGAATTCTATTTCAAAGATGGACAACGTTTTATAGTAAAACACAATTTCACATGTGCATCAGAAAATCTAATATATGTATTAACTTGTTCAGGTTGTCGAGAACAATACATAGGCCAGACCAAAAACAGCCTCCGCCAACGCATGACTGTCCATAGATCCCAAATTAAAATACGGGAATACAGGAAAATACCACTGAGTGAACACATTGATACCTGTGCCGCCCAAAATCATCCCAACTTCAGAATCATTCCCCTCTACAAATTTAAAGATAATGCCACCCACACCCAGCGCATCAGCAAGGAATCTTACTTCATTAACAAATACGGACCCCGTCTAAACACTTCTCCCTAAGACGAACCCACAACATACACACGTCAACATACATACCTACATCAGCACACATCTCTACCCACATATAAACACAATGACACACGTAAACACACATGCTCTATGGTGCAATACAAAAAAATATATGTGCATATATATGTATGTATATATGTATATATATATATATATATGTAGTGAATATGTGTATGTGTATATATATATAGTGAATATCATTTCACACCTTTTATTGTTAAGATTTTTGATGTTCTATTAAGAGAACCGATTTTACTGAAAAAATCGAATAATGTACACCAGGGGGAAAAAAATACTGGTCCACCCACACACACACACACACACACACATATATATACACAAACACATACACACGCGTACATCAACATACAAAGAGACTTATACACACACACACACACACACACACGCACTTCTCCGTATAAGACAAAAGCTGAAAAATAACTTTTGACCTTCGAATGACTCTGCTATATATACACACACACACACACACACACTTATCTTAATAGCCATTTGACACACATCGCTGCTGGCCATTGTTGCAGCATCGAACACCTTACTACTACTACTACACACACACACACATACACACACACACACACACACACACACACACACGCACACACACACACACACACACACACACACATATTTGTTGTGAAAGAGTCATTTCTCAATCTTGGCGCAAAACGAATTTTTTATCCACATGACCTCTACCGACCAATCAAAATTGTTTTGACCAATAATTTTTGCTGGAGCCACTTTTTTAACATTTTAACATAAAAACAGTCTTGGCGCAAAATCAACTTTTTACATTCACATGACCTCTACCGACCAATCAAAATTGTTTTGACCACAAGCATTTTTGCAACACAAAAATAACGCTGGAGCCACTTTTTTAACATAAAAACAGGTAGAATTCCCAAAACTAATCAGATCAGAGCAAACAGCACGGACACTCTATCTCAAAATTATTTTTGAAAAGCATTTAGAAATGCGCAACCGGTAAAAACTTAAAAACTTAAAACCACTACTGAATACTAACCCATACAATCACTAATACTCTTTTATTCCTAATTAAACCATTTTTCAACTGTGAACAATTTGTCAGCATTTTCTATTCCGTTTACCAATATATAATAACTTGTGTGTTACACCTCTATTCTTTTAACTATATATATATATATATATATATATATATATATATATATATATATATATATATATATATGTATATATATATATATATATATGCAGTTATACTTTTGGTGGGTCATGCTGCCAGGAAAAACACATGTACTTGTTGGATTTAACTTCAATTTATAATAAACTCCCAATCGGTTAGTTTAATAGATATATGTATATATGGATATATATATAATGGATATATATATATATATATATATATATATATATATATATATATATATATATATATTCATAAAAATGCAATAAGGGAAAATTGACGTGAGTATAAATATCTTTTACTTTAAATTTCTCTTGCTCGTGCATTCCTTGATTTGAATATATATATATATATATATATATATATATATATATATATATATATATATATATATATATATATATATATATATATATATATATTACGTACAGACATACACCAATACATACATATTGCTTCATAGACCTACTCGTTTAAATAATGTCAAATTGACGCTGAGGCTCTATATAATTATTACTTTTGTTTGGGTGAGTGTATGTAACGACTAACTACATAAAATGTCTAGTCTTATAGTATATATAACGTTAAATGTTAAAACAAACTGCAGATAAAGACGTAATTTGAGACAAGAAGAAATCACATGAAACTTAAATGTTTTCTAAACAAACCATCTTCTATTGATTCCAATTTTACATCTGCTCTAATTCAGATGATCCTCGTCTCCTCCCTATCTCCATTACAGTTAGATAGGTCACTCGTATAAGCAGTGTTGCTTCTGCAACCCTACTAACGATTGGGGAGAACGGTCTAATAAGACCTTAACACAGTGTATACACGTACGACGCCTGTTAACGCCCACGGTTTGTTATCTTGTCTCGTATCTATATGTATTTATAAGTTTGTATGTCTATATATATATATGTGTGTGTGTGTTTGTGTGTGTGTGTGTGTGAGTGAGTGTGTGTATGTATATAGGTAGGTAGATAGATGGATGGATAGATAGATATATTTACTTGTCTATTATATGTTTATCCTTCTATGTACCTGTATATCTGTGTATTAATCTATCGATCTATTTATTTACCTATATCTATCTAACTATCTATAAATCTATCTATCTATTTAGATATATATCCAATATTTATATATTGATCTTTCTGTATATCTCTCTACCTATCTATCGATCTATCTATCTACACCTACAGTGTCGTTGGGCACTGGACGGAAGGACCAGTGAAATTGCTCGGGGTCTGGTTTGGTCCAGACCTCCAGGTGGACAAGAACTGGAACGAGGTCACGGCGAAGGTGTTTCCACTCACCCAGAAGTGGGCTGAGAGCAAACATCTACTACCGCTTGACAGTCGTGCCTTGCCCCCGCGAATATCTTACCAAAATGGAACGCCTACTCTTCAAGTTCCTCTTAAAGAAATAGGCTCCATTGTTGAGGAGATCCATCTGCTGTCAATACCCTTCTAACGGAGCGCTGGGCAGGCCGTGGCTGATGATACGCAAACACGCGCTGAGGCTACGCCATCTCCAGGTATTCCTGACCGGTGAACCGGTGTGGCTGTCATTTGTAAGACAAGCTCTTCCACAACTCGTCTCACTAACAGAGCTGCAGTTCTGCGTCAAGCGAAGACCGAAAATGGGAGCCTGGCACCTCGAGTGCCTATAGGCGCTCACAGCCCTCTACCAAGCGGAAACGGCAATCAGAGGAGACTCCACTTCGACATTCTATAGGGGATTAGTGGAGGATAAGTGCGACGACGTTCTCGGGGAAACTCTAGGCATCAAGGACCAGTCTGTTCGGGAGGACTTTCCGTTCAGGGCCTATGGATAACTTCCAGAGGTCTCTGGCCTGGCAGCGCTACCGAGGAGCTCTACCAGTTCGAGGCAAAATCTACAGGCATGGTCGCTCTGGCAGAGATTCTGCCAAAAGGACCTGTCCAAGATGCGAGCAGGACATCGAAACCGTTCTGCACGGAATTGTTCAGTGCCCAGCGTGACCGACCTGTGGAATTATGTCGAATAGCTACTGTCACGTGTGGGACGCATCTAGTTGTCAGCCGAGTCCATCGTGAGGATCACCCCGCCGCCTTCATTTAAGAACGAAGGCGATGCGGTTTTCCTCTGTCTGGTGACTATAGCGAAAGAGGTAATATGGTGGACGAGGATAAAAGGACATCAACTTATCCCCTTCTTTAAGTATCACTTCAGAAGGAAGGTGAGAGTGGAGAGAGGGGTGTTGAACCCCAGTAAATTCGCTGAAAGGTGGGTGAATGTGGCGAAAATGGCCCGATTGAATGGGCCTTCTCTGTATATAAACCTGTAGGTTGAGGAAGATAAACAGAAGGA
Source organism: Eledone cirrhosa (assembly GCA_964016885.1). NCBI lineage: Eukaryota > Metazoa > Mollusca > Cephalopoda > Octopoda > Eledonidae > Eledone > Eledone cirrhosa. Next base: position 201,003,403 of record OZ024742.1, on the reverse strand, counting down.
AGACAGGAACACCTACAAAACGTGTTCCTGGTGTTGAGGGTTGTTCTATCCACGGGGTGCAAAACAACCCTGCAGTAACGTTCCCCCCTATTGGGGACTTCAATTGTTATTTTATTATATATAGTTTATTGTTATTTATTAATGTTAAAGATTTTATGTAAAACCCCCGCCGTCACGTCTTGTAATGTCCCATTTTTGTACGCCCCTGTGGCAAATAAAGAAAGATATCGATCTACCTATCAGGCAGACACGGCAATCAGCGGGGACTCCACTTCGACATTCTATAGAGGGTTGGTGTAGGATAAGTGTGACGATGTTCTCGGGGAGTCTCTTGGCGTCGCGGAGGACGAACTGACCAGTCTATTCGGGAGGAATATTTCTGTCCAGGACCTATGTATAACTTCCAAAGTTCTCTGACCTGGCAGTGCTACCGAGAAGCTCTACCAGTTCGAGACAACATCTACAGGCACGGATTCCCTGGCAGGGATCCTGCCAAAAGGACCTGTCCAAGATGCGAACGGGACATTGAAACCGTTCTGCACGCAATTGTAGAGTGCCCCGGGTGGGCGACCTGTGGAACTATGGCGAACAGCTACTGTCACGTGTGTGACAAATCCAATTGACAGCCGAGTCCATCATGAGGATCATGCCGCCACCTTCATTTAAAACGAAGGGGAGGCGGTTTTCCTATGTCTGATGGCTGTGGCGAAAGAGGTAATATGGTGGACCACATTAAAAGGACTGAAGACAGACACCTTCCTCTCCGGACAGCAACTCATTCTCTTCTTTAAATACCACTTCAGTATGAAAATGAGAGTGGAGATTGAGGTGCTGCACTCCACTAAATTCGTTGAAAGGTGGGTGAATGTGTCGAAAATGGCCCGAGTGATTGGGTTTTCTCAGTATATAAACCTGAAGCTAGGTTCACTTATAAAACATGTTCCTGGAGTTGAGGGTTGTTACTTCTAGGGGGTTTAAAACAACCTAATTGTAACGTTCCCCCTTATTGGGGATTTCGTTTGTTATTTATTGTTTTTATAAATGTCAAAACTTTTGTTTACATACTTAAATGTAAAATCCATGCCATACGTCCTGTAATGTCCCATTTCTTGTGCGCCCTTGTGGCAAATAAAGAAATTTATCTATCTACCTAACCATCTCTCTCTCTCTCTCTCTATATATATATATATATATATATATATATATATATATATATATATATATCTCTGTCCAACCCATCCCCTCCACTCAAAAAACAAAAACAATTTCCAAAACACCCGCACCGCAAACACAACCCGAAAATATACCCCTCCCCTCCAACGCGGAAGGTGACCCTAGTTCGTCGTCAGATGAGGAGGAGCACTTCCACACAATCAAAAGAAAAAAAAGAAAACACACCTCAGACACACAAATGAAAACAACCCCTCCCCAAAACATAACACTGACACCAACACAAAAGAGCTCACAACAACAGCAAACAAAAAACACCACCCAAAAACAAAAACATGCATACACATACATAAACACAAGAAACAAAAAACTGCTAAACATTGTATACAACAACAATCTAATAAAAACACAAGGGCCTAACTTCACCCAGGCAGGGGATTTCCCCCACCTCAAAATGATTAAGGCCCCACAGGACACCTATAAAACTTTAAAAAACAATTTTAAAGAGGACGTGGGTCCCCCCTGCGTCGGGCCCATTAACCGCGTCCTCCTAAAAAACTACCCCACCCCCTCCCCAAACACCCACACAACTCCAAGCTCCCCAACCACACAACACACTGATGCCCCTACACTTCCACAAACCACCACCCCACCCAACAACCCACCCCCCACCCTAATGGAAATTGTGCAGCCCGATACCCGGGACGCAGAGAGGTAAGTGCCTTTTCTCTTCACCACCAACATGGCTATGCTAAGAGTAGGCTGTTTAAATGCGCGTGGCCTGGGCTCAACTTGTAAGCAAGCAATGCTTCTAAAGGTCACAACGTATAGATGTGATGGTTATTTGCGAGGCTCGGATCAGCAACGTGCGACAGCTGGCCCCCACCTTTGATGACTTTGAGATGCACGCATCTCTCTGTCAGCCCGGAGGTGGGGGTGGAGTTGTCGTTCTGCTGCAAAAACATCTGGGTCTCGCAACACAGATGGTACATTTGGACCCGGGGGGTCGACTAGTGGTTCTGGATCTTGGCAGTGTTAAAGGCGGAGCGTTTAGGTTGGTAGCCGCCTACGGCCCTTTCGGGTCAATGCGGCCGGACTTCTTCCATCGTCTGGAGACTTTTCTAGGGACGTTCCGCTCCTTGCTATTAGTGGGGGACTGGAATGGTATCCTAGATGCACGCTGGGACTACGTAGGGGCCTGTCCCGATAGAGAGGGGTGTAATAGCCTCAAAGGGTTAATCGGTCGATTTGACCTGGCCGATAGATATCGACTAGATTTTCCGACTGCGCCAACCTGGACTTGGGCAAATCGTAGCGGATAATCTAGGTCGTACCTAGATAGGTTCTTAGTTAGAATTAAGGATAAGGACTTTTTAAGTTGTCCAAAAATGCGCATGGTTGGCTATTCAGACCACAAGTTAGTGATCTGCATGATCAACCTTGACAGAACTCATAGAGAGGGACCCGGTTACTGGAAGCTCAACTTGTCCTTACCGGCAAGTAAGGCTTACAGGGACCGGATTAGCACCTTAGTTAGGGAGCGGTTGACGGGCGCCATCGTCAACAGCAGGTGGTGGGGATCTCTCAAAAGAGAGATTACAGTAGTCTCTATAGAATTTAGTAAGGAGTTAGCCTCCAATAGAAACAGGAAGGAAAGGGAGTTGGTAGATAGTGTAGAAGAGGCAATTAGAAGCGGCGACGTGGCCAGAGTGCTAGCGTCGAGAACGGCCCTGGGCCAGTTCTTCGACGCGAAACACGAAGGCTGCATCGTCCGAAGCAAAATACGTGCTCTGGGAAACGAGGGGACCAAAGCTGTTAGCTGGGCCCGCGTGACAGAAGCCAGAAGAGGGAGTAGATCCACTATCCGGTCTTTGCGAGACCAGGATGGACGGGTGATCCTTGAACCTAAGCAGATGTGCGAGGCTTTTCAAAAGCACTTTGCCGGATTGTTCGGAAGGGGCGGGGGGGCCGGTTGGGGACGTGGACTTCGGTCCATACCTCGACGGCCTGCCGCGTCTCTCGGACAGGGAGGCGAAGTCCTGCGAGGAGCCGATTTCAGCCGCTGAGATAGAGGACGTGCTGAGCCAATGCGGCAAACGCAAATCCCCGGGTCTCGATGGTCTTCCATACGAACTATATCTAGCTATGCCGGACTTGTTCCCCGATCTCCTCGAGGCGGTCTACTGCAACTGGCAATAGAACGGGAGAATTCCCTGTGCTGTGACCAAGGGCGTAGTCACGCTAGTGAGGAAGGACGAGAACAAGGGGGACGATATAAATAATTTCAGGCCCATAACTCTGCTAAATACAGAGTTACAGATTTTGGCCAAGGTGCTAGCAAAGAGGTTGGCGCTTGTCGTGGGCAATCTGGTGGGAGATGCGCAGACATGTGCTATCCCGTCCAGGTCCATCCACGATAACCTCCACCTCATGCGATACATCATAGAGAGGGTTGGGAACGAACCCGGCTTTGGTGGGGCCCTGATCAACTTGGATCAATCTAAGGCATTCGATAGGGTCGACCATGGTTACCTGGATGCGGTGCTAGCGGCGGCAGGCTTCGGACCCGTTTTCAGGGGCTGGATCAATGCCATGCACAGCAGCCACATCTGCTCTAGGGTCAAGGTGAACGGCTACCTCTCGGAGCCGTTCGAAATCGCGCGGTCCATCCGACAGGGGTGCCCTCTCTCCTCCCTTCTGTATGTAATGACTCTAGAGCCACTGCTGCGGAAGTTGGAGTTGTTGCAGGGCATCCCGTTGGAACCGGGATTGCGGAAAGCGGTGTCAGCCTACGCCGATGACGTAACAGTAATGGTGTCGACGGCCTCGGAAATCGGGGCGATCGGCACCTTACTGGAGGAGTACGAAAGGTTTACAGGGGCTAAGCTGAACCGGGACAAGTCGATCGGTCTGCAACTCGGCACGTGGAGGGGCAGATCGATGCCCTCCGATGGCGTCGTCGGGCGCTGGACGGAGGGCCCGGTGAAGTTGCTCGTGGTCTGGTTCAGACCAGACCTCCAGGTGGAGAAGAACTGGGGTGAGGTGACGAACAGGGTGTTTGCACTGACCCAGAAGTGGGCCGAGTGCAAACTGTCCCTGAAAGGTCGGGCGGAGGTGGCGAACACTTATATAGCGTCCGTCATCTACTACCGCCTGACCGTCGTGCCTTGCCCAAGGGAAACGCTCGCCAAAATGGAGCGCGCACTCTTCCAATTCCTTTGGAAGAAGCGGGCTCCTATGGTGAGGAGATCCATCTGCTGTCAACACCCTTCGAAAGGAGGGCTGGGGATGCCGTGGCTAATGATACGTAAACACGCATTAAGGCTACGGCACCTTCAGGTATTCCTCTCCGGTCAACCCATGTGGGCCCCGTTTGTGAGGCGAGCCTTTCCCAGACTCGTCTCATTCACCGAGCTGCAATCCTGGGTCAAGCAAAGACTGAGAAAACTGGGCGCCTGGCACACCGAGTGTGCCCAGGCGCTCACGGCTCTCTGGCAGGCGGACCCGGCTGTCAGTGGAGAATCCACCTCGTCATTCTATAGAGGGCTGGTGTTTAGCAGGTACGACGACGCCCTCGGAGAAGCCCTAGGCATGGAGGAAGACGAACTGGCCAACCTGTTCAGTAGGACATTCAGCCCGGGACCCATGGATAACTTCAAGAGGTCCCTGGCCTAGCAATGCTACAGAAGGGCTCTGCCCGTTCGAGAAAGGCTCTACAGACCCGGGCGCCCGGGTAGGGACCCCTCGAAAAAGATCTGTCCCAGATGCGTGTGCGACGAGGAAACCGTTGCACACGCATTGGTACACTGCTCGGGAATTGCCGATCTGTGGGGCTATGTCGAACAACTGCTGTCAAGGGTGGGACCGATCCGGTTGACCACCGAGTCTATTGTAATGATCAAGCCGCCTCCCCTCTTCAAAAACGAAGGAGAGGCGGTGTTTCAGTGCGTAATAGCCATGGCGAAAGAGGTTGTATGGTGGACGCGTCTGAAAGGACTGAGGTCAGACACCTTTCTCTCTGGCCAACAACTGGTCCTTTTCTTCCGATATCATTTCGGAAGAAGGATCAGGATGGAGAGAGAGGTGCTGCACCCCAGCCGTTTCTATGAAAGATGGGTGAAAGTGGCGAGAATGGCCCGTGTGAATGGGCCTTCACTCTACATCAGACTATAGGTGAGGAAGATGAAATACCAAGGGAGCACCCCTTCTCTGTGCTCCTGAGGGGAAAGGGTTGCACACTTTTTTCGGGGGTGTGTGCGACCCCCCATGGCGCCCCCTCTCTATTGAGGACTTTGTTATAAATTTTATTTTTGTTATATTTTATTTTATTTTTATATATTGTTATTGCCTCCTCCTTATTGAGGACGCCTTGTTTTGTAAACTCCCCCCATTGTACTTGTCCCACTTTTGATGGCCTGGTGACAAATAAAAGAAACATATCTATCTATCTATCTATCTATCTTGATAGAGTAAGACACGCTTCACATCGGCTCCGCTATTCCATCGGGATTGACCCTTACCATTGTAAGTACCGGATAAATTTTTCAGTGCAACACATTTGGAACACTAACCCCTGTTATTTAGGGAAACATTTTTGCATTTACCCCCTTTTTAGGGGGTAAAATAAATATCTATTTTTGCCGAAAAATTTCTTTCTTGGCAGCATGGCGGAAAAGATGGCAGACATGTCTGCCATTAGCTCTGCCACGCCCCCCAAGTCTGAAGAACAAAAAATAATTACAACAAAATTAGACATTGAAACAAACAAAGAAAATGAAAAAACAAATGTTAAGGAAAATGAGCAAACAGAAAACAAACAAACAGAAAATAATACAAATAACGACAGGGCAACTTTCGCCCAGAAAACAAAATAATCCATTACATACACACCAATTGACCTAACTGCCGCCAGAGAAAAACTGGCCGAAGCAAAGAAACACATTGTTTTGGGGGAGAACGGAATGTTTTCCATTAACCCCCCCCCCCCCCCCCAGAATTCAAGAAAGCCAGAGCAGAAAACACAGTTCTCTACAGAACTATACTGAACCAGACAAGAAAGCCAGCACAGCCCAGCCAAATGGAAATAGAGTTAGTCCTAAAAGACTATATGAAGAATATTCTCTTCATACGAAAGGACCGACTCTATGGCAGCATTTCGGTCCTAACAAGAGACAAAGAAACGGCGGAGAAGCTTTCCCTAAGCCCACTCTCATCGACAACATATAGCTTCTATCCCTCCTACATGGGTAGAAGAACACAGAGAGTAAAAGTAAAAACAATGCTGCCCACAATGGACTTCTGGTGGGCTATTGCTGGCTTCATTGATATGGGCAAGACACAATGCTGTCAATGGGGAAGGCAACTGGAGATGCGTTCCTGGGAATGGGCCTCGACATACTAGTCCAAATCAGGCCCGAAAGAATAGCACAAATCCCGGATCGCATCTGGCTGGATGACCTTACCCCAATAGACATAATTGTAGAGGGGAGAAGACCAGCATGCTATTTATGCATGGAAAGGGGACACGTTAAGGCTAACTGCCCGAAACGTATCCCCCAAAAAGGACTATTGCCCACACCCACCACAAACAGTACACCAACACCACCCACCTCCAAAAATACACTAATACCACACACAGCAAACAAAATACAGACACCACCAACCACAAACACAACACAAACATCACCACCACCAGCACCAAACACAAGCACGACACAAAAATCACCAACCACAAGCACGACACAAACATTACCACCACCACCACAAAACCCATTCCAAACAAACAATAAAAAAAACAGTAACAAATCTACCCCTCCCGCAAAAAAAAAACAACCACACAACACGTCCCTCCCACCTAGCGCTGAAGAGTTTCCCCCAACTTCTGAAGAAGAAGGAGGAGAAGCCTTCAGACAAGTTAAAAGAAAAAAAAGAAAACACACACCCAGCACACCACAAATAACCCACACACAAACACCAACTCCATTCAAAAACACCCCACCCTCAACAAACAAAAATAAATCTGCGCCTCCCCTCTCCGAAACATTGACAGCATCACAAAAAAAGACGTTGCAATACACATATATAAATAAATAAAACAAAAAACTGGTTAAATTAATAAACAATAACCCTATGGTGCAGACCGAAAGGCCAAACTTTATCTCAACAGAGAACTTCACCCATTTAAAAATGATAAAGGTCCCTCTGGACCTTTATCGTTCCTTAAAAGAACAATTTAGACGGGACGTGACCCCCCCCCCCCCTGTTTAAAACCGTTGAATCGCGTCCTCTTGAAAGATTTCCCCATAACCGCCCCTCTCCCTGACACAACTCCAAATACCCCAACCCCACCACACACGTGTACCCCCACACCACCACAAAACATCCCTCCACCCAACACACCTGATGCCATGGAAATTACGCAACCCGGAGAGGTAAGTACTTTTCTTTCTTCACTTTCAACACCAAAATAGATCAATTGAGAGTTGGCTGTTTGAACGCGCGTGGCCTGGGCTCAGCTTGGAAGCAAGCAAAGCTTCTAAGTGACCTCAGGTCACAAAGTATAGATGTGATGGTTGTTTGTGAGAGTCGGATCAGCAGCGTGAGACAGCTGGCGCCCGCCTTCGATGACTTTGAGATGCACGCATCACTCTGTCAACCCGGAGGCGGGGGGGGGAGTTGCCGTACTGCTGGATAAACGTCTGACTCTCGACGTACAGATTGTTCACTCGGACCCGGGGGGTCGATTACTGGTGCTGGACGTCGGAGGCGGTGAAGGCGGGGCTTTCAGACTGGTCGGTCTTTATGCTCCCTTCGGGGCGGAAAGAGCCGACTTCTTCCAGCGTCTGGAGACTTTTCTAGGAACGTCGCGTTCCCTGCTTTTAGTGGGGGACTGGAATGGAATCCTAGATGCGCGTTGGGACTATGCAGGGGCATGTCCCGATAGAGGGGGGTGTAGCAGCCTCAAGGGGTTACTCGATCGATTCGACCTGGTCGATAGATTTCGACTAGATTGTCCAACTGCGCCAACCTGGACCTGGGCAAACCGCAGTGGACAATCTAGATCGTACCTAGATAGGTTTTTGGTTAGGAGTAAGGATAGGGACGTATTTAGTTGTCCAGAACTGATCATGGTTGGCTATTCAGATCACAAATTAGTGACCTGCGTGGTCAACCTTGATAGAACGCATAGACAGGGTCCCGGTTACTGGAAGATGAACTTGTCCTTACCGACAAAGAAAGATTACAGAAACCGGATTAGTAGCTTAGTTAAGATGCGGTTGACGGGAGCGATCGTCAACAGTAGGTGGTGGGTATCTCTAAAGAGAGAGATTAGAGTAAGTTCGATAGGTTACAGTAAGGAACTAGCGGCGAATAGAAATAGGAAGGAAAGGGAGTTAACAGATAAACTAGAAGAGGCGATTAGGAGCGGAGACGTAGCCAGAGTGTTAGCGACGAGAACGGCATTGAGCCAGTTCTTTGACGCGAAGCACGAAGGCTGCGTTGTCCGAAGTAAAATACGTGCTTTAGGAAACGAGGGGACCAAAGCTGTTAGCTGGGCCCGCGTGACAGAAGCCAAGAGTGGGATTAAATCCACCATTCGGTCTTGCGAGACCAGGATGGACGGGTGATCCTTGAACCTGAGCGAATGTGCGAGACCTTTCAAAGGCACTTTGCTCGACTGTTCGGAGGTGGCGGGGGGCCGGACGGGGATGTGGACTTCGGTCCATACCTCGACGGTCTACCGCGTCTTTCGAGCGGCGAAGCGGAGTGCTGCGAAAGGCCAATCACAGCCACTGAAATCGGGGAAGCGCTCAGCCAATGCAGCAGACGCAAATCCCCGGGTCTCGATGGTCTACCATACGAACTTTATTTAGCTATGCCGGTCTTGTTCTCCGAACTCCTCGAGGCTGTCTATTGCAACTGGCAACAGAACGGGAGAATTCCCTGTTCTGTGACCAAGGGCGTGGTCACGCTAGTGAGGAAGGACGAGAGCAAGGGGGACGACTTAAGTAACTTTAGGCCCATAACTCTGCTGAATGCAGAGTTACAGATTTTGGCCAAGGTGTTGGCGAAGAGGTTGGCGCTTGTGGTGGGTGGTTTGGTGGGAGACGCGCAGACATGCGCTATCCCGTCCAGGTCCATTCACGACAACCTCCACCTCATGCGATACATCATAGAGAGGGTTGGCTACGAACCCGGCTTTGGTGGGGCCCTGATCAACTTGGATCAATCTAAGGCGTTCGATAGGGTCGACCATTGTTACCTGGATGCGGTGCTAGCGGCGGCGGGCTTCGGACCCGTTTTCAGGGGCTGGATTTCTGCCATGCACAGTGGCAACATCTACTCTAGGATTAAAGTAAACGGCTACCTCTCGGAGCCGTTTCAAATCACCCGATCCATCAGACAGGGGTGCCCCCTCTCCTCCCTTCTGTACGTATTGACTCTCGAGCCACTGCTGCGGAAGTTGGAGTTGCTGCGGGGCATACCCCTGGAACCGGGATTGCACAAAGCGGTCTCGGCCTATGCCGACGACGTAACAGTAATGGTGGCGGACGCCTCGGAAATCGGGGCGATCGCCACCCTACTGGAGGAATACGAAAGGCTGACGGGGGCTAAGCTGAACCAGGACAAGTCAGTCGGTTTGCAACTCGGAACGTGGAAGGGCAAACCGATGCCGTTAGACGGTGTCGTCGGGCGGTGGACGGAGGGCCCGGTGAAGCTGCTCGGGGTCTGGTTCGGACCGGACCTCCAGGTGGAGAAGAATTGGGGCGAGGTGACGAGCAGGGTGTTTGCGCTGACCCAGAAGTGGGCCAAGTGCAAACTATCACTGAAAGGTCGGGCGGAGGTGACGAACGCTTACATAGCGTCCGTCATCTACTACCGCCTGACCGTCGTGCCTTGCCCCAAGGAAAAGCTCACCATCATGGAACGCATGCTCTTCCAGTTCCTCTGGAAGAAGCGGCCTCCCATGGTGAGGAGATCCATCTGCTGCCAGCACCCTTCGAAAGGAGGGCTGGGTATGCCGTGGCTGTTGATGCGTAGGCACGCATTGAGGCTACGGCATCTACAGGTATTCCTCAACGGTCAGCCGGTGTGGGCCCCGTTTGTGAGGCGAGCCTTCCCACAGCTCGTCTCGCTCACCGAACTACAATCCTGGGTCAAGCAAAGACCGAGAAAACTGGGCAACTGGCACACCGAGTGTGCCCAGGCGCTCACGGCTATCTGGCAAGCGGACCCGACTGTCAGTGGAGAATCCACCTCGACATTCTATAGAGGGTTGGTGGCTAGCAGGGGCGACGACACCCTTGGAGAGTCGCTAGCCATGGAGGAGGACGAACTGGCCAGCCTGTTCGGTAGAACTTTCGGCCCGGGACCCATGGACAACTTCCAGAGGTCCCTAGCCTGGCAGTGTTACCGGGGGGCTCTGCCCGTTCGAGAAAAGCTCTACAGACACGGGCGCCCGGGCAGGGATCCCGCGAAAAAGATCTGTCCCAGATGCGTGCGCGACGAGGAAACCGTTGCGCATGCACTGGTACACTGCCCGGGCGTTGCCGATCTGTGGGGCTACGTCGAACGACTGCTGTCGCGTGTGGCACCGATTCGATTAACCGCCGAGTCTGTGGTGAACATCAAGCCGCCTCCTCCCTTCAGAAATGAAGCAGAGGCGGTCTTTTTGTGCGTAATAGCCATGATGAAAGAGGTTGTGTGGTGGACGCGCCTGAAAGGTCTGAGGTCGGGTGACTTTCTCTCCGGCCATCACCTGGTTTACTTCTTCCGATACCACTTCGGAAGAAGAATCAGGATGGAGAGAGAAGTGCTTGGTCCCAGACAGTTTTATGAAAGGTGGGTGAAAGAAGCGAGAATGGCCCGTGTAAATGGGCCTTCTCTCTACATTGTTCTGTAGGTGAAGAAGTGAAGAGGAAAGGGGGAGCGCCTCCTCTCTGGGCTTCCCCCGCGAAAAGAGTTGCACACTTTTCGGGGGTATGTGCAATCCCCAACACGCCCCCTCCCTTTTGAGGACTTTTTATTGTTATATTATTATTGTTATTCCTTTTTTCTTTACTCGATTTATGTAAACTCCCCCACTGTGTAAATGTCCCCTTCTTTTGTGCCGTCGTGGCAAATAAATAGAAATTTATCTATCAATCTATCTATCTATCTATCTATCTATCTATCTATCTATCTATACACGACAACCTCCACCCCATGCGATACATCATAGAGAGGGTAGGGTGTAAACCCGGCTTCGGTGGGGCCCTGATCAACTTGGATCAGTCTAAGGCTTTCGATAGGGTTGACCATCGTTACCTGGATGCGGTGCTCGAGGCGGCAGGCTTCGGACCCGTGTTCAGGGGCTGGATTGCTGCAATGCACAACAGCAACATCTGCTCAAGGGTCAAGGTGAACGGTTACCTCTCGGAGCCGTTCCATATTACGCGATCCATTCGACAGGGATGCCCTCTCTCCTCCCTTCTGTACGTACTGACTCTCGAGCCACTACTGCGGAAGCTGGAGCTATTGCAGGGCATCCCTCTGGAACCGGGACTGCGGAAAGCGGCGTCGGCCTACGCCGACGACGTGACAGTAATGGTGTCGAGCGCCTCGCAAATCGAGAAAGTCGGCACCTTACTAAAGGAATACGAAAGTCTCACAGGAGCGAAGCTGAACCGGGACAAGTCCATCGGTTTGCAACTCGGATCGTGGAGAGGCAGACCGATGCCTTCCGATGGCGTCGTCGGACGCTGGACGGAAGGACCGGTAAAGCTGCTCGGGGTCTGGTTTGGTCCGGACCTCCAGGTGGAGAAGAACTGGAACGAAGTGACGGCCAAGGTGTTTGCACTCACCCAGAAGTGGGCCGAGTGCAAACTATCCTTGAAAGGTCGAGCGGAGGTGGCGAACACTTTTATAGCGTCCGCCATCTACTACCGCTTGACCGTCGTGCCTTGTCCAGCCAAAACGCTCGCCAAAATGGAGCGCGCCCTCTTCCGATTCCTTTGGAAGAGGCGGGCTCCTTTGGTAAGAAGATCCATCTGCTGCCAACACCCTTCTAACGGAGGGCTGGGGATGCCGTGGTTGACGATGCGCAAACACGCGCTCAGGCTGCGGCATCTCTACGTATTCCTCACCGGACAACCGGTGTGGGCCCCGTTCGTGAGCCGAGCCTTCCCACGACTCGTCTCACTGACCGAGCTGCAGTCCTGGGTCAAGCAGAGACCGAGGAAAATGGGCGACTGGCACATCGAATGTGCTCAGGCGCTCACAGCCCTCTGGCAGGCGGACCCGGCGATCAGTGGAGACTCCACTTCGTCATTCTATAGAGGGTTGGTCCGCAGCAAGTGCGACGACGCGCTCGGTGAAACTCTAGGCGTGGAGGAAGATGAACTGGCCAGTCTGTTCGGTAGGACCTTCCGCCCGGGACCGATGGACAACTTCCAAAAGTCCCTGGCCTGGCAGTGCTACCGAGGAGCTCTACCAGTTCGAGACAAGCTCTACAGACATGGGCGCCCGGGCAGGGACCCTGCAAAAAAGATCTGTCCGAGGTGCGTGCGAGACGAAGAAACCGTCGCGCACGCATTCATACACTGCCCGGGCGTCACTGACCTGTGGGGCTATGTAGAACGACTATTGTCGCGGGTGGGACCAATCCAGTTGACCACCGAGTCCATTGTCATGATCAAACCGCCACCCTCCTTCAAAAACGAAGGAGAGGCGGTTTTCCTTTGTGTGATAGCTATGGCGAAAGAGGTTGTATGGTGGACAAGGTTGAAAGGGCTGAGGTCAGACACCTTTCTCTCCGGCCAACAACTGATTCTTTTTTTCAAATACCACTTTGGAAGAAGAATCAGGATGGAGAGAGAGGTGCTGTACCCCAGCAAGTTTTATGAAAGGTGGGTGAAAGTGGCGAGAATGGCCCGAGTGAATGGGCCTTCTCTCTATATCAGCCTGTAGGTTGAGGAAAAGGAGGAGGAGAGGAAAGGAGTACAAGCTCTTCGTACTCCTGGAGATGAGGGTTGCACATTTTTTTCGGGGGTCTGTGTTACCCATATAAACTGTCTCCCTCTATTGGGGAAAATCGACTAACTTTTAAATTCCATCTGTGATAACATTTTACACGTTTTTATTGTATGTAAACTTCCCCCTTTGTATTTGTCCCCTTCTTTTGTGCCCCTGTGGCTAATAAAGAAATATATCTATCTATCTATCTATCTATCTATCTACCTATCTACCTATTTATCTATCTACCTATGCGCCCTTGTGGCAAATAAAGAAATCTATCTATCTATGCCGCGTCTCTCGGACAAGGAGGCGAAGTCCTGCGAGGAGCTGATTTCAGCCGCTGAGATAGAGAACGTGCTGAGCCAATCCGACAAACGCAAATACTGGGGTCTCGATGATCTTCCATACGAACTATATCTAGCTATGCCGGACTTGTTCCCCGATCTCCTCGAGGCGGTCTACTGCAACTGGCAACAGAACGGGAGAATTCCCTGTGCAGTGACCAAGGGCGGAGTCACGCTAGTGAGGAAGGGCGAAAACAAGGGGGACGATATAAGAAATGTCAGGCCTATAACTCTGCTAAATACAGAGTTACAGATGTTGGCCAAAGTCCTAGCAAAGAGGTTGGCGCTTGTCCTGGGCAACCTGGTGGGAGATGCGCAGACATGTGCTATTCCGTCTAGGTCCATCCACGACAACCTCCACCTCATGCGATACATCATAGAGAGGGTTGGGAACGAACCCGGCTTTGGTGGGGCCCTGATCAACTTGGATCAATCTAAGGCATTCGATAGGGTCGACCATGGTTACCTGGATGCGGTGCTAGCGGCTGCAGGCTTTGGACCCGTTTTCAGGGGCTGGATCACTGCCATGTATAGCAGCCACATCTGCTCTAGAGTCAAGGTGAACGGCTACCTCTCGGAGCCGTTCGAAATCATGCGGTCAATCCGACAAGGGTGTCCTCTCTCCTCCCTTCTGTATGTAATGACTCTAGAGCCACTGCTGCGTAAGTTGGAGTTGTTGTAGGGCATTCAGCCCGGGACCTATGGATAACTTCCAGAGCTCCCTGGCTTGGCAGTGCTACCGAGGGGCTCTGCCCGTTAGAGAAAAGCTCTACAGACACGGGCTCCCGAGTAGGGACCCCTCGAAAAAGATCTGTCCCAGATACGTGTGCGACGAGGAAACCGTTACACACGCATTGGTACACTGCTCGGGCATTTCCGATCTGTGGGGCTATATCGAACGACTGCTGTCACGGGAGGGACCGATCCGGTTGACCACCGAGTCTATTGTAACGATCAAGCCGCCTCCCCTCTTCAAAAACGAAGGAGAGGCGGTGTTTCTGTGCGTAATAGCCATGGTGAAAGAGGTTGTATGGTGGACGCATCTGAAAGGACTGAGGTCAGACACCTTTCTCTCTGGCCAACAACTGGTCCGTTTCTTCCGATATCATTTCGGAAGAAGGATCAGGATGGAGAGAGAGGTGCTGCACCCCAGCCGTTTTTATGAAAGATGGGTGAAAGTGACGAGAATGGCCCGTGTGAATGGGCCTTCACTTACATCAGACTGTAGGTGAGAAAAATGAAAGATCAAGGGAGCACCCTCTCTCTGTGCTCCTGAGGAGAAGTGTTGCACACTTTTTTCGGGGTTGTGTGCGACCCCCCAAGGCGCCTCCTGCATATTGAGGATTTTGTTATTCAATTTATTTTTGTTATATTTTATATTTTTATATTTTTATATTTTGTTATTGCCTCTTCCTTATTGAGGACGCCTTTTTATGTAAACTCCCCCCATTGTACTTGTCCCACTCTTTGATGCCCTGGTGGCAAATAAAAAGAAAGTTATCTATCTAACTACTAATCAAGATATTAAGAGACAGCAGGAATCCTAAACATCCGTTCTTTATCACTGCTTCAAATAAGGACACGTGCTGTTTTACTAAAAACAAACAGACCCTCAACCTATCTCGCTCTGCCCTTCTGCTTACTTTTTTCAACCATTGGTGTCTCAGCCGTCGTTGGTGTGATGCGCTAACCTCTTTCTGCCAAGTCTCTTCCCCTTTCCCTCTCCCTCTCCTCCTCTCTCTCTCTCTGTATATATTTTTTTCTCGCACACACACACACACTCTGTCTCTGTCTCTCTCTCTCTCTCTCTCTCTCTCTCTCTCTCTCTCTCTCTCTCTCTCTCTCTCTCTCTCTCTCTCTCTTTCTTTCTCTCTCTCAACCATTCCTGTACATACGCCATAACTGCTCGCTGTGGGTTTTTCTTCCTATATTTGTATATCCGTCCCTGTTTTCTTTTAAGAATATGATCTGATATCACTGCAATCTATTGTACAAATTCTAAAGGTTCAGCAAACATGGTGGAATAAGAATATAGAAATCATGATGAATATATAGACTAATACAGACATATGAATATATATATATATATAAACATATGTACATATAAACATATAAATATAGAGAGACATGTATGCATTTATATACACAGAGAGAAATGTAAATATGTAGCCATTGATATATAAACACATATCTTGTCGTAGATATATAGACACATTTAGGTTTAGACTGATAGATATTGGTATATATGGGCATATAGTCACGTACATATATTCAAATAGGTATATATAAACTTATACACATTACTATAGAAAGACATAGACCAATACACATATAGTCAGAATTATGGGATATATATAGATATATAGACGGATATATGTACGGCATAGTATGGCCTGGCAAGGACTCGTACCTCCTGGTTGAGTCGTATGGGTATCGTATGATATACTGGGTCGTAACCTGGTATTGACTAAACAGACATGTCATTAAAGTCATTTTAGCCACGTCTATATGGTATTTTTCATGTGCATCCTTTTGTGATACTGTGGCGTGAGACTGCCAAATGGTTGCTGCCCCCCTTCATTCTCATGGTTCTTTCCAATTATAAGACGATTACTCGAGAGATATTTAACTGCTAATTCTAGTTACTAGAATCTAGTAGATCCCATCTGTTGATGTCGTGAAATGAACCTTCGTCGGCTTCAACGGTGAATGTTCTAGTGGTTCAATCATCGAAAAGCCTGCTCATGAAATTGGCGTGCAAGTGGTTGAGAATTTAAAAAACATGTGTATTCTCAACCTAATTCTCAGAGATATTGAGCCTGACACAGTGTATGACAAGGCTGGCTGGCATATTATATTACTGGTACACACCGTCCTACTGGGGTTTCCAATGAACAATAATAACACTAAACACATCACTAGCACTAGCTATATTCACTTCAACACACCATCATCACCAACAACAACACTAATATGCCACCAAAAACAATAACAAAAACAATAACAATACCCACAGCATTGACGCCATCACCACCAATATCAACACCAATATCAATAACAACAGCAACAACAACAAAAACCACAATCTAACCTAATCTATCTAATTTGGCCGAGTTTACATTCGCAAATATGAAGAACCAGGGCTGCCCCTAGGAGCATTGGATTTGGTGTACTTCATAATTGTTTCGGTTTCTGAATACAATCAGGGGTCGCTACTTCTCCTAAACGTCAATAGTTCCCTTCTAACTGGAGCGGGAGCGCCTTTCCATTGTCAATTTGCATTGATCATCTGCAAAGCCGCATTGTTCTCAGAACCACTACACCAGTCTTTCGATGCTTGCAGCTGGAACTACTGCCACTCATTGATTTGGCAGGATCGCAACTCATTTCTACAGCTGAGTAAATTGAAGCAACGTGAAATAAAGGGGCTTGCTCAAGGACACAACACATCACCCGGCCCGAGAATTGAACTAACAACATTTCGATTGCAAGCCCAATGCTCTAACCACTAAGCCATGCGCCTTCACAAAACAACCACAACCACAACAAAAAACAGCATCACAAACAACAACAACATCATACCATCCTACGGAGCTTCCAAATAGGTTCCGTCTACACAACTTTGTTCACAATGCCTGAGTCGGTCCGAGACTATGGTAAATGAGATTTCTCCAACATGCCACACAATGGGATTGAACACCAGGCCTAATGATTACAAAGCAAACTTCTTATCTATTCAGCCCTGCTACGACCACTGTCGTTGTGTAATCATGTGCCAAACTTAGAAACCAATATCTAATATTCTATGTAAAAATGGCCGTCAGTTCCTCCATCTCTCCTGCTGTTTCCTTTTTCGTCTTTCTCTCATGTTTGTTAAGTCATGTTTTGACCACAAGCTTCGTTGTAATCCGACGGCAAAAGATCAAACATGACCAAAACCAATACCGCCATTACCAGCACCAATACCACCACTTCCAGCACCTATACCACCACTACCAGCATCTATACCACCACTACCAGCTAAAATACCACCATTACCAGCATCAATATCACCATTCCAGTATCAATACCAACACTACCAGCATCAATACCAACACTACCAGCATCAATATCACCACTACCAGCTTCAATACCACCAGTACCAGCACCAATACCACAACAACCAGCAACAACACCACCATTACTAGCACCAATACCATAACTACCAGCACCGATACCACCACAACTAGAAACAATACCACCACTACCAGCACCAATACCGCCACAACCAGCACCAATACCACCATTACTAGCACCATTACAGCCACAACCAGCACCAATACCATCAGTACCAGCACCAATACCACCACTACCAGCCAATACCGCCAAAACCAGCACCAATAGCACCTGTACAAGCACCAATACCACCACTACCAGCATCAATACCACTACTGCCCACACCACCACCATCATTCTCACTACTGCTGCCATCACCATCACAACCCCTACCGCTATCATTACCATAACCACCACTACCAACACCATCAACAACAACAACACCCCCACCATTCTCAGCAACATCAGCATCACAACTACTACTGCTGTCATTATCACAAATACACCACCACCAGTAATAATAATAATAACAACAACAACAACATAACTACTACCATTATCACCACCAACAATATCAACACAAACAACACCAACACCACCAACACCACACCCAACAAACCACCAGCACTAATACTATCGTTACTACAACTACCGTTAACAGCACCAACACCACACCCAACACACCACCAGCACTATTACCATCGTTACTACAACTACCATTAACAGCACCAACACCAAC
>OZ024742.1:200945058-200980058 GCA_964016885.1 Eledone cirrhosa | reverse complement strand
TCATTGCCTGCTTATTGTATTACCTACATAATGAACAGTTATTTTAAATGAATACAAAGGTATTAGACGGTGTAAGCGATCCCTGATGTTTCTTCAATGTTATATCATCAAGTTGTTCAAATGCTTTGTTCTCTGGCCTAGGTTAATCATTTGAATTCTGGTGCGATGCAACGATATACATACACACACAAAAAGTAACACACATACGCACACACACACGCGCACAGACAGACACACACACACACACACACACACACACACACACACACACACACACACACACACACACACACACACACATATATATATATATATATATATATATATATATATATATATATATATATATATATATATATCAGAAAGGGTGTGGTAAGATACCAGGTGGACCATAACCCACCAGAGTACTCGATACTTGGGATAGTAGAGTGGGTAATATGAAAAGATTCAGGACGATTTCGGATCTAGCTGTTGAAACGGCCGGAGCTCAGACGTCGGGGTTCTGAATCTTTTCATATATATATATATATATATATATATATATATATATATATATATATATATATATATATATATATATATATATGTATATATATATATGAAAATAGAGAAATTAATGTAAGCAAGAAGCCAACAGTAATTCAGACATATAAGTGACTATTACGTCAAGATGAAAAATATTTAACGTAAGATATGGGAAAATAATTTAATCCCAATTCAAAACAAGACCAGAAATTTTATCCACAGATTTTGTGTAATCCGGGGAAAAAACCAATAGAATCTTAACTCAAAATTATATTAAGAGTAAATACTTATCCGTCAATTTGGAAAAATCTACAAATGCACTATATAGTCTTAAAAAGACTATTTCACGAAACTTTTCAGTGGGGTTAGTCATGGTTGGCATCGTTCCTCAGTAGTGCTCAAATTCGTTAACTAAAACTCACAGCTAAAATATGCCAGAGGGAAATTTAAAAGCGGGCTAGTCAAATCTCGTGTGGAATTGAATTAATAAACACACATGGAGACAAGGCTAGTGACGTCAGAATGAGACGAATGTCTGTTTACAAGAAACAGCAGTCAAAACATTCCGAATATATATGTCATTAGCAGGATACTTCTCAGGGAGATTCAACGTGAATCACTGACTGACACTTAGCGTAATGTTAAAGTGAGGTTCAATGTAAGCTGTATGAAGCAAGGTCGACTATGTCAATTACTGCCACAGTTCATTATGTATTATAGAGTAACTGGTTGAGCGGTGGGTTGGCAGAAGCGGTAGAGCGTCGGAAAATGCATACCTATATTTGTGCTGGTTCTTTACGTTCTCAGTTCAAATCCCGCCGAGGTTGGCTTTGCATTTCATCCTTACGGTGTCGATAATATAAAGTACCAGCAATGCACTCGATTCCCTTTAATCCATTCCCTCACACATAAAAAAATTGTTGGCCTTGTACCTAAATCAGAAACAGTTATTTTTATGATTTTAGGGCGGTGGATTGGCAGTATCGGTAGAGAGCCGGACGCCATACTTTGACGCATAGAGTTACGGCCCTTGCCATTCTGAGTTCAAATCCCGACGAGGTTAACTTTGCCTTTCAAATTTACGGGGTCGATAAAATAAAGTACCAGTAATGCACTGGGTAATTGCTGGCCTTGCGCCAAAATTAGAAACAATCATTATTATGATTATTTATTCCTAGGTGGGTCATGTATGCAGGGTTCTCAAGCAAGCTCTCCATCGGGTGATGTCAAAAGGAACCATCTGCAATTGGTCCGACTGGATCCCAAGCATGAATAACGGAGCGCATGGATGTTCTCCAACAATCTTTATCGAAGTTCTATACCTGGGTTTCCTACCTGCTGTTTTTGCCCGTAAAACTTGTCCATCGATTATTCCGGAGACAATGTAACAACATGTCCATGATATCGGAGCTATGAGCACTCAATTCAGAGAGGTAGCGGCTCTACCTGGAGTGAATCTATGATCTCCAAACTACGCCCTCTATAGAGTTATTTCTTAAAACATAGCAAGTTCGGAGAACAATAGATCGCATAAAATGAGGGACCACTATATATTTGTGTGTATTTGCGTATGTGTGTGTGTGTTTGCATGTGTATGTATATGTGTGTATATATATATATATATATATATATATATATATATATATATATATATATATATATAGAGAGAGAGAGAGAGAGAGAGAGAGAGAGAGAGAGAGAGAGAGAGAGAGATGAAATCGAAAATGTAACTGGAGTCTTATTTTTTTTTTAAATGTATATATTTATTTGGTTCCTTTACCGGTTTCGCAGTTCTTCTGCTTTTCAAAAGTAGAGTTGAGATGTGAGAAAAACCACAGACCCTCCATCTCAACTCTACTTTTGAAAAGCAGAATAAATATATATATTTTTTTTTAAATAAGACACCAGTTGCATTTTCTATTTCATCTTTTTTTCTTTATACATTCACTCGTGTAGGACACCACGGTTATTTTTCATTTTGTAAAATAAACCTCACTTTCTAATATATATATATATATATATATATATATATATATATATATATATATATATATATATATATATATATATATATATATATAGTTTAGCGAGGTTTTTTATATGAAATCGTGTGTCGAAACAGATATTGTTATACTTGGGGAGGGTCATATTTGCGTAATATTGCCAGAATTAATAACAGAACACACTCACTGTTTGGTTGCTTTTCGCTTCTCGCTGTCTAACTTACTCGGTCCTCAATGTTGCCATTGACTGACCGACGGTCAAAAATAATACAGATACAATATAGACACAAACACATATATATAGTTTACATAATTTACATAAATCTTTCGTTGCACATCTGCAACATCGTCAGTGGTGTTATATTTTTTTTTTCTTCTTCCTGTTGTGTTGTATGTCTACGCCATTTTTTATTCAGTCTGTCTATATATTTATTTATTTATTTGCTTGTTTGTTTATTTTATTTTGTCTTCTTTGCGCATGCGTTTGCGTGTGTGTATAGTGTTGTGTGTGCTGTGTGACTAGTGTGTATAGTTTTGTGTCTGCTGGGTGATTAGTGTGTGTTTATGTGCTTGTTGTTATTGTGCTTGTGTATGTATTTATTTATCTTATTTTATTTTATTTTATTTATTTACTTATTTATACTTCTCTTAGGTCAGTGTTGTTTGTTTGGGTGTTGTTGTTGTTCCACTCATTCTTTCTGTTTAGCTTTGGTCTTCTAATTTCTATTTCACTGGCCTCTCTGATTTGCCTATCTGCTGGGTCATTCCTATGTTTAGATATTATTCTAATTTCTATGTTGTCTATGTTACCGTAGACTAGAAACATAGTCTATAGCATAAGATGTACAGAGGGTACTTGCAGAAACATGACAACTACATACATAGGTGAGACAGCTCGTAGCATAGGTGAAAGGATAGACCAACACTGGAGGGAACTAAAAGGACGAAAAAACGAGTCAGTACTATACGAACATGCTAGACAACAACATGACGGTAACATAGACAACATAGAAATTAGAATAATATCTAAACATAGGAATGACCCAGCAGATAGGCAAATCAGAGAGGCCAGTGAAATAGAAATTAGAAGACCAAAGCTAAACAGAAAGAATGTGTGGAACAACAACAACACCCAAACAAACAACACTGACCTAAGAGAAGTATAAATAAGTAAATAAATAAAATAAAATAAAATAAGATAAATAAATACATACACAAGCACAATAACAACAAGCACATAAACACACACTAGTCACCCAGCAGACACAACACTATACACACTAGTCACACAGCACACACAACACTATACACACACGCAAACGCATGCGCAACGAAAGATTTATGTAAATTATGTAAACTATATATATGTGTTTGTGTCTATATTGTATCTGTATTATTTTTGACCGTCGGTCAGTCAATGGCAACATTGAGGACCGAGTAAGTTAGATCGCAGATATAAAAGACAGCGAGAAGCGAAAACCAACCAAACAGTGAGTGTGTTCCGTTATTAATTCTGGCAATATTACGCAAATATGACCCTCCCCAAGTATAATAATAATATATATATATATATATATATATATATATATATATATATATATATATATATATATATATATATATATATATAATGTAATATGTATATATGTATGTCTATATATAAATATAATGTATATTTATGTATATATACATATATACAAATGTGAGTGCGTATATATATATATATATATATATATATATATATATATATATATATATTGTTATACTTGGGGAGGGTCATATTTGTGTAATAATATTGCCAGAATTAATAACAGAACACACTCACTGTTTGGTTGGTTTTCGCTTCTGTGTCATTTATATCGGTTAATTTAATTTATTCGGTCCTCAATGTTACCATTGACTGACCAACGGTCAAAAATACAGATACAATATAGACACAAACACATATATATAGTCTAACAAAGTTCTTTCGTTCCACATCTGCAACATCGTCAGTGGTGCTATTATGTTTCCTCCCGTTGTATTATATGCCTACGCCATCTTTATTTAGTCTGTTTATTTATTTATTTTTGTGTATAGTGTTTGATGTGTGTTCGTGTTTGGGTGACTATGTATTGGTTATTGTATTCTATCTTAGTTTACTAGTGTGTGTTTATGTGTTTGTTGTTATTGTGCTTGTGTATGTATTTATTTATTTAGTTGGCCTTCTAAGTTCTTGGCCTTCTAAGTTCTATTTCGCTGGCCTCTCTGATTTGCCTATCTGCTGGGTCATTTCTATGTTTAGATATTATTCTAATTTCTATGTGGTCTAAGTTACCGTCGTGTTGTTGTCTGGCATGTTCGTATAGTACTGAACCGTGTTGCAGATGTGCAACGAAAGAACTTTGTTAGACTATATATATGTGTTTGTGTCTATACAGTATCTGTATTTTTGACCGTTGGTAACATTGATATAAAAGACACAGAAGCGAAAACCAACCAAACAGTGAGTGTGTTCTGTTATTAATATTATTACACAAATATGACCCTCCCCAAGTATAACAATATTTGTTTCGACACACGATTTCATATCAAAAACCTCGCAAAACTAATTCATCGCCGTTATATATATATATATATATATATATATATATATATATATATGTGTGTGTGTGTGTATATATTAATTCAAATATTAGCAAAATAGATATTCTTGTGATCAATTAAATTTTATTATACACATTTCAGAGGTGCTTGAATCAAGTTCAACAGTACGTCCTCATCAGATAAAATAAAATGATACATGACATACCCTGACATATTAGATGGTTAAGATTTAATCAAGGTAGTGATTAACTTATGAGAAAACTCAATATTTATACCCTAGAAATGAGAACATGCGAAAACGTAATAGAATCAATAGAGATAGTGTGAGTTAAAAAAACATTGCCTTAATGCAACAGTTATAGAGTTTTTCAAATCTGAAATACTACTATAGGACTATAGAGGAAGACGTATCTGGAGTTATAATTTATTTAGTTTTTAGCTTCAGAATGGAACTGAGAGATAATTAAAGAGAGGGAGAGATAAAGGGGAGTAATTTATGCTCAAATTTTCTTCGGACACATATAAACATGTATAGCCTTGGCGGTTAAATTTCAAAATATTTAATTTATGTTATTTTAGGGTAAAGAATAAAAATTTTAGGTTTTAAAAGTTGATGGTTATTTGTATTAATTTTATAAATGTGTTAAATTTCTAAAATTCAGAGTTTTATGAAAATAAATTTAAAGGATTTACGAGGCCCGCGAAAGAAAAATATATACTGTTCAATATTCTCACAAAGGTAATCTTTAACAAAATTACTTGTAACAGTGACAAGATTTTCCATAAGTATAGTTTATGAAGTATTTACAGTTATAAATATCAAGGAATTTATTGTTAAATAGTTATAGTGACTAATACTATCTATCGGTCGCAACTCCAGGTAGAAGGAGCAACGTGAAATAAAGTGTCTTGCTCAAGGACATAACCCATCGACCGGTCCAGGAATTGAACTCACAACCTCACGATTGTGAATCCAATTCTATAACCACTCATATATATATATATATAACCACTATATATATATATATATATATATATATATATATATATATATATATATATATATATATATATATATATATATATATATATATATATATATATATATATATATATATATATATTTACATATATATATATGTATGAATATGAGAACAAACGTGCTGCGTGGTTGCATATGGGTTACATAGGAATAAAGTTAGTCCTTCATCAGTGATCTTCCAACCATCATTGGTATTTCATCGCTTTAAAGACCATATACCTCCGGTATACGGCTAAAGAAAGTCGTTGGGACACGTAAATAAGGAGAACGAGTGAGAGTGTAAACAAACAAAGATGGTAAGGCAACGAAAAGTGAGGAAGAAAGAGTCAAGTCCCAAATTTCCATGAACATAAGTTCGTTGAAATCGTGAATGAGAGAGAATAAAGACCATCAAACCTAGTCGAAATGTGAGCATGGAAGGAATTCCGCACAGGTCAAACGGGAGGAAGAAGGAGTCCAGTCCGTGAATTCGGTGAACATAAGTTCTGTGAAATCGTAGACGAGAAAGAGAAAAGGGGAACAAGCCTGGCCAAGCGTGCGAGAGAAAAGAATTACGCACAGGTCAAACGGGAGGAAGTAGCAGAGAGTGAGTGAGTGAAGGGTGAGGAAGAGGCTAACAGAGAGAGTGACTGTTAGAGAGGGTAAAAAGAGGTGAAAGATACAGAGAAAGCGGAAGCAGTAAGAACGAAATAGACGGGTCACAGCGGGGGAAAATATATGTGTGAATATGAGAACAAACGTGCTGCGTGGTTGCAAATAGGTTACATATGAATAAAGTTAGTATGTATATATATATATATATGTATAGATATACACAGTTCAAGAGTAACCAATCTTAAAGAGAGAGATGGAGATAGGAGAGGACAGATTGGTGAATTAGTTAGAAGCCAAAGATGTTTAGATATATGTATATATGTATGTATATATATATATATATATATATGTTTATATATATATATGTGTATATATATGTATACATATATATATATACACATATATATATATATATATACATATATGTACATATATATATATATATATATATATATATATATATATATATATATATATATATATATATATATATATATATATATATATATATATATATATATATATATGCGACAATGTTTTCTATACCTTTCATTTATATATATATATATATATATATATATATAGGCGACGTAAAAACATTAGGAAACTTTTCTTAGAACTAGGGCTTAATATTACCTTTGAACACAATCTTAAGGTGGTCAACTTCTTGGATGTTACCTTCAACCTTAATAACGGTAATATAGAGCCATTTCACAAACTTAATGAAAATCTTAAGTACGTTAATGTAAAATCGAACCATCCTCATTCCATTATTAAATCTATCCCTAAAAATATATCCATAAGGATCTCCCGACTGTCGTCTAATTTGCAAACCTTCAACGAGCATGCTGAATATTATAATGACGCACTTAGAAAAGCTGGTTACTGCGAGAAAATTGAATATCTAGACGATAACCACATAAGTACTAGGAATAAAACACATCTAAGTCGAACTAGTATTGCACCACACACACACATCAATAGGCATACTAACAGGTGCAAACCAGCAAATAGAGTCAGACGTAGAGAGTACATATGGTATAACCCCGTGTACAATTCTTCTATTAGCACTAAGATTATCTCACAATTCTATACACTAATCAATAAACACTTTACAACTTCACATAAATACTATAAAATCTTTAACTCGCGCACCATTAGACTCTCATACTCCACTGCACCTAACATAGAACAACTAATTAGAAAACTCAACTCAGCAATACTGAATAAGTACATCCCTAATGACTCAGCGCACCAGCATAGCAACATGCAACGCATTAACACGCAACCACAACCCCACCAAACTATCCAGGATTCTACTGCAAAACATAAAAATAGTTGTAACTGCACCAAACCAGGTACGTGCCCACTGAATAACCAGTGCCTAGCACGCAATATTGTCTACCGGTGTACAATAAATTCCGGGACCAACAAATGGTATTACGTCGGATGTACCGCAACTTCTTTCAAGGCTCGCCTATACCAACATCGATCTTCGATCAGGCACGAGAAAATGCGCTCCGTAACAACCCTCGCCGATAAAGCCTGGCAGCTTCGGAGGAACAATCAAGCGTTCTCCCTTGATTGGCAAATTATTACAACTGCGCCTGCATATCAGCAAAATCATCGATTCTGCAAGTTATGCAATTTAGAGATATACTGCATTTTAACGTCGGTAAACAAACTTTTGAACAGCAAAATTGAACGTTCTCTATACGTTTGAAAACGACTTTTTCTTTTTTTAAATGCATATAATGTTACCTTTTTACACCAACGTTTGCAAATTTCTGTCTTATATGTTTATACACTAGATATGGCTTTCTATAATAATAGTACTAAACACTGTTTTTCTGGACCCCTTTAGAAATAACCTGCTACTATAATAGCCCTAATAACTTGTCTGTGACATTATACCACTTTGACCCCTCTACCTAAATTTTGTCCGAACAACACCACTAGAAGTATCTACTTCCCAGCCAACCTTAGCACGCCTCATTAAGCTAACTGCTGCCAAAACATTCTCTCTTCACAATCTCTACTAGTCTGACAGTCTTAAACCCTAAGACTCCCTCCACCTTACTCACTTCCCTCTTCCCCTTCTCTTCCTACCTCCTTCTTTATCTTTTATCTAGTGTATAAAATATTTTCATATCATTCTAATACAAAGGTCTGATGACATGGTGTGTTGGCTTACAGTGTACTTTCGGTTTTTGATAATATTTGTGTATTATTCAAATAGCGAGGTATAGGTAACTCATACACTATAGAAACAATTGTTACCTAATAAATTCTATATACACGCATTTCCATTTCGTAAATTTTTTATATATATATATATATATATATATATATATATATATATATATACAATATATATTAACAAATGGAAACTATATTTATAAAACCATATTTATTTCATTATACATATTTCAAGGGTCACCAGGACAAACTATGGTGCGCTTTCATCAGATAAAATATAATATAGGTTAGTTTTATAAATAAATATTGACATACCCTTAAAAAATGCAACCATTCTGGTTGGAATCTCCTGGATAGTTTGCTCTGGTGGCCCTTGAAATATGTATAATGAAATAGGTATGGTTTTATAAATATAGTTTCCATTTGTATATTTACTCCAATAATTTGTTGAGTGCTTTATATCAGTTATAAAAATATTTAGCTTGTTGTATCCCAACAAATTAAATATAACCTCTACATATATATATATATATATATATTTATATATATGTATATATATTAAAGTGTTAAACAATATTCAATGAGTATGTCAAGGAATGAGTTTTACATTAGATTGGAAGCACTCTACGGAACAAAATAATATTAAAATACAAATATTAATAAAATAGATGTTCTTTTTATCAATTACATTTTATTAAATCAGTACCTTGATTAAATCTTAACCATTTAACATCTCAGGGTATGTCATGCATCATTATATTTTGTCTGATGAGGACGTACTGTTGTACATCTGAAATATGTATAATAAAATGTAATTGATCAAAAGAACATCTATTTTATTAATATTTGTATTTTAATATATATATATATATATATATATATATATATACAGGTATATCAATAGGTATTAGTATTATAACCAGATGCTACAGTAACCTTCTCTAGTGCAGGAAGTTGTTAACGAGCTAAAAGTTGTGTAGCGTAATAGCTTTCGCTAGAACTTCCTAACAATAAACATACTATATCTCTTTCTCTATATTGCTCTATATTTCTCTCTTCCTTTCTCTCTCTTCCTTTACATATCTGTTTACATTTATATAATATATACATGTGAGTGTGTATGTCTGTGCGTGCTTTTATAAAAATAAACACACACACAGGCTTATATATATATATATATATATACACACACATACGGCCACTCATATATATATATATATATATATATATATATATATGCGTGTGTGTGTATAAATATAGGTATGTATATGTGAGTGTGTATGTTTGTACGTGATTTTATAATAATACACACACACAGACTCTTATATATATATATATATATGTGTCTGTATATGTGAGTGTGTATGTTTGTACGTGCTTTTATAAAAATACACACACACAGGAATATATATATATACAAATATATATATATATATATATATATACACACACACGGACGCTCATATATATATATATGTGTGTGTGTGTATAGATATATGTATGTATATATGTGTATGTGTTAAATAATCTCCTCTCATTTGCACACAAACACACACAAACATATATATATATATGTATATATGTGTATGCGTCTGTCTTTGTGCGTAATGTATCTCTCTCTCTCCATATATATATATATGTGTGTGTGTGTGTTTGTATGTGTTAGTATGCATCTGTGCGAGTGCATATGCATATGTGTGTGTGAGTATATACATACATACATGCATACATACATACATACATACATACACAACATACATACATACATACATACATACATACATACATACATACATACATACATACATACATACATACATACATACATACATACATACATACATGAACACAGACAGCTGAACACATTCATACACATACGACTGGGGAGATTCGGCACTTGATTCTAAGTTTCTTCTTTCTGTTGGCTTCTGTGCGTGAGTTTATTTGTTTGTGTGTGTATGCCTCTGCGTAGGTGGGTGTATGTGTGCGTGTGTTTGTGTGTGTTTGCGCGTGTGTGGGGCGGGTCATGTGTGTTCAGTACAGGAATAGTTATGTGAGAGACAGTGTATGAGCCAAAGATAGATAGATAGATGGATATATTTCTTTATTTGCCACAAGGGCGCACAAGAAAAGGGGACAATACAAAGACATGCCGGGGATTTTACATACTGTCGTGTAAAAAATATAAAAACAAACAATTACAATAATCGAAATCCCAAATAGGAGGGAGGCGCCACAAATGGGTTGTTCAATACCCCGTCGATAGAACAACCCTCAACTTCAGGAGCGTGTTGTGCAAGTGCACCTTTCTTCCTTTTGCTCTCTTCCTCAACCTACAGGCTTATAAACAGAGAAGGCCCAATCACTCGGGCCATTTTCGCTTCATTTACCCACCTTTCAGTAAATTTACTGGGGTGCAGTGCCTCTCTCTCCACTCTGATTCTCCTTCTAAAGTGATACTTAAAGAAGGGAATCAATTATTGTCCGGAGTGAAAGGCATCTGTCCTCAGTCCTGTCAACCTCGTCCACCATATAACTTCTTTCAATATAGCCACTGTACAGAGGAAAACCGCCCCTCTTTCGTTTTTGAAAGAGGCTGGCGGTTTGATCGTTACTATGGACTCGGCAGTCAACTGGATTTGTCCCATACGCGACAGCAGTTGTTCTGCATAGTTCGACAGGTCGATTACGCCCGGGCAACTGTTTCAATATGCTGCGCACATCTTGGACACGTCCTCTTGGAGGGATCCCTGCCGGGCGTCTGTGCCTGTAGATTTTGTCACGAACTGGTAGAGCTCCTCAGTAGCACTGCCAGGCCAGGGACCTCTGGAAGTTGTCCATAGGACCCGGGCGGAAATTTCTACTAAACAGACTGGTGAGCTCGTCGTCTTCGACGTCCAGAGTCTCTCTGAGCACGTCGTCGCCCATGTAACGTACAATCCCTCTATAGAATGTCGAAGTGGAGTCTCCACCGCCTGAGCGCATTCAATGTGCCAGGTGCCCATCGTTTTCGGTCTTTTCTTCACCCAGGACTGCAGCTCCGTCAGTGAGACGAGCTGTGGGAAAGCATGTCTCACAAACGGTGCCCCACACCGGTTGGGGATCGGTGAGGAATACCTGGAGATGCCGCAGCCTCAGCGCATGTTTGCGCATCATCAGCGACGGCATTCCCAGCACTCCGTTGGAAGGGTGCTGACAGCAGACGGATCTCCTCACCAGCGGAGCCTGCTTCTTCCACAGAAACTGGAAGAGAATGCGTTCCATCTTGGCGAGGTGTTCACGGGGACAAGGCACGACAGTCAAGCGGTAGTAGATGACGGATGCTATGAAAGTGTTCACCACCTCCGCTCGACCTTTCAAGGACAGTTTGCACTCTGCCCACTTCTGGGTGAGCGCATTTACCTTGGCCATGACCTCGTTCCAGGTTTTCTCCACCTGGAGGTTTGGACCGAACCAGACCCCGAGCAATTTCACCGCTCCTTCCGTCCAGCGTCCAACGACGCTGTCGGACGGCATCGGTTTGCCTCTCCACGTTCCGAGTTGCAAACCGACAGACTTGTCTGGGTTCAGTTTTGCTCCTGTGAACCTTTCATATTCCTGTAGTAGGTTGCGATTACCTTAATTTCCAGGGTTTTCGTACCCATTACCGTCACGTCGTCGGCATAAGCCGACGCCGCTTTGCGCAGTCCAGGTTCTAGAGGGATGCCCTGCAACAGCTCAAATTTCGGCAGTAGTGGCTCTAGAGTCAATACATACAGAATGGAGGAGAGGGGGCACCCCTGTCGAATGGAACGCGTGATTGCGAACGCTCCGATAGGTAGCCGTTGACCTTGCTGGTGTGCATCTCCTCGATCCATCCTCTGAACATGGGACAGAAACGGCCGCCTTGAGAACCGCTTCCAAGTATCGATGGTCGACCCTATCGAATGCCTTAGACTGATCCAAGTTGATCAGAGCCCCACCGAAGCCGGGTGTACTACCCACCCTCTCTATGATGTATCGCATGAGGTGGAATTTGGCGTGTATGGACCTGGTCGGGATTGCACAGGTTTGCGCTTTCCCTACCAGGTTCTCGACGACAAGCGCCAGCCTCGTCACTAGCACCTTGGCCCAAATCTTTAACTCTGTGTTGAGCAGAGTTATGGGCCTGAAGTTGTTAAATTCGTCCCCCTTGTTCTTGTCTTTCCTGTCAGCGTTACTACGCCCTTGCCTGCAGAACTGGGAAATCTCCCGTTCTGCTGCCAATTGCAGTAGACGGCTTCGAGGACGCCAGAGAACAAGTCCGGCATGCCTATGTAAATCTCATAGGGTAGCCCATGTAGACCGGGTAACTTGCGTTTCCCGCAGCAGTCCAGAACGTCGCGTATCTCAGTGTCCGTGATCGGTCTTTCGCAGAACTCGGCGTCCGTGTTCGAGAGACGCGGTAGGCCGTCGCGGTATGAACTAAAGTCCATTGCGCCGTTCGTCTAACCGTCGTTCTGCTCAAACAGTCGCGCAAAGTGCTGCTGAAAGGCCGCGCACATTTGCTTAGGGTCAAGTAGCACGCGTCCGTTTTTGGTCTTTCAAAGACCGAATCGTGGACTTGTTGCCACTTTTCGCCTCCGCCACTCGAGCCCAGCTGACAGCTTTTGCTCCTTCGTTTCCTAGAGCACGTGTTTTTCTTCTGACCACGCAGCCTTGGTTTTTTGTATCGAAGAACTGTTCCAGTGCCGTTCTCGACGCTAACACTCTAGCCGCGGTGACCCCTCTACGTTGGCTACTAGTTCTCTTTCTATTTTGTTTTTCTCTAAGGCTAACTCTCTGCTAAACCCCATCGATTCTATTCTAATTGCTTTATTGTTGATGCTGGATCCCGTTAACTGTTGCTTGACTAGTCTACTTATCCGTTCACTGTAAGCTTTACGTGCCAGCAACGACACCTTCAGCTTCCAGTATCCGGGTCCTTCTCTATGTGTTCTATCACAGTTGACTAAGCAGACGACTAATGCGTGATCTGAATAGGCAACCATGTGCATTCGTGGACAGCTTAACATCTCCTTGTCCCTTTCTCTAATGAAGAACCTATCTAAATACGATCTAGATGTCCCGCTGCGGTTTGCCCACGTCCACTGTGGTGCAGTCGGGAAATCCAGTCGATACCTATCAGCCAGTTGGAATTGGCCGATTAAAGTTTTGAGGCTGTTGCACCCCGCTCAACTGGGACACGCTCCCACATACTCCCACCGTGCATCTAGGATACCATTCCAGTCCCCCACTAAAAGTAAGGAGCGAGACGTTCCCAGAAAAGCTCTAGACGCTTAAAGAAGTCTGGCCGTGATTGCGATTGCCCGGTCCGGGCATAAACGGCCACCAGTCTGAAGGTTCCACCTCCAATACTGTTCACGTCTAGGACTACCACTTTACCCTCCGGGTCCAAGTGTACTTGCTGTACTTCGACGTCCAGGTTCTTCCGAAACATGATATCCACTCCCCCTCCGCCTCCTGGCTGACAGAGAGATGCGTAGATCTCAAAATCGTCGAAGATGGGGGTTAGTTGCTGCCTGTTGTGGATCCTGGACTCGGTGATGGCTATCACATCCATATCGTGGGACCTAAGGTTGTTTAAAAGTTGACCCTGTTTCCAGGGCATCCCTAGGCCACGCACATTCACGCTTCCAACTCGTAAACTAGCCATGTTGGTGAAGAAGTGTTGGAGAAAAAGGACGAAAAGGTGCACTTGCCTTTTCGTTTCTTGGAGATCGGGTTGTTCAATCTCCATTTGGGTGCTGGATGGGGTGTTGGGTGGGGAAACATTTTAACAGAACGCGGTTGATGGGTTTATGTGAAAATTTATTTTTCAGGTCATTATAGGTTTCCATAGAAACCCTTATAAGTTTATGGTGTGGAGACGATTCTGCCTTGACGAAAGTTTTGCCCTCCGTCTCCACCTTGGGGTTTTGGGAGATGACCTCCATCAAACTCTTGTTGTTTGTGTTGATGTATGCGTATTGTTGTTTGTGTTTTTTTGTGTTGTTTTAGTTTGTTGTTCGTCCGGGAGTTTTCTTTTTATGGTGGGTGCTTGTGTTTGGGGTTTGTGTTGGTGTTGGTTTTGCTGGTAGGGGGATGTTTGACTGTGGTGTTGTTTGTGTTGTTGTTTGTGTCTGTGGTTGTGTTGGTGTTAGTGATTGGTGTTTTTTTGTTTTTTAGACTTCCGTGGCTCTCCCTCTTCTTCACTTAAAGAAGGAGAAGCAGCCTCATCTGTCGATGAATAATCATCGTCAGGAGTGTGCGGTAGGGGTATTTTGTGTGGTGGTGGTGTCTCGGTGTGTGTGTTTGTGGTAGTGTTTGATGGAGTGGGATGGGTCGGGCTGTGTTCTTCAGGGGTGTTGTCTGTGTTTTTTCTGTTGTTGTTGGTTGAGTGGCTGTTTGCTTTGGTGTGTTTGCTCGTTTCGTCTGTTGTTGTTGTTGTTGTGGTGGTGGTGATGGTGGTGGTGGTGGTGGTGGTGGTGGTGGTGGTGGTGGTGGTGATTGTTTTCGTGTTTGTGTTGGTAAAAGTACTTTTATTTTTTTAAGATTTGTTTGTAAAGGGCAGGAGGCTTTTAGGTGTGATGTGGCTGCACATCGAAAACAGTGTGGCTTTCTTCCCCCAGTTACGATGTTGATGTAGTTCTGCTTGTCGACCAGCACTCTTTCGGGGATTTTGGAAATTCTTTCTGGTGTCATTTCCATCAGAATTTCCAAATTTGTCCCTGCCCACCGTTGTCTGGTCGATTTCCTGACCGAAAGAATCGTATCACTTTCTGGCTCTATAAAATCGGCCAAGATCCACCAAATGTTGATGTTTGGTGGTATATTATTTATTTTAATCTTAACGGTGGATTGACAGTATCGGTAGAGGGTTGAACGCCATGCTTTCCAGCAGAGTTACGTCCCTTTACAATCTGAGTTCAAATCCCGCCGAGGTTGACTTTGCCTTTCATCCTTACGGGTTAGATAAAATAAAGTACCAGCAATGAACTGGGTATTTGCTGGCCTTGTGCCTAAAGTAGAAACAATTATATATTTTAATCTTTTGAGTTCTTTTTCCCATGTAAGTAGAGAAAAGGTGTGTGCTTTTGTGATGACTGGTGTAACAGGATGCTTTTGTGCGAGGGCCTCGCTTGTAAAATGTACCGAAACACTTCCATATAGTCTGGCCCTCTGCATAAAATCAATGTCCGGCACAGCCTCTTTCAGGGTTGTTTCAATTTCTCCTTGACTAAGGAATACCGGTGTTTTCGTTTGATTTGAAACAGTTCGGAAGGTTACTGTCCTTCGAAATGTTTCTCGTTTAATTTGCAAGGGAGAGCCGCGGAATCTAAAAAACAAAAAAAAGATAGATAAATGAAATTTCGTTTCATTTTTTCCGTTTTTCTTTATTTATTGTTTATTTATTTATTTATTTAAACAATAAATAAAGAAAGAAATATATCTATCTTTTTTTTTTTTTGATTTTAGATTTCCGCGGCTCTCCCTTGCAAATTAAACGAGAAACAGTTCGAAGCAAAAAAAAAAAGATAATAGATAGATAGATAGATAGAAAGATAGGCAGATATATAGATAGATAGATAGATGCATACATACATACATACATACATACATACATACATACATACATACATACATAATACATACATACATAAATAGATAAGTACATGAGTAGATAGATATATTTCTTTATTAGTCACAAGGGCGCACAAGAAAAGGGGACTATACAAAGACATGCCGGGGATTTTACATACAGTCGTGTAAAAAATATAAAAACAAACAATTACAACAATCGAAATCCCCAATAGGGGGGAGGCGCCACAAATGGGTTGTTTAATACCCCGTCGATAGAAAAACCCTCAACTCCAGGAGCGTGTTGTGCAAGTGCTCCTTTCTTCCTTTTGCTCTCTTCCTCAACCTACAGGCTTATAAACAGAGAAGGCCCAATCAGTCGGGCCATTTTCGCTTCATTCACCAACCTTCAGTAAATTTACTGGGGTGCAGTGCCGCTCTCTCCACCCTAATTCTCCTTCTAAAGTGATACTTAAAGAAGGGAATTAATTGTTGTCCGGAGTGAAAGGCATCTGTCCTCAGTCCTCTCAACCTCATCCACCATATAACTTCTTTCACCATAGCCACCGTACAGAGGAAAACCGCCTCTCTTTCGTTTTTGAAAGAGGCTGGCGCTTTGATCCTTACTATGGACTCGGAAGTCAACTGGATTTGTCCCATACGCGACAGCAGTTGTTCTGCATAGTTCCACAGGTCGGTTACGCCCGGGCAGTGTACAATTGCGTGCAGGACTGTTTCAATGTCCTGCGCGCATCTTGGACACGTCCTCTTGGAAGGATCCCTGCCGGGGCGTCCGTGCCTGTAGATTTTGTCACGAATCGGTAGAGCTCCTCGGTAGCACTGCCAGGCCAGGGACCTCTGGAAGTTGTCCATAGGTCCCGGGCGGAAAGTCCTACCAGACAGACTGGTGAGCTCATCGTCGTCGACGCCCAGAGTCTCTCCGAGCATGTCGTCGCCCTTGTAACGTACAATCCCTCTATAGAATGTCGAAGTGGAGACTCCACTGATTGCTGCGCCCGCTTGCCAGAGGTCTGTGAGCGCCTGAGCGCATTCAATGTGCCAGGCGCCCATCGTTTTCGGTCATTTCTTCACGCAGGATTGCAGCTCCGTCAGCGAGCCGAGCTGTGGGAAAGCCTGTCTCACAAACGGTGCCCACACCGGTTGGGGGTCGGTGAGGAATACCTGGAGATGCCGCAGCCTCAGCGCATGTTTGCGCATCATCAGTCACGGCATTCCCAGCCCTCTGTTGGAAGGGTGCTGACAGCAGGCGGATCTCCTCACCAGCGGAGCCTGCTTCTTCCACAGAAACTGGAAGAGCATGCGTTCCATCTAGGCGAGGTGTTCATGGGGACAAGGCACGACAGTCAAGCGGTAGTAGATGACGGATGCTATGAAAGTGTTCGCCACCTCCACTCGACCTTTCAAGGACAGTTTGCCCTCTGCCCACTTCAGGGTGAGTGCAAACACCTTGGCTGTGACCTCGTTCCAGTTTTTCTCCACCTGGAGGTCTGGACCGAACCAGATCCCGAGCAATTTCACCGGTCCGTCCATCCAGCGTCCAACGACGCTGTCGGACGTCATCGGTTTGCCTCTCCACATACCGAGTTGCAAACCGACAGACTTGTCCGGGTTTAGTTTTGCTCCCGTCAGCGTTTCGTATTCTTTCAGTAAGTTGCCGATCACCCCGATTTCCGAGGTGCTCGACACCATTACCGTCACGTCGTCGGCATAAGCCGACGCCGCTTTGCGCAGTCCAGGTTCTAGAGGGATGCCCTGCAACAGCTCCAATTTCCGCAGTAGTGGCTCTAGAGTCAATACATACAGCATGGGGGAGAGAGGGCACCCCTGTCGAATGGAACGGCTCCGATAGGTAGCCGTTCAGCTTGACCCTCGAGCAGATGCTAGTGTGCATGGCCTCGATCCAGCCTCTGAAAACGGGACCCAAACCGGCCGCCTTGAGAACCGCTTCCAAGTATCGATGGTCGACCCTATCGAATGCCTTAGACTGATCCAAATTGATCAGAACCCCACCGAAGCCGGGTTTACTACCCACCCTCTCTATGATGTATCGCATGAGGTGGAGGTTGTCGTGTATGGACCTGGTCGGGATTGCACAGGTTTGCGCTTTCCCTACCAGGTTCTCGACGACAAGCGCCAGCCTCGTCACTTGCACCTTGGCCCAAATCTTTAACTCTGTGTTGAGCAGAGTTATGGGCCTGAAGTTGTTAAATTCGTCCCCCTTGTTCTTGTCTTTCCTGTCAGCGTTACTACGCCCTTGCCTGCAGAACTGGGAAATCTCCCGTTCTGCTGTCAATTGCAGTAGACGGCTTCGAGGACGCTAGAGAACAAATCGGCCTGCCTATGTAAAATTCGTAGGGTAGACCATCTAGACCGGGTCACTTGCGTTTCCCGCAGCGACCCAGAGCGTTGCGTATCTCAGTGTCCGTGATCGGTCTTTCGCAGAACTCGTCCGTTTTGGTCTTTCAAAGACCGAATCGTGGACTTGTTGCCACTTTTCACCTCCGCCACTCGGGCCCAGCTGACAGCTTTCGATCCTTCGTTTCCTAGAGCACGTGTTTTGCTTCTGACCACGCAGCCTTCGTGTTTCGCATCGAAGAACTGGTCCAGTGCCGTTCTCGACGCTAACACTCTAGCCGCGTTGCCACTTCTAAGTGCCTCCTCTACCATGGCTACTAGTTCTCTTTCTATTCTGTTTTTCTCTAAGGCTAACTCTCTGCTATACCCTATCGATTCTATTCTAATTGCTTTCTTAAGAGAGTACCACCATCTATTGTTGACGATGGCTCCCGTTAACTGTTGCTTGACTAGTATACTTATCCGTTCACTGTAAGCTTTACGTGCCGGCAACGACACGTTCAGCTTCCAGCATCTGGGTCTCTGTCTATGTATTCTATCACGGTTGACTAAGCAGACGACTAACTTGTGATCTGAATAGGCAACCATGTGCATTCGTGTACAGCTTAACATCTCCTTGTCCCTTTCTCTAATGAAGAACCTATCTAAATACGATCTAGATGTCCCACTGCGGTTTGCCCACGTCCACTGTGGTGCAGTTGGAATTGGCCGATTAAAGTTTTGAGGCTGTTGCACCCCGCTCTACTGGGACATGCTCCCACATAGTCCCATCGTGCATCTAGATAGATAGATAGATAGATAGATAGATAGATAGATAGATAGATAGATAGATAGATAGATAGATAGATAGATAGATAGATAACTTTCTTTTTATTTGCCACCAGGGCATCAAAGAGTGGTACAAGTACAATGGGGGGAGTTTACATAAAAAGGCGTCCTCAATATGGAGGAGGCAATAACAAAATATAAAAATATAATATATAAAATATAACAAAAATAAATTGAATAACAAAATCCTCAATAGGGAGGAGGCGCATTGGGGGGTCGCACACACCCCCGAAAAAGTGTGCAACCCTTCTCCTCAGGAGCACAGAGAGAGGATTCTCCCTTGATCTTTCATCTTACTCACCTACAGTCTGATGTAGCGTGAAGGCCCATTCACACGGGCCATTCTCGCCACTTTCACCCATCTTTCATAAAAACAACTGGGGTGCAGCACCTCTCTCTCCATCCTGGTCCTTCTTCCGAAATGATATCGGAAGAAACGGACCAGTTGTTGGCAGAGAGAAAGGTGTCTGACCACAGTTCTTTCAGAAGCGTTCACCATACGACCACTTTCACCATGGCTATTACGCACAGAAACACCGCCTCTCCTTCGTTTTTGAAGAGGGCAGGTGGCTTGATCGTTACAATAGATTCGAGGCAACCGGATCGGTCCCACCCGTGACAGCAGTCTTTCGACATAGCCCCACAGATCGGCAATGCCCGAGCAGTGTACCAATGCGTGTGCAACGGTTTCCTCGTCGCACACGCATCTGGGACAGATCTTTTTCGACGGGTCTCTACCCAGGCACCCTTGTCTGTAGAGCCTTTCTCGAACGGGCAGAGCCCCTCGGTAGCACTGCCAGGCCAGGGACCTCTTGAAGTTATCCTTAGGTCCCGGGCTGAATGTCCTACCGAACAGGTTGGCCAGTTCGTTTTCCTCCATGCCTAGGGCTTCTCTGAGGGCGTCTTCGCACCTGCTAACCACCAGCCCTCTATAGAATGACGAGGTGGATCCTCCACTGACAGCCGGGTCCGCCTGCCAGAGAGCCGTGAGCGCCTGGGAACACACGGTGTGCCAGGTGCCCAGTTTCTCGGTCTTTGCAGCTCGGTGAGCGAGACGAGTCTGGGAAAGGCTCGCCTCACAAACGGGGCCCACACCGGTTGACCTGTGAAGAATACCTGGAGGCGCCGTAGCCTTAATGCGTGTTTACGCATCATCAGCCACGGCATCCCCAGACCTCCTTTCGAAGAGTGTTGACAGCAGATGGATCTCCTCACCATAGAAGCCCGCTTCTTCCAAAGGAATTGGAAGAGTGCGCGCTCCATTTTGGCGAGCGTTTCCCTTGGGCAAGGTACGACGGTCAGGTAGTAGATGACGGACGCTATATAAGTGTTCGCCACCTCCGCCCGACCTTTCAGGGACAGTTTGCACTCGGCCCACTTCTGGGTCAGTGCAAAAACCCAGTTCGTTACCTCACCCCAGTTCTTCTCCACCTGGAGGTCTGGTCCGAACCAGACCCCCAACAACTTCACCGGGCCCTCCGTCCAGCGCCCGACGACGCCATCGGAGGGCATCGATTTGCCCCCCCACGTGCCGAGTTGCAAGCCGATCGACTTGTCCCGGTTCAGCTTAGCCCCTGTAAACCTTTCGTACCCCTCCAGTAAGGTGCCGATCGCCCCGATTTCCGAGGCCATCGACACCATTACTATTACGTCATCGGCGTAGGCCGACACCGCTTTCCGCAATCCCGGTTCCAACGGGATGCCCTGCAACAACTCCAATTTACGCAGCAGTGGCTCTAGAGTCATCACATACAGATGGGAGGAGAGAGGGCACCCTTGTCGGATGGACCGCGTTATTTCCTACGGCTCCGAGAGGTAGCCGTTCACCTTGACTCTAGAGCAGATGCGGCTGCTGTGCATGGCAGTGATCCAGCCCCTGTAAACGGGTCCGAAGCCTGCAGCCGCTAGCACCGCATCCAGGTAACCATGGTCGACCCTATCGAACGCCTTAGATTGATCCAAGTTGATCAGGGCCCCACCAAAGCCGGGTTCGTTCCAAACCCTGTCTATGATGTATCGCATGAGGTGGAGGTTGTCGTGGATGGACCTGGACGGGATAGCACATGTCTGCGCATCTCCCACCAGGTTGCCCAGGACAAGCGCCAACCTCTTTGCTAGCACCTTGGCCAAAATCTGTAACTCTGTATTTAGCAGAGTTATGGGCCTGAAATTATTTATATCGTCCCCCTTGTTCTCGTCCTTCCTCACTAGCGTGACTACGCCCTTGGTCACAGCACAGGGAATTCTCCCGTTCTTTTGCCAGTTGCAGTAGACCGCCTCGAGGAGATCGGGGAACAAGTCCGGCATAGCTAGATATAGTTCGTATGGAAGACCATCGAAACCCGGGGATTTGCGCTTGCCGCATTGGCTCAGCACGTCCTCTATCTCAGCGGCTGAAATCGGTTCCTCGCAGGACTTCGCCTCCTTGTCCGAGGATAGATAGATAGATAGAAAGGTAGTTAGATAGGTAGTTAGATAGGTAGTTAGATAGGTAGGTAGGTAAGTAAGTAGGTAATGATTAACGAATAAATAGATGGCTGTACGTGTGTAGGAAATGATTCCATACTCGTGTATTCTTAAGTATACTAGCTAGAAAAATGCGTACAGCAAAAAAAAGTAATATTGTTGGAACAAACCTTTAAAAATACAGGACAAGGAAGTAAGATAAACCTTTAAAAATACAGGACAAAGAACTAAGATAAAACTTTAAAAGAATAGGACAAGGAATATAAATTTTTACAATAATATTAGTGGCAAAATTCAATTGGTAAAAAATTGAGTTTCCATCATTACACCAATTACAACTATGATGTTCCGCATGCATCCACTCCAACCATGATCACTTGTCTGTCATCTTTCCCGGTCCAACTCCTCGCGGATGACCCGGCGCAACTCGGACTGGGTCGGAGCAGGAACTGGAGGGGGAGAGGGAGGGGTACGGGTCTTGACTCTGGGACGATGACGGCGAGTGACCAAGGTGAATGGGCCCGTGCTCGACTCGGAATCCTGCTGGTCCTCGATGACACTTTGAGGCACGGTTGACGGTTCCGGACTGGCTTCATGGGCAGTGGTAGAAGGGCAGGTGGATAGGGCAGAGTGCTTCTTCCTGGGAGAGCACTTGAAGCAGGTGAAGCCGGCGCCGGACTCGTTGAACCACTTCCAGACAGCACTGGGCATGTTGGCGCAGCAATGATGAAAGTTGAAGCAGGCGACGAGGGGGGAGGAGGTGGAGGCGTTGGTGCAGGAGCAACAGACTGCTGATTTGGGAGTCATTGTAGCTGGGGGATGCAGGCGCTGAGGGGGCTCGAGTAGAAGGGAAGAACAGAAATGAACCATGATGACTTTTCCTACATTTTTCCTGGCCCACTTCCTCATGAACCAATGAACCAGTTGGTACAACTCGGACTTGGAGGAGGAACACAAGACAGGGATCAATTTCATTGTATTGATATTTCTCATTAAGTAATTTCATGTTACTCAAATAAATCACTTTTATTTGATCAATTATCTATTTTTCCAATAAAATTTTTGCCACTAATATTATTGTAAAAATTTATATTCCTTGTCCTATTCTTTTAAAGTTTTATCTTAGTTCTTTGTCCTGTATTTTTAAAGGTTTATCTTACT
The DNA here is from genome assembly GCA_964016885.1 of Eledone cirrhosa. Taxonomy (NCBI): domain Eukaryota; kingdom Metazoa; phylum Mollusca; class Cephalopoda; order Octopoda; family Eledonidae; genus Eledone; species Eledone cirrhosa. The sequence goes on along the minus strand of OZ024742.1, from coordinate 200,956,700 downwards.
TCCTTGTCCTGTATTTTTAAAGGTTTGTTCCAACAATATTACTTTTTTTTGCTGTACGCATTTTTCTAGCTAGTTTCCTATTTTTCAAGGCAATGCAAACAATAACTACTTAATAATTAAATAGTTATTACTTTAGTTACTTCTATCAAAAAATCCCAAAAATGATGTTAATGAAAACTATAGGTGAAAGTGAAGCTATTCTTTTGTGACCTCTTAGTTACTTGTACCAATTTTGAATTTAATTCAAGCTACAGTGTCAGCCTGTGCATTGGAGTCACAGAAATAAGTTGAGATATTTTATCTAATTGGTACAAGCATCCACTCCACATGGCGGGGACATAGGTCAGATCGTGGAGCACTCACCTATCTTAAAAATATTAACTTATGATAAATAAGAGTCATTTAAGAAAATACAATTTTTTTAAATTAGTAGGTGAGCAATAACAACTGAATCTAAATGGAGCAAATTTGCACCATTTGCATTTAGTTGAAAATAACATTTTAATTAAACATGACAAATTCTAATGCAATAGAAGGCAAATATCAATTTTCACATGCAAATTTTTTTGGGATTTTTTTCACGCGCGCCATTTTTGGTCGATTTTTTGTCAATTTTTCACATGCAAATTTTTTTGGGTTTTTTTGATTTTTTTTCACGCGCGCCATTTTTGTCGATTTTTTGTCAATTTTTCACATGATAATTTTTTTTTGGATTTTTGGATTTTCTTCACGCACGCCATTTTTGTCGATTTTTTGTCAATTTTTCACATGATAATTTTTTTTGGATTTTTGTATTTTCTTCACGCGCGCCATTTTTTGTCGATTTTTCATATGCAAATTTTTTGATTTTCTTCTCACACGCCATTTTTGTCGATTTCATCATTTGAGTGTTCATAGTCCAAAAACAACTGTATTGCATTTTCGCGCCAGGCAAAAAAGTAATAAGCCGATCAAAAAGCCGCGAAACGTATATGGTGACTTTTTTCGAAAGCCGCGAAACGTATGAAGTGACCTTTTGCGATTTTTTTTGCGACCATTTTGGCGAGACTTTTGCAGGGAAACAAATTTTTCATTTGTAATAGTCAAAATAAATAAGCCGATAAAAAAGCCGAGAGACGTCATTTTCATATGTCAAATGAGCACACTATTCGCACCTATCGCAAATGAGTTCACTACTCGCACCTATCGGTACAAAAAATAGCACAACTATTCACAACTATTAGTACAAATCCAAATGATTTTCTGAATTTCTAGTATATCAATCAGCGACTGCTTTGAAAGAGAACAATGCAGTGAGTGATTACTCATTTGAATATAAATAGAAGACAACCTCAACTAGTTTGCAACGTGTGACCACTTATCGCGAGATAGGAGAACATAATAGCTCCTAATTAGCTCAATGATTAATGTTTACTGCCACATTGTATCAACATTTAAAATTCAAATTCAAAAAAATAACCGCAGTCACTGGGGGGGGGTTCAAATAACCACCGCACCCCGAATAACCGCAGTCACTAGGGGGGGTTCGAATAAGACCCTCACCCCAAATAACAGCAGTCACTGGGGGAGGGTTCGAATAAGCGCCTCACCCCGAATAATCGCAGTCACTGTGGGGGGGGGTTCGAATAAGCGCCGCACCCCGAATAACCGCAGTCACTGTGGGGGGGGGGGTTCGAATAAGCGCCTCACCCCGAATAATCGCAGTCACTGGGGGAGGGTTCGAATAAGCGCCGCACCCCGAATAACCGCAGTCACTGGGGGGAGGGTTCGAATAAGCGCCGCACCCCGAATAACCGCAGTCACTGGGGGGAGGGTTCGAATAAGCGCCGCACCCCGAATAATCGCAGTCACTGGGGGGAGGGTTCGAATAAGCGCCGCACCCCGAATAACCGCAGTCACTGGGGGGAGGGTTCGAATAAGCGCCGCACCCCGAATAACCGCAGTCACTGGGGGGAGGGTTCGAATAAGCGCCGCACCCCGAATAATCGCAGTCACTGGGGGGAGGGTTCGAATAAGCGGGGGGGGGGGTTCGAATAAGCGTCTCACCCCGAATAATCGCAGTCACTGGGGGAGGGTTCGAATAAGCGCCGCACCCCGAATAACCCCTTATCCTCCTCTGACCGGTCCCAAGAGATGCATCAAATGCACAGAGCGTCACCCTTACTCACTCACTTACTCACTTGAACACAGTTTTTTTCAGCAAACTTTGATCATAACTTTTTTTGTGCTGAACGAAATTTCGAGATTTTTAGCTTAAGAGATGTGCAATGATTTACTCTCCATGCTCATATAACTTTCATGTGATTTTGATAATCGGAAGACATTCTAATAATGCTGTAAAGAGACGATTGCCAACGAAATCACTAAGACAACAATATTACTAAACCGACTACCGTCGGTTTAGGATACATAAATAAACAATAGGAAAGTTAAATAATCTCCTCTCAAGCAAACACACACATACATTCACATACACATACAGACTTACACACTCACATACATATACACATACACACATACACACACACATACACATGTGCACGCGCACACACAAACACATACAGAACGAACACACACACACACACACGCATATAAATATTATATAAATATAAACACTTGTCTCAAAGATTTGGGCAATTCTAAACATTTTTTTAAAATCTGACTAAAATGCACACTTAAAATTTTCTACAGAAATAATATGCTGCTACAAAAAGCACTTCAAACATCACTGGTGACAACTCGCTATATTATACTAAAAGAAGAGAAATAAATAAAGAAATATATAGAAATATATTTTTGTAAATAAGACAATAGAACCGTGTGGAAATGGAAGCACCAATTGAAACATAAGTTTTAAATCTCCGAAGCCGTTTATGAAAGTATTGAAGAAGACAAGAAACACACTTCGATCTTCCGACGTGGAAGAGGCTCCTATCAGAAGAAACCGTCACCGAATCATCATTTTTCTTACCTGTTGTACAAACCTGGCTGGACACAGAACACTGCACAAACATTCTAAAAGTTCTATAGAGTTATGAAATAATTGTTTCTAATTTTGGCACAAGGCTAGCAATTACTCAATGCATTACTGGTACTTTATTCTATCCACCCCGGAAGGATGAAAGGCAAAGTTAACCTCGGCTTCACTATCCTCCTTTTACTTTGCTCCACTTTTCAAATTAAATGACACGACGGTTCAGTTATATTCAAATATTGTAAGCGCGTCCATTGAGAATATCGTTACGTTGTTTGCGAAAATGTAAAACAAATCTTTATATCCCAGACAGAAATATTGAATTTTATTTCTAGATACTTTTTTTATATAATTGTCTGCTGGTGGATTTTGTATTTCGCTCTTCACCATTAACAAGAGGAAGGCAACGATGACAACAGTGTCATTAACAACAACAACAACTCTACCATTAACAAGAGGAAGCCAACCCCAACATCAGTGACTCACCACCAGCCACTAGGTCCTATGACAAACTGCTCAGTTGCTCGCATGTGTGCGTGCTGAACTCTGGGTCTTTCCGCTGGGAACAACCCCTTGTTTTCACCCCCTCCCCCACTTTTTTGTGTACATCCATTCACTCATTCATTTACTGCCATTCTACCTTCCTGTGTCTCCCCCTCCATGCAGTCCCTTTTCACTCTCTGGCAACTCCATATATATAGGTGAGCTATGCTGCCCTCTTACCAGCACTTTCCCTTCCATCCACACACGCCAGCCACCTACCCCTGATGCCGCTCGGTGCCCTAGTCTCCGGCCCCACACCCCATCCCCCACCCCTCCAAATCGACACCTGCAGCACTTGCGGCACCACTAACAAACGGAAGAGGGGCCGGAACTGTTTGGGGTGCGGCTGCTTTCACCACCTCACCTGCGTTGGCTTGACTCGTCGAGCTTCCAATGCCCTCGCAGCGTGGAGGTGCAGGATCTGCCTCTTCCACACGTCATCCCATCCACGGCCGTCTGGCACACCACCAGATGGGACAGCGAGCATGCCTGACGCCCGAGCCTAGCTGGTCAGCATCGCTCGGCTCAGGCGTCTCCGGAAGATCCCACTCAGGATCACGAGAGCGGCACGGGTGCCGGTAGCCGATACCCTCGCTTCCTCGATTGAGAGTGCCCTGGACTCCAATCAAACCAGTGACTGGGAGCATCTGTTCTATTTCGCCCCACTCGCCCTCGGCCTCCCCAGCTCTGGTACTGACCGGGGCCGCCGGTCAACAATAGCCTTCGTCAAGGCCAATGTCTCGTCATTTGAACGAGCGCCCATTCCAAGCGTTCCCAGGGACGCCTCACACCCCACCCTCAGGTACCCCCTATCCTCCACTCCCGAGACCAGCGCCAAGCGTTTGCGTGACCAGGTAAACGCAAAGCTTATCATGGGTGATGTCTCGGCCGCAGTCAGAGTTGTTGCCTCAGAGGACACTGTCCTCCAACCCACCGAGGAGGTCCTGGCTGCTCTGCGGCACAGAAACCCTGAGCCACCCACTGAACTCAGACCCATACCCCCACCGACCCCCACCTGCTCCTTGTGGTTACTGATGCAGATATCATGTCCGCCATCAGATCCTTCCCAGCTAGCAGCTGCGGAGGTGTTGATGGTCTCCGACCAGGCCACCTCAAGGAGTTGATATCCCCCCTCACCGCTGAGGCCGGGCGCCGCCTTCTGAGTGCAATTGTGGCGCTCATCAATAGGCTCATTCATGGTGCCCTTGACCCTTACGCCCGAGGCCTCTTTTTTTTCGGCCAGCCTCACTGCTCTCAGGAAGAAAGAGGGTGGCATACGCCCCATTGCTGTGGGCAATGTCTTCCGGAGGCTGGCTGCCAAGGTGATCTGCAAGTCAATCACACACGAACTGGGTGAGGAGTTTAATCCGGTGCAACTGGGTGTCGGCGTGTACGGTGGCTGTGAGGGAGCCGCTCATACAACCAGGCAGTTCTTCAGCAGCTGCCCATCGGTACCGGCATCCAGCGACTCCAGGCACCTCATTGTCAAGCTTGACATGAGGAATGACTTTAACTCTTTACGCCGGGATCATCTGCTCGAGGCCTGCCTCAGCCGAGCCCCCTCTGCCTACCCGCTGGCCTACCTGTCATATGGAGCCCCGAGCATGCTCCTAGCTGCTGATACGGTCATACCCTGGGCTACTGGGGTCCAACAGGGCGACCCTTTGGGACCCCTCCTGTTCGCCCTTGGTATTGACCACATCGCCCGGAGTATCACGGCCCCCCTCAACGTTTGGTATCTGGATGATGCTACGTTGTGCGGGCCGGTACCGACGGTCTGCTAAGACCTTAAATCGGTGATTCCTGCCCTGGCGGGAATCGGCCTCCAGGTCAACTCGGCCAAGTCGGAGGTGGTGAACGTCAGCCTCGATGCTGCGAGCTTTGCAGCCTCCGTCTCGGACGTGCGGTCCATTATCCGCCAAATTCAGGTGACCCCCAAAGAGGATGTCCTCATCCTCGGGTCACCGATCCACCCGCCGGCCATCCGCTCCACCATCAGGTCCAGGCTTCAACAGCTCCAGACTCTCACGAGCCGACTGGGCTTGATTGACAGCCACCCAGCTCTCTTTCTGCTGAGGAACTGCTTCACCATGCCGAAGCTCCTCTATAAACTCCGCAGCGCTCCATGCTACACCCAGACATCTCTACTCTCTGACCTCGATACTTCTGAGTGCAATTGTGGCGCTCATCAATAGGCTCATTCATGGTGCCCTTGACCCTTACGCCCGAGGGGATATGCAACGTCAAGTTTGACGACATAGGGGGGCAACAGGCCACTTTACCGGTCAGGTATGGCGGCCTTGGCCTCCGGTCCCCGATCTCACTAGCTTTGCCGGCGTATTTTTCGGTCGGTAACCTCGTGCGGCGTCCTCGTCAGCAAGGTTCTTCAAATCACAACAGAACCCTCTGTGTTCAGAGAGCGTGAGGCTGCCTGTGAGACGTGGGACCGGCTGGGACTTAGCCCAGTACACGTCCCTCCTCCTTCTCCCCCTGTTGACGTCAAGTCCCCCAACGCACTTGGGACGCCATCCAGTGCAGCCTGGCCTTAGACAGGCTCACTCACGCGCCAGCTCGACCAGCGCCGCCTTGCTTGTTTTCGTGCGGCCTCAAACCCCACAGTGGTGGCTGGCTCCATGCCCTGCCCTCCTTCTCTACTGGCACGCAGCTAGACAACCATAGCCTGCGAATCGGCGTTTCCTTGAGGCTCGGCCTCAGGATCTGCCAGCCACACCAATGTCGCTGCGGTTCCACCGTGAACTCTTTCGGCCTCCACCCGCTTTCCTGTCGCCACAGTGCCGGCCGCATTCCACGCCATGCTGCCCTCAACGAGGTCATCAAGCATGGCTTGGACGCTGCAGGCTTCTCCTCCAGGCTCGAGCCGGTGGGGCTGGATCGAGGAGACGGCAAAAGGGCAGATGGCATGACCATCTTCCCGTTTCGCGGTGGCAAACCCCTCGTCTGGGATGCCACTTTCACCGACACTTTTTGCAGCCGCAACCTGGTGCAGTCCAGGTTCTGCTGCACGTCGGGCTGAGGGGGCCAAACTCCTCAAATACCAGTCGCTCCCAGACAGGTTTGCGGTCGTTCCCCTGGCAGTGGAGACTTCTGGTGTCCTCGGCCCCAGGGTTATCTCCTTACTCACCACCTTAGGCGCTGAGCTGGCCAGCCGCAGGTGTGAGCCCTGCGATTTGGAGTGGCTTTTCCAGCGCGTCCCCCTTGCGTCCTCTGGGGAAACGCCTTCTCCATTCTGTCCACCGGGGCTGTGAGTGGGCCCCATCACGTACCAATACATTAGTTAAATACTATTCTTTCATCTGATACAACACAATAAAGACTAAAGTGTTTAAAAAAAAAAATTGATGTTGAAGTCATATATATATATGTGTGTGTATATATTATATACCATATATATATGTGTGTGTGTATATATTATATAACATATATATATATATGTGTGTGTGTATATACGTTTATATATATATATATCGTATACATATATACTTATATATCTATGTGTGTGTGTATATATATATATATATATATATATATATATATATATATATATATATATATATATATATATATATAGATAGATATGTTTCTTTATTAGCCACAGGGGCACAAAAGAAGGGGACAAATACAAAGGGAGAAGTTTACATACAATAAAAACGTGTAAAATTTTATCACAAATGCAATTAAAAAAATTAGTCGATTTTCCCCAATAGGGGGAGACAGTTCATATGGGTAACACATACCCCCGAAAAAATATGTAACCCTCATCTCCAGGAGTACGAAGAGTTTGTACTCCTTTCCTCTCCTCCTCCTTTTCCTCAACCTACCTTTCATAAAACTTGCTGGGGTACAGCACCTCCCTCTCCATCCTGATTCTTCTTCCAAAGTGGTATTTGAAAAAAAGAATCAGTTGTTGGCCGGAGAGAAAGGTCTCTGAACTCAGCCCTTTAAACCTTGTCCACCATACAACCTCTTTCGCCATAGCTATCACACAAAGGAAAACCGCCTCTCCTTCGTTTTTGAAGGAGGGTGGCGGTTTTATCATGACAATGGACTCGGTGGTCAACTGGATTGGTCCCCCCCCCCCCGCGACAATAGTCGTTCTACATAGCCCCACAGGTCAGTGACGCCCGGGCAGTGTATGAATGCGTGCGCGACGGTTTCTTCGTTTTGGCGAGCGTTTTGGCTGGACAAGGCACGACGGTCAAGCGGTAGTAGATGGCGGACGTTATAAAAGTGTTCGCAACCTCCGCTCGACCTATCAAGGATAGTTTGCACTCGGTCCACTTCTGGGTGAGTGCAAACACCTTGGCCGTCACATCGTTCCAGTTCTTCTCCACCTGGAGGTCCGGACCAAACCAGACCCCGAGCATCTTTACCGGTCCTTCCGTCCAGCGTCCGACGACGCCATCGGAGGGCATCGGTTTGCCTCTCCACGATCTGAGTTGCAAACCGATGGACTTGTCCCGGCTCAGCTTCGCTCCTGTGAAACTTTCGTATTCCTTCAGTAAGGTGCCGACTTCCTCGATTTGTGAGTCGCTCGACACCATTACTGTCACGTCGTCGGCGTAGGCCGAGGCCGCTTTCCGCAGTCCCGGTTCCAGAGGGATGCCCTGCAATAGCTCTAACTTCCGCAGTAGTTGCTCGAGAGTCAGTACGTACAGAAGAGAAAAGAGAGGGCATCCCTGTCGAATGGATCGCGTAATATGGAACGGCTCCGAGAGGTAGCCGTTCACCTCGACCCTTGAGCAGATGTTGCTGTTGTGCATTGCAGCAATCCAGCCCCTGAACACGGGTCCGAAGCCTGCCGCCTCGAGCACCGCATCCGGATAACGATGGTCAACCCTATCGAAAGCCTTAGACTGATCCAAGTTGATCAGGGCCCCACCGAAGACGGGTTTACACCCTACCCTCTCTATGATGTATCGCATGAGGTGGAGGTTGTCGTGTATGGACCTGGTCGGGATTGCGCATGTCTGCGCTTCTCCCACCTAGTTCCCGAGGACAAGCGCCAGCCTCTTTGCCCACACCTTGGCCAAAATCTGTAACTCTGTGTTTAGCAGAGTTATGGGCCGGATGTTGCCTATGTCATCCCCCTTATTCTTGTCCTTCCTGACTAGTGTGACTACGCCTCCGGTCACAAAACTGGGAATTCTCCCGTTCTGTTGCCAGTTGCAGTAGACCGCTTCAAGGAGACCGGAGAATAACTCCGGCATTGCTACGTAAAATTCGTAGGGTAGACCGTCGAGACCTGGAGATTTGCGTTTGCCGCATTGGCTCAGCGCGTCCCCTATCTCAGCGGCTGAAATCGGCTTTTCGCAGAACTTTGCCTCACTGTCCGAGAGTCGCGGTAGGCCGTCGAGGTATGGACCGAAATCCATAGCCCCTCCCGGCGCGCCGCCCCGCCCGAACAGTTGAGCAAAGTGCCGCTGAAAGGCCGTACACATTTGCTTCGGCTCACGTACACGCGTCCGTTTTGGTCCTTCAAAGACCGAATCGTGGACTTGTTGCCACTTTTTGCCTCTGTCACGCGGGCCCAGCTAACAGCTTTGGCTCTCTCGTTTCCCAGAGTACGTATTTTGCTTCTGACAACGCAGCCCTCGTGCTTTGCGTCGAAGAACTGGCCCAAGACCGTTCTCCTTGCTAGCACGCTGGCTACGTTGCCACTTCTAATTGCCTCTTCTACTTTATCTACCAGTTCCTTCTCGGTTCTATTTCTATCTAACGCTAATTCTTTACTAAAAACTAACGAGTCTAATCTAACTGCCCTCTTGAGAGAGTACCAACATCTGTTGTTGATAATGTCCCCTGTCAAGTGCTGTTTAACTAAAGTGCTAACCCGTCTACTGTAGGCTCTGCTTGTCGGTAACGACAAGTTCAGCTTCCAGTAGCCGGGTCCTTGTCTATGGGTTCTATCAAGGTTGGCCATGCAGGTCACTAGTTTGTGATCTGAATAGGCAACCATGAACATTTGTGGCCAGCTTAACATGTCCCTATCCTTCTTTCTAACTAGAACCCTATCTAGGTACGATCTAGATGTTCCACTGAGATTAGCCCACGTCCACAGTGGCACATTCGGAAAATCTAGTCGGTATCTATCGGCCAGGTCAAATCTGTCGATTAACTGTTTGAGGCTGTTACACCCCCCTTTATCGGGACATGCTCCCACATAGTCCGAACGTGCATCTAGGATTCCATTCCAGTCCACCACTAAAAGCAAGGAGCGGGACGTTCCCAGAAAAGTCTCTAGACGTTTGAAGAAGTTTGGCCGCGGTGTCCCGGATGGGGCAATGCGGCCACCAGCCTGAAGGCTCCACCTTCACTACCGTCAACGTCTAGGACCACCAGTCGACCCTCCGGGTCCAGATGTACCGTCTGTGTTACGAGGCCCAGGTGTTTCCGCAGCAAAATGGCAACTCCGCCCCCACCCCCTTGTTGACAGAGAGATGCGTAGATCTCAAAGTCATCGAAGATGGGGGCCAGCTGTCGCTCGCTGTGGATCCTGGACTCGCAAATGGCTACCACATCCATACTGTGCGACCTGAGGTCGTTTAAGAGTTTGCCCTGTTTCCAGGGCATCCCCAGGCCGCGTACGTTCCCACGTCCAATTCTTATATTGGCCATGTTGGTGCTGAAAAGTTAAAAGAGGAAAAGAGATCACTCACCCTTCGTCTCCTGGGGACCAGGCTGCACGATTTCCATGGGGGTGTTGGAGGGGTTGTCTGGGTGGGTGGTGGTTTCCGGCGGGGTGGGGACGGAGATGTTTGGTGGGGTGGGGTCTGGTGGGATGGGGGTGTCTGGGGTGGGGAGACATTTGAGAAGGACGCTGTTAAGTGGTTTCACGCAGGAATTCCCCACATCCTTTTCAAATGTTTCTTTTAGGGACCTAGAAGTTTGTATAGGGACCCTAATCAGTTTTAGGTTCAGTTTTTTGTTATTTTTAATAGAGTGGGCGAAAGTTTTCCTTTCGGTTTTCACCGAAGGGTTGTTCGTGATCGTCTCCATTAGTGTTTTGTTTTCAGTGTTTATGTAAGTGTAAGTGTAATTTTCTTGTGTTGTTTGTTTTTGTCTGTAGTTCTTGTGTGTGCTTTCGTTTTGTTGTAGGTATTTTGTTTTCAGGAGGTGGGGGTTTTGTTTGTGATGTTTTTGTTGTTTGTGTTGGTGGTTGTATGTTTGTGGTAGTGTTTGCTGTTTTTTTTGCTTTTGTGATGTCTTTTCTTTCTTTTCGAGCGATGGGGTTCTCCCTCGTCTTCACTGGGTGATGGCGAGATAGCCTCATCTGTTGTATCGTCTGTGTGATTGGGGAGGGGTAAGTCTTGGGGAGCTGTTGTGTCTGTATGTGATTTTGCAGTGGTTTTAGGTGGAGTGGGGTTGAGTGGGACTGTGTTTGTTGTGGTTATTATTGTGTGTTGGTGTTGTTGTTGTTGTGGTGGTGTTGGTGGTTGTGTTGTTTTGATGGGTGTCGGCAGAAGAGCCTTTTTTTTACTCATTAATTTAGGACAGGAAGCCCCCAGGTGACCCCTGCTAAAGAAGTGGTAACATGAAGGCCGCCTACTCTCAACCGAAAAGTTTATGTAGGTGAGTCCATCCAGGAGTACACGTTGTGGGATCATAGCTATTTGCTCTGGGCTCATTTGCACTAGAACTTCAATGCTAGTCCCATTGAATACATCTCTGGGGGACTTTCCTATTGACAGTATTCTGTCTTCATCAAAATTGATGAAGCCGCACAGTATCCACCATATGGCGTCCGACCCTCTACCGATACTGCCAATCCACCACCCTATAATATATAATAAACTGTGGTAATAATTGAAATAGCCGACCTTGCTACATATTGTTTACATTGAATCTCCCTTTAGAATTATGTAAAGTATTCAGGTATATTTGGATTACTCAATAACTTATAGTAGAGTGGAAAATAAACTGGACCCGTAATTCAATACATCTGCAACCTTGTCTATCAGTGTATAACGCTGAATCTCCCTGATAAGTATTACGCTAATGACACACGTGCCTGTGGAATGCTCTCCTACGTCGCACATAAATTCCATGATCTGACTATTCTGTTGACCGAGCAACTGGAATACTCAGCGTCAAAACCGACGGAGAT
>OZ024742.1:200922558-200930058 GCA_964016885.1 Eledone cirrhosa | reverse complement strand
GATGATGATGATGTCGATGATAGATGATGGTGATGGTTGGGGTGATGGTAGTGATGGGAGTGCTGCTGATCATGATAGTGGTGATAATGATGAACACTTATAATGGTGATGGTGGGGGGTCTGATGAGATACGGAGAGAGAAAGGGGGATCAGTAACGTCAAAGATAAGGTGGCGGGGTGGTGGTGGTGGTGGTGGTAGTACAGGGGTTGGTGGAGGTAGTGTACTTTTTAGTAGTGGCGGTGTGCTGATGGTGACGGTGGCGATGATTGTGGTGGTAATGGTAAGTTGTTGTTGTTGGTTGTGGTGGTGACGGCGGAGATGGAGATGATGGGGTGTTGGGGGGGGGGGGGGGGTACTGGTGATTGTGTGCTGTTGCTGCTGTTGTTGTTGTTGTTAGTGATGATGATGTTGGTGGTGGTGATGGTGGTGTGATGTTGTTGTCAGGGATGGTGATGATGATGGTGGTATGGTGATGGTGGTGTTGTTGTTGTTGTTGTTGTTGTTGTTGTCAGTGATGATGGTGGTGTGATGGTGGTGTTGTTGTTGTTGTTGTTGTTGTCAGTGATGATGGTGGTGTGGTGGTGGTGGTGTTGTTGTTGTTGTTGTTGTTGTCAGTGATGATGGTGGTGTGGTGGTGGTGGTATTGTTGTTGTTGTTGTTGTCAGTGATGATGGTGTTGTGTTGGTGTTGTTGTTGTTGTTGTTGTTGTTGTCAGTGATGGTGGTGTGATGGTGGTGGTGGTGTTGTTGTTGTTGTTGTTGTTGTCAGTGATGATGGTGGTGTGAAGGTGGTGGTGTTGTTGTTGTTGTTGTTGTTGTTGTCAGTGATGATGGTGGTGTGATGGTGGTGGTGGTGGTGTTGTTGTTGTTGTTGTTGTTGTTGTTGTCAGTGATGATGCTGGTGTGGTGGTGGTGTTGTTGTTGTTGTTGTTGTTGTCAGTGATGATGGTGGTGTGGTGGTTGTGGTGGTGGTGTTGTTGTTGTTGTTGTTGTTGTTGTTGTCAGTGATGATGGTGGTGTGATGGTGGTGGTGGTGGTGTTGTTGTTGTTGTTGTTGTTGTTGTTGTCAGTGATGATGCTGGTGTGGTGGTGGTGTTGTTGTTGTTGTTGTTGTTGTCAGTGATGATGGTGGTGTGGTGGTGGTGTTGTTGTTGTTGTTGTTGTCAGTGATGATGGTGGTGTGGTGGTTGTGGTGGTGTTGTTGTTGTTGTCAGTGATGATGGTGGTGTGGTGATGAAGAATGTTATAGTGTAGTGTCCAAAAAGGATGCGGAGTTTAATTAATTTCCTCATTTATATTCCATTTGTATGCTTAAAACGTTGGTGTATGGGGTGTGGGTGGTGGAGGTGTGTGGGTGGTGCAGGGGGTGTGAGTGGTGGAGGGGTATGGGTGGTGGAGGGGTGTGAGTGGGGGCGTGGGGGTGAGTGGCGGAGGGGTGTGAGTGGCGATGGGGGCGTGAGTGTTTTTTTTTGGGGGGGGGGGGGGGTGAAATGAGGGATGCATGGTGGGATGAGTGGTGTAAAGGGGGAGTGGTGAAGGGGTGGCGGTGATGTAAAGGTGAAGTGATGTAAAGGGTGAGTGGTGAAAGGAGGGTGAGTGATGTAAGGGATGAGAGTGGTAGAAGAGGTGCGAGTGGTGTGTGTGGGAAGGAGTTAAGGGGGCAGTAGTGTAGGGGGTGTCAGGGGGACGTTATGGCTGCTTTGTTGTTTAACTGTGTTTTGTATTTCATATTTTATTAGCCTTATATTTTCAATACTGTTAAGCTATATCTGTTGATAGTTTCTATTGGTGGTGATGGTGGTGGCGGTGGTGGCGGTGGTGGTGTTGATGGTGTAGGTGGTAGCAGGGGTGGTGTTCGTGGTGATGGGGGTGGCGGTGGTGGTGTTGATGGTGGTGGTGGTGGCAGGGGTGGTGTTCGTGGTGATGGGGTGGCGGTGGTGGTGTTGATGGTGGTGGTGGTGGTGGTGTTGGTGGTGATGGTGGTGGTGTTCGTGGTGGTGGTGTTGGTGGTGATGGGGTGGCGGTGGTGGTGTTGCTGGTGATGGTGGTGGTGTTGATGGTGGCAGTGGTGGTGTTGGTGGTGGCGGTGGTGGTGTGGGTGGTGGTGGTGCTGGTGGTGGTGTTGCTGGTGGTGGTGGTGGTGGTGGCGGTGGTGGTGTTGATGGTGATGGTGATGGTGTTGGTGGTGGCAGTGGTGATGTTCGTGGTGGTGGTGTTGGTGGTGGTGGTGTTGGTGGTGATGGGGTGGCGGTGGTGGTGTTGCTGGTGATGATGTTGGTGTTGGTGGTGGCAGTGGTGGTGTTGCTGGTGGCAGTGGTGGTGTTGCTTGTGGCAGTGGTGGTGTTGGTGGTGGCGGTGGTGGTGTTGATGGTGATAGTGGTGGCGTTGTTGGTGTTGGTGGTGGCGGTGGTGGTGTTGATGGTGATGGTGGTGGCGGTGGTGGTGTTGATGGCTGGGGGTGGTGCTGGAGATATTGATGGTGATGGTAGTGGCGGTGGTGGTGTTGGTGGTGTTGATGGTGATCGTGGTGTTGATGGTGATGGTGGTGGCGGGGGTGGTGTCGATGGCTGTGGTGGCGGTGGTTGTGTTGATGGCTGTGGTGGCGGTGTTGGTGTTGATGGTGATGGTGGTGGCGGTGGTGGTGTTAATGGCTCTGGTGGTGTTGGTGGTATTGATGGTGCTGGTGGTTTTTGTGTCTGTGCTAGTGTTTATGACTGTGTTGGTGGTGGTTGTGACTGTGAGAGTGATGGTGGTGGTTGTGCTGGTGGTTGTGACTGTGAGAGTGATGGTGGTGGTTGAGCTGGTGGTTGTGACTGTGAGAGTGATGGTGAGGGTTGTGCTGGTGGTTGTGACTGTGAGAGTGATGGTGGTGGTTGTGCTGGTGGTTGTGACTGTGAGAGTGATGGTGGGGGTTGTGCTGGTGGTGGTGACTGTGAGAGTGATGGTGGTGGTTGTGCTGGTGGTTGTGACTGTGAGAGTGATGGTGGTGGTTGAGCTGGTGGTTGTCACTGTGAGAGTGATGGTGGGGGTTGTGCTGGTGGTTGTGACTGTGAGAGTGATGGTGGTGGTTGTGCTGGTGGTTGTGACTGTGAGAGTGATGGTGGTGGTTGTGCTGGTGGTTGTGACTGTGAGAGTGATGGTGGTGGTTGTGTTGGTGGTTGTGACTGTGAGAGTGATGGTGGTGGTTGTGCTGGTGGTTGTGACTGTGAGAGTGATGGTGGTGGTTGAGCTGGTGGTTGTGACTGTGAGAGTGATGGTGGTGGTTGTGCTGGTGGTTGTGACTGTGAGAGTGATGGTGGTGGTTGTGCTGGTGGTTGTGACTGTGAGAGTGATGGTGGTGGTTGAGCTGGTGGTTGTGACTGTGAGAGTGATGGTGGTGGTTGTGCTGGTGGTTGTGACTGTGAGAGTGATGGTGGTGGTTGTGACTGTGAGAGTGATGGTGGTGGTTGTGCTGGTGGTTGTGACTGTGAGAGTGATGGTAGTGGTTGTGCTGGTGGTTGTGACTGTGAGAGTGATGGTGGTGGTTGAGCTGGTGGTTGTGACTGTGAGAGTGATGGTGGTGGTTGTGACTGTGAGAGTGATGGTGGTGGTTGTGCTGGTGGTTGTGACTGTGAGAGTGATGGTAGTGGTTGTGCTGGTGGTTGTGACTGTGAGAGTGATGGTGGTGGTTGAGCTGGTGGTTGTGAAGGTGGGGTTTGTAGATAATACCGATGTTATGATGGTAGCAGTCTTGTTTCATTATGTTTCTATGTTGCAATTGACATTTATTTTGCTATTGTTATGCTTAGCTGATGGAGTTATGACCCTATACGTCATGAGCTCAAATCGTGCCGAGTTTATCTTTGCCTTTCATCATTATGGGGTCGATAAAGTAAAGTACCAGTAACAAACTAGGGTCGATTGAATCGATTTCCCCTCCCCCAAAATTGTAAGATTTGTGCTTATATCAGAAACTGCGTCCCTTTATGGTCTGAGTTCAAATCCCGCCGAAGTTAACTTTGCCTTTCATCATTACAGGATCGATAAAATAAAGTACCAGTAATGCACTGGGGATGTGCTGGCCTAGTCCAAAAGTAGAAACAATTATTATAAATACAGGGTGGTGGTTGGTGGATTGACAGTATCGGTAAAGGGTCGGACGCTATGCTTTGCAGCATAGAGTTACACACATTCACGTCTGAGTTCAAACCCCACCGAGGTTAACTTTGCCTTTCATCCTGATAGGGTCGATGAAATAAAGTACCAGTAATGCACTGAGATAATTGCTGGCCTTGTGCCAAAATTAGAAACAATTATTATATATACAGTCGCTGTTGTTATTGTTGTTTTTTGTGATTGTTGTGGTAGTGATGGTTGTTGTTACTGACAGTGTTGTTGGTTATGTGGTTTGTATTACTGCTATTGTTGTGGTAGTGGTGGTTGTTGTTACTGACATTCTTGTTGGTTATGTGGTTTGTATTACTGCTATTGTTGTGGTGGTTGTGGTTGTTGTTACTGACAGTGTTGTTGGTTATGTGGTTTGTATTACTGCTATTGTTGTGGTGGTTGTGGTTGTTGTTACTGACATTCTTGTTGGTTATGTGGTTTGTATTACTGCTATTGTTGTGGTGGTTGTGGTTGTTGTTACTGACAGTGTTGTTGGTTATGTGGTTTGTATTACTGCTATTGTTGTGGTGGTTGTGGTTGTTGTTACTGACAGTGTTGTTGGTTATGTGGTTTGTATTACTGCTATTGTTGTGGTGGTTGTGGTTGTTGTTACTGACAGTGTTGTTGGTTATGTGTTTTGTATTACTGCTATTGTTGTGGTGGTTGTGGTTGTTGTTACTGACAGTGTTGTTGGTTATGTGGTTTGTATTACTGCTATTGTTGTGGTGGTGGTGGTTGTTGTTACTGACAGTGTTGTTGGTTATGTGGTTTGTATTACTGCTATTGTTGTGGTGGTGATGGTTGTTGTTACTGACAGTGTTGTTGGTTATGTGGTTTGTATTACTGCTATTGTTGTGGTGTTGGTGGTTGTTGTTACTGACAGTGTTGTTGGTTATGTGGTTTGTATTACTGCTATTGTTGTGGTGGTTGTGGTTGTTGTTACTGACAGTGTTGTTGGTTATGTGGTTTGTATTACTGCTATTGTTGTGGTGGTTGTGGTTGTTGTTACTGACAGTGTTGTTGGTTATGTGTTTTGTATTACTGCTATTGTTGTGGTGGTTGTGGTTGTTGTTACTGACAGTGTTGTTGGTTATGTGGTTTGTATTACTGCTATTGTTGTGGTGGTGGTGGTTGTTGTTACTGACAGTGTTGTTGGTTATGTGGTTTGTATTACTGCTATTGTTGTGGTAGTGGTGGTTGTTGTTACTGACAGTGTTGTTGGTTATGTGGTTTGTATTACTGCTATTGTTGTGGTGGTGGTGGTGGTTGTTACTGACATTCTTGTTGGTTATGTGGTTTGTATTACTGCTATTGTTGTGGTAGTGGTGGTTGTTGTTACTGACAGTGTTGTTGGTTATGTGGTTTGTATTACTGCTATTGTTGTGGTAGTGGTGGTTGTTGTTACTGACAGTGTTGTTGGTTATGTGGTTTGTATTACTGCTATTGTTGTGGTAGTGATGGTTGTTGTTACTGACAGTGTTGTTGGTTATGTGGTTTGTATTACTGCTATTGTTGTGGTAGTGGTGGTTGTTGTTACTGACATTCTTGTTGGTTATGTGGTTTGTATTACTGCTATTGTTGTGGTAGTGGTGGTTGTTGTTACTGACAGTGTTGTTGGTTATGTGGTTTGTATTACTGCTATTGTTGTGGTAGTGGTGGTTGTTGTTACTGACAGTGTTGTTGGTTATGTGGTTTGTATTACTGCTATTGTTGTGGTGGTGGTGGTTGTTGTTACTGACAGTGTTGTTGGTTATGTGGTTTGTATTACTGCTATTGTTGTGGTGGTGGTGGTTGTTGTTACTGACAGTGTTGTTGGTTATGTGGTTTGTATTACTGCTATTGTTGTGGTAGTGGTGGTTGTTGTTACTGACAGTGTTGTTGGTTATGTGGTTTGTATTACTGCTATTGTTGTGGTGGTGGTGGTTGTTGTTACTGACAGTGTTGTTGGTTATGTGGTTTGTATTACTGCTATTGTTGTGGTGGTGGTGGTTGTTGTTACTGACAGTGTTGTTGGTTATGTGGTTTGTATTACTGCTATTGTTGTGGTAGTGGTGGTTGTTGTTACTGAAATTCTTGTTGGTTATGTGGTTTGTATTACTGCTATTGTTGTGGTGGTGATGGTTGTTGTTACTGACAGTGTTGTTGGTTATGTGGTTTGTATTACTGTTATTGTTGTGGTAGTGATGGTTGTTGTTACTGACATTCTTGTTGGTTATGTGGTTTGTATTACTGTTATTGATGTGGTGGTGGTGGTTGTTGTTACTGACAGTGTTGTTGGTTATGTGGTTTGTATTACTGCTATTGTTGTGGTAGTGGTGGTTGTTGTTACTGACAGTGTTGTTGGTTATGTGGTTTGTATTACTGCTATTGTTGTGGTGGTGGTGGTGGTTGTTGTTACTGACAGTGTTGTTGGTTATGTGGTTTGTATTACTGCTATTGTTGTGGTGGTGGTGGTTGTTGTTACTGACAGTGTTGTTGGTTATGTGGTTTGTATTACTGCTATTGTTGTGGTGGTGGTGGTGGTTGTTGTTACTGACAGTGTTGTTGGTTATGTGGTTTGTATTACTGCTATTGTTGTGGTGGTGGTGGTTGTTGTTACTGACAGTGTTGTTGGTTATGTGGTTTGTATTACTGCTATTGTTGTGGTGGTGGTGGTTGTTGTTACTGACAGTGTTGTTGGTTATGTGGTTTGTATTACTGCTATTGTTGTGGTGGTTGTTGTTACTGACAGTGTTGTTGGTTATGTGGTTTGTATTACTGCTATTGTTGTGGTAGTGGTGGTTGTTGTTACTGACAGTGTTGTTGGTTATGTGGTTTGTATTACTGCTATTGTTGTGGTGGTGGTGGTTGTTGTTACTGACAGTGTTGTTGGTTATGTGGTTTGTATTACTGCTATTGTTGTGGTGATGGTGGTGGTTGTTGTTACTGACAGTGTTGTTGGTTATGTGGTTTGTATTACTGCTATTGTTGTGGTGGTTGTTGTTACTGACAGTGTTGTTGGTTATGTGGTTTGTATTACTGCTATTGTTGTGGTAGTGGTGGTTGTTGTTACTGACAGTGTTGTTGGTTATGTGGTTTGTATTACTGCTATTGTTGTGGTGGTGGTGGTTGTTGTTACTGACAGTGTTGTTGGTTATGTGGTTTGTATTACTGCTATTGTTGTGGTGGTGGTGGTGGTTGTTGTTACTGACAGTGTTGTTGGTTATGTGGTTTGTATTACTGCTATTGTTGTGGTGGTTGTTGTTACTGACAGTGTTGTTGGTTATGTGGTTTGTATTACTGCTATTGTTGTGGTAGTGGTGGTTGTTGTTACTGACAGTGTTGTTGGTTATGTGGTTTGTATTACTGCTATTG
>OZ024742.1:200905058-200917558 GCA_964016885.1 Eledone cirrhosa | reverse complement strand
AGCAGGAAGAGAGTCTTAACGTTTCGGACGCTAGTTCTTCATCAGAAGAAAGAATGAGAAATAAGATAGATTGAGGGAACGGATGGGATGGAATTGGAAAAAATGTCTTTGTGCAGAATTGGTAATTCCGCAATGTTAATCATGACGTAATATGAGAAACGCCCTCGACGTTATGCAACTCATCCATTTTCAATGTTGAATCATGTTGGTGGTGCGAAAACGGAGTAAATGTGTTATAAAGTGAAATGTCAGGAGGCCAAATATGTTGAATTTCCTGCATTTTTTATTACTCTAAACACTATGTATATTTCAGTGGCGGCGTTGCGTAGGAAGCCAAAGTCTTCATCAGGTGTAAATTGCGTAATAGATGTATACCAACGGAATTATGGTAAGCTTTCAGAAAACAAGCAAAGAAAAAAGACAGGAAAAATTGTGTGCTATGTTTTTAACCGTGAGACGGACGTAATAGTATGCTGCCACATTACTCGCCCGCCTTCTGCTATACCATTTACGTGGTTTTGTCTTTGCGTGCTATTGTTCTCCACGCTCCACATATGACGTATTATCTTCGTATTTTTCGTTCATTGCCAGAGAACGTCTCTATGAACCACCTAAGAGAACATTAGTCTACGACTTCTTTTATACCATAAACGTGGTTCTGTCTTTGCGCGTAATTGTTTTTCACCGCTCCTATTAATGACGTATTATATTCGTATTTTCCCGTTCTTTGCCAGCGAACGTTTCCACGAACCAAAGTATCGTCTTCCTGTCTTCCTCCGGTTGCAACGTTTTTTGAAATATCCACTTCTGCGTTTACAGATTGACTTTGTTAGTTTCAGAAGATCCCGTTAAGGGTGAAAGCAGCGATTCTTTGCTTAAACTTTAATCCGTTATTTTAATAAATATTTGCTCTACGGTTTTTATATATTTGATATATATTTATCCTTATCGACCCCTCTTTGGATTTAGTCTTCAAATTTATTATTATTACTATATATATATATATATATATATATATAATATATATATATAATATACATATATCATCCTCTCTTCCACTCTTTCCCTCTCCATCTCTTTCCTCTGTTCTTCTTCTTTCTTTTTCTTTCTTCCAGCCTCCTTCTCCTTCCTCTCCATCTTTCTCTCTTTCCTCTCTGCCTCGATCCCTCTTCCACTCTCCCCCCCTCTCTCTCTCTCAGAGAGATCGGTTACTGCTTCCCTACGGGCCCATCAAGCAAAATGCCTCTCTTCTATCATATCTCTACTACTATATCTTCTCTACTATTACCATTGTCACTACCGATATTATCACATACACCATTATTGTAATATTCCTGATATCCCATGCTCCATAATCCTTTTTAATATTATATTATATTCAATTCAGTTATTTTATTTTTCATTCCTTTATTCTGATTTTGTTTTTGTTATTCCATAAATCTTTTGTTTACTTCATGAGGTAAAACGAAAATAAAAACAAACATTGATAATATTTCGTGTGATCGATTTTATCAATAAGAAAAAAGCCAACAAAAAAAAAATATTTGTTCAATCAGCTACAACAATAGATTGTAACAAATAAGATAATTACGTCGGTAAATCTCCAGGCTCTAAACAAACAGTAAATAAGAACAGGAACACAAACTAGAAACTAAGAAAGCTATGTGAACAAGGGTGGTGGTCATCCACAGAACAATCTTAGAACTCACGCCTCTACCCTTCCTACACAGTTACACAGAACATGGAGCTGTAGAAGTCAGTAAATATAAGAACGTGCTCAAGAAATGAAATACTAAAGTACAAATCGACTTTTTGTTGATCATTTCTAGAGAAATTGCTATATAACAACTATGGAACTATGATGCAGTTGTAAACCTCTTTTTAGTTTATCGTACAACGATAATTAATTAAGGATAAAGTTTGCAGATTATCAAAGATATAGTGCTTGGAATATACACAAACATGCGGTGCATGGTCACAAAAGCAGAAGAAGTAATGGAAGAGTATAATATAAAAGCCATATCAAAGGAATTTTCAGCCAAATACAAAGAAAATGTTTAAGAAGAGATAATATCACGGGAATGGAAACAAACCAAGTGGATTAAGCAAAGAAATGGATTTATTTCGTTTCTTCAAAGAGAGAAATTAATTATACTTCTATAAGATGTTAATAATTGTCTTTCGTAACAGAAATCCTTATCTCTGTATACGGAATTTGTTTTAAATCTTCTCTTTGGTGACGATTTGTAAATCCTATCAAAAGTTCAGAGCCACTGTTGGCTAAATAATTGTTTCTACTTTTGGCACAAGGCCAGCAATTACCCTGTGTATTACTGGTACTTTATTTTATCGACCTCGTAAGGATGAAAGGCAAAGTTAACCTCGGCGGAATTTAAACTCAGAATGGCAAGGGCCGTAACTCTACGCATCAAAGCATGGCGTCCGACCCTCTACCGATACTGCGAATCCACTGTTGGCTAAATAATTGTTTCTACGTTAGGCACAAGGCCATCAATTACCCAGTGTATTACTGGTACTTTATTTTATCGACCCCGTAAGGATGAAAGGCAAAGTTAACCTCGGCGGGATTGGCTAAATAATTGTTTCTTCTTTAGGCACGAGGCCAGCAATTACCCAGTGCATTACTGGTACTTTATTTTATCGACCCCGTAAGGATGAAAGGCAAAGTCAACCTCGGGATTGGCTAAATAATGAAAAGTATTAAGCAACTAAATGGTGATAGGTTCGCATCAGAACACCAACAATCTAGCACTATCTTAAACACATGTTGATGAAAAACCAATGGTTATAAGAAGTAGCAGTTAGTTTTCCGGTAATCACACGCTAGTCCCTTAGAAAATAATGGTTTCTGATTTAGGTACAAGGCCAGCAATTTTAGTGAGACTGGAAAGTCGATTAAATCGAACCCAGTATGTTACTGGTACTTTATTTTATCGACCCTGTAAGGATGAAAAGAAAAGCTAACCTAGGCGGGATGTGAACTCAGAAAGTAAAGGGTCGTAAGTCTATGTTGCAAAACATGGTGTCCGACTCTCTCCCTTAGAAAATGATAAGTTGGAGAATATGATCCTGGGTTCCCTACACAATAGAAAAAGAAAGAATGTACTTGGTAAGAGAAGAGAGAGAGAGAGAGAGAGAGAGAGAGAGAGAGAGAGAGAGAGAGAGAGAGAGAGAGAGAGAGAGAGAGAGAGAGAGAGAGAGAGAGAGAGAGAGAGAGAGAGAAGGGGGGAGCTCTGGAGCAGAGAGCGGTGGAAAATGTGAGAGGAATTTAAAGAGAGGAAAGAATGGGGGCATAGAAGGGAAAGACAGAGATAGAAAAGATTTGAGATCTGGGTTTGTTGACGGGAATGATAAATAAGTACAGATAAAGGGGAGAGGAGAGGAAGAGGAAAAGAGATAAGAGAGAAGTCAAATCACCGGAGAAGGGGTAGAACAGGAAGAGACAAAGGGGACGCTGATAGAGAATAGAAAGAGAAATGGTGGATGGTTTGGCTTGTATGACATCAATTTAAAGCCAACAGGATTAATCAGCGCTCTGCTTCATACGTTGTGATTAGTGTGTGTAAAGTGAAGTGATTGGCTATGTTTATCACATTGTAGTTGTGATATATAACGAAATAATATTGATCTATCGATCTACAAATCTACATCACAGCCATTGCTGAAGGGGTGAGTCAGAGAGTAATCAGAAGTCTAAAGATATCTATATATGCTTGCTTGTGTTTGTACGCGTATATATGTGTGTGTGTGCGTGTGTGTGTGTGTGTGTGTGTGTGTGTGTGTGTGTGTGTGTGTGTGTGTGTGTGTGTGTGTGTGTGTGTGTGTGTGTGTGTGTGTGTGTGTGTGTGTGTGTGTGTGTGTGTGTGTGTTTGGTGTGTGCGTGTGAGAGAGTGTATGTGTATAAAAACATCTGGTTGATTTAAGAAATATTGGAGACATTATAGAATGTAGTCGTTAACATTTTCCGTCTCCCATATTACTTTAGAAATTTCTCTCAACTATTATATATTGTGATCGAGTATTGTGATAATCATTTACGCTGGAGCACCTACACTTCCGATATATGTATATATATATATATATATATATATATACAGAGAGAGAGGGGGAGAGAGAAAGAGAGAGAGAGAGTGAGGTTAGAAATAGCACAGAAAATATATTTAAGGAACTGTTTTTCTTTGTTCTTTTTTCCTCTTCTTTGATTCGTCAAAGTGACTTTATTGAAAAAATGAGAGGAGCAATTCTTTTAAAAAAGAGTTTTATAATCTATATAAAATATATAGAATATAACCGGTTTCGATGTATTAGTAAAATTCACCTCATAAAATGTTGAGTATTACAATTAAAAAGAATTAATAAGGATTAAAAACTAAAAATTAAAGATTTAAAATCAAGTGTTGGGGTAAGTTTTTGCATCTTCCTTGTTGAGAAGGAGACTGTAAAAATTCATTCACGTTGGAGCATCTACACTTCCAATATATGTATATATATACAAAAACACACACACACATATATAGATATATATATATAAACATTATACAGACAAACACACACACACACGCACACACACATATATATATATATATATATATATTAAGCTGTATTACACGCACCCTCTCTATTGTATGTATTATATATTTTTCTCATGTTCTCAATATTAAGGTATATAAATATTGACTTTTGTCTTATATTACTCACTACCATGACTGAATCTTAACCATCTACTATGTCAGGGTATGTCATGCATCATCTTATTTTATCTGATGAGGACGTACTGTTGAAGTTAACTCAGTACCTCTGAAATATGTATAATAAAATATACTTGATCACTAGAATATCTATTTTGTTAATATTTTGAATTAATATTAATAACTCTGGAAAACAAATTGTTGAGTGCTTCCAATCTATTGTAAAACTCATTTTTTTATTTATTCATTGAACCTTGTTTAACTTTTAAATATAGTTATATATATATATATATATATATATATATATATATATATATATATATATATATATATATATTCATACATACATATATAAAGTGGCAAGTGGGACCCGGGGTGCGCACGGTAGCATTGCAAGAGCCCGCAGTAGTATTTTAGGGCCAATTATTTGCTTTAAAAATTTACATGAAGTCTAAGAGAAAGAATACATTTTTTTTAAAATAAATAAAACAATTAAGCAAAGCATTTGGTCAACCAATTCCTCAGGGAATTACTAGAAACCAAAATATACGATAGTGCACGAAGCTGGAATCGGTGGTCGTAAATTCTACTTAATCTAAAGCTAGTGTATTCATTCATGCAAACATGCATGTATAGACACAGACACATATGCATATATATATATATATATATATATATATATATATATATATATATATATATATATATATAGAGAGAGAGAGAGAGAGAGAGAGAGAGAGAGAGAGACACACACATACACACACACACATGTATATATATATATATATATATATATATATATATATATTAGACAGTTGGTCTAAAAATATTGGTTGCCAAATGAAGGGAGCCCCCCGACATATAGAATGCTATCGTTTAATTTTTATAATGAATAAATAACATTTTCAAAAAATACATAATTTTCAATCACATATATTTTTATTGTTTGACCCGAATTACTTGGTCCTTTTTTTGGATGTGCGGATGATTAGTTTAACCACCATCTCAGTGTGTTTGGCCTTTAACGTATGTTGTAGCTCTGATTCATATGAATCATCGAGCGCTTGCCACACAACTCGGGAGTTGTTTTTCGTTAATTCCTAAGCCGAAATACGATTCTCGCTAATTTATATTTGTATATATATATATATATATATGTGTGTGTGTGTGTGCGCGCGCGAGCGCGCGCGCGTGTGTGTGTGTATATATATATAAAATTCCAATCATTGTAAGTTTGAATCTAACTGACATGCTAAAACATATATATAGGAATAAGGTAAGCCCAAATCATAGTAGATTTAAATATCACAGAGAGAAAGAGAGAGAGAGAGAGAGAGAGAGAGAGAGAGAGAGAGAGGGAGACAGAGGGGAGGGGGAGAAGAGGTGCAACAGAAAAGGAACATGGATTACAGGTTAAAATATATTCTAGAGAGATGTGAAACAAAACAAGGATGTAGTTTATGTAACACCCAAATGATTTAGAAGTCGACCTTAAGTAGGAGCAATAACATTAAGAAAGACATGAACGACACCACATCATTTTGTTTTGAAAATTTTGGAAGTAGGTTTATAAGTATGAATTTTCATAAGATTTTCGTAGTAGTCTCAGTGGACCAGCCGTATGTACTAGATACGGTAGAGATCCTGACCTTGGGTTCGATCCTGGTCAAGTGGTGCATGTAATTCTTTTCAGTTTTTATTTTACAACCCTTACAAAAAAACTGAAAGGGTTTACTGGGAACCCTACGCACGACCAGGATCGAACTTCAGACCAGAATCATCGCCGTTTATGATTCTTCCAATTAGGCCACCGAGACAGCTACAAAAGTATAATAAAAATTGATAATTATAAACCTAACTTTACTATTAGTAATATTTAGGGTCGACTTCTGGTCATTATTGAAAGTCTCTGGATTTCGCAAGATACATATATTTTATTGGAAAAGGTAAGATATTTTTCCGCAAAAATTTAATTGCACTGTTCTGTTTCCACTTATGTATTTTGAAAATATTATTTATTCCTTATACGGTGGATTGGCAGTATCGGTAGAGAGTCGGACGCCATGCTTTCCAGCATAGTTACGTCCCTTTACGATCTGAGTTCAAATCCCGCCGAGGTTGACTTTGCCTTTCATCCTTACGGGGTCGATAAAATAAAGTACCAGTAATGCACTGGGTAATTCTGGCCTTGTGCCTAAAGTAGAAACAATTATTTATTCCTTATAAAAGTTAAATGATAGCCATCTATATATAGGTGGTCCCCCTTCATCCTCTGGCAACCAATATTTCTAGACCCAGTCCGTCACTGCATATATATATATACATATATACATACAGGGGTTGGACAAAATAATGGAAACACCTAGCATCATAGCATCATAATTTTAAAGTATCTATAAAACCGTCAAAAGCTTGTTTATTTTTATGTTTTTTTATTTATTATTAGTGTTGCTTAACATGTTTTGTTAACAGTGTTGTTTGTCTTCAGATATCATCAGAAAAAGGTAATTAAAATTCATTAAAATGACAGATCTATCGGACTTTCAAAGAGGTCAAATTGTTGGTGCTCGTATGGCAGGCGCTAGCGTAACGAAAACAGCCGAAATGTTTGGTGTATCAAGAAATACTGTCTCGAAAGTAATGACAGCCTTTGAGAAAGAGGGAACAACCTCCTCGTCGAAACAAAACTCCGGAAGAAAACCAAAACTTTCAGATAGGGACCGTCGAACTCTTACGCGAAAGTACAGCTCCCCAAATTACTGCAGAGCTTAATGACCACCTCGAGAACCCAGTTTCCACAAAAACTGTTCGCCGGGAGCTGCACAAAGCCGGATTTCACGGGAGGGCTGCAATCAGAAAACCACTACTTTCAAAAACAAACGTTGCAAAGCATTTAGAGTGGAGTAAAAACCTACAGAATTGGTCCCTAGAGCAGTGGAAGAATGTTATTTTCTCGGACGAGTCATCCTTTACCTTATTTCCGACCACCGGCTGAGTATACATGTGGAGACAGCCAAAAGAAGCATTTGACCCAGACTGCCTTCTTCCAACCGTTAAACATGGAGGAGGATCTCTGATGATCAGGGGGGCTATATCTTGGAAATCCCCCCGGCCCAAAGGTTTCCCTTCATGGCAGATTTAATAGTCAAGACTATTTAAGCATTTTATCTGATCCTATGGTTGCGGAACTGTTTCCGGAGGGAAACGCAATGTTTCAGGACGATAATGCACCAATTCACACAGTTAAAGTTGTTACTGAATGACACGAGGAACATTCTAGTGAAGTTGAACATCTTATCTGGTCGCCGCAGTCCCCAGATCTCAATATTATTGAACATTTATGGTGCATTTTAGAAAAACAAGTAAGGAGTCAATATCTTCCACCATCATCACTACAAGAACTGGAGACTGTTTTAGCTGAAGAATGAACAAAAATTCCGTTGGAAACAATTCAAACTTTGTACGAGTCCATACCTCGTAGAATTCAAGCTGTAATTACTGCCAAAGGCGGTCCTACCCCATATTAAAATAAATTTGTTTGAAATTTTAAGGTGTTTCCATTATTTTGTCCAACATGTACCTATCCCGTTCATCCCACTTTATTCCACACCACTTATTACCGCCACCCTCTATCACTTGGGACAAGTGATAGTAAGTCAAATAATACTGCATTGTGGACTCCTATCCAAGATAAGTGGTTTGTTATATGCACAAATTGGATGCTTCGAGTAATCCAGAGTGCGTGGATGTCTAATCTATCCTTTATCTGTGTCTATGGATAAATGCTTATAATTAATGTAGGAAAGCAAAGTGTTAGTTCTAATAGGAGCCTAGCGTGACACTATAGAATAAGTAGAAATACAACGTAAATAACTTCAGGAGGGGGTACTACCTAAAGCCAGATAGTTAACACCATCTTCCCCCACCACCGCAATCTAAGATTAACCTCATGTAGCCCCATTGCTGCTAAAGAATTTTCAAATGACATGATTTCAAAATGTATGGAGGATCTCAGACTTTGGTGCCATTGGGGAATTCAGGAAGGCTAGAAGGATGTAGAGATGGAATTATCTTCAACCAATATCTAGGTGACCTTTACACACTTTATGTTGATGCTTTGATGTCGTTTATACTAATTCATATGTCAGCAGGGCTTTGAGGGAGAAAGTAAAATAAGCCGCCCGTGACATATCACTGAATGGAAACAGCATGAATAATTTTTATCTTTATCTTCGTTCAAATCATCTTATTTTTATTCGTAACTTTCTATTCACATAATGGCTGTCTGATGTGGCCATAGGTCTAACATAACAGTTACCAGCAGAATACGTATAACAGGAATCATGTAACAAATACAGAAGGCAAATTCTAACATATTAACTTCTACTTCATAAGTATACACCATACTTCGGAGTACACAGGTTCACATGTATTCTCCGTTGAATGCTCTAACCTGTATACACTAGTATCGATTGATTAACTGACATAAAATATGGTAACTATATATATGTGTGTGTGCGTGTGTGTTTGTATGTATATACGCATATATATATATATATATATATATATATATATATATATATATATATATATACATTGAAGAAATTAAAAGGATGGTTCAAAAAGTTCCATATATCTTATTATGCGCATTTCAAAAACAAATATCATCCTGGGACGATAATTGCGTTCTCATCAGATAAAATCAGGTGACATGATATGATGCCTAAAAACACTTGTGAACAAGAAAGAGTCCAGTCACCATATGACAAAAAAATATAAAAGGAGAGAGAAGATTGGAAAAAAAAGGAAGCGGGAAAAGGAAAAAAGACATAAAAGAGAAGGAATATATATATATAGGAAAATAGTCAGGACCCCAACGGCTGAACTCTGATCGTTTTGACAGCTAGATCCGAACGATGGGGTCCTGACTCTTTTCCTATTACCCACTCTCCAGTATCGAGAACTCTGATGCGTTATGGTCCACCTGATATCTTACCATATTTTCTTTGTTATATATATATATACATTTATATATATATATATATATATATATATATATATATATATATATATATATATATATATATATATATATATACATCATATATAGAGATACATAGATTTCTTTATTAGCCACAAGGGCGCAACAAGAAAGGGGACAATACAAAGACATGCCGGGGATTTTACATACAGTCGTGTAAAAAATATAAAAACAAACAATTTCAACAATCGAAATCCCCAATAGGGGGGAGGCGCCACAAATGGATAGATAGATAGATAGATAGATAGATAGAGATATGCATACATATATACATATATACATATATACATATATATATATAGATACATACATACATCATACATATATACACATATATATATATATATATATATATATATATATATATATATATATATATATATATATATATTCATATATTTATATGTATGTATATATATATATGTATATATATATATATATGTATATATATATATATGTGTGTGTGTGTGTGTGTGTATGTATACATATATATTCATTATTTATTTATTAGATCAAAGATTTTATCATTAATTTTATTATTGGCACTATATTCGAGAGAGACAGAAAGAGAGAGAATGAGAGAAAGAAGAAATAACAAATAGTGAATAAAAGCAACAGGCAGAAAAGGAACAAAAAAAGACTCAACAACGTTAGTTGGCAGGTTACGCTGCGATTCTTCTGTAAATTGGCAGTGTATCAAAGAATGATCACTTCGTACGAGAATGACTTTGATACTCGATACTAAACACATAAGAATTATATGAGAACCACAGCAGTGATATCGACGGTTTAACATATGTTATTGCAATCTTTAATATATATTGATATATTGAAGTTATGTTTGTTGCTTAGTGGTTTGAGTGTTCGTCTCAAAATCGTAAGGTCTTGAGTTCGCTTCCGGAACCGGGTGATGCCTTGGTCTTGGTTCGTCCTTGAGAAAGAAACTTCATTTCACTTCACTCAGCTGGCAAAAATGCGTTGTACCTGTCATTTAAAGTTCCAACTTTGTCACACTCTCTTTTACGCTGAGAATTACGTTAAGGATACACATGCCCGTGGAATTTTCAGCCTCTTACTCTATAATACACGATGGGTTATATCTGAAATTCAAAGGGCCAGCTTTATTATCCGCTGTGTAACGCTGCATCTCCACAAGAACTACTTGAAAAGTACACATATCTCTGGAATTTACTTCCCATTGTAGCTTAATTTGATGAGTAGGCTCTTCATTTGTTTAACAATTAAACTCTCGGCGTCGAAACTGACGGCGGTCCAACACACCATACTAATGTTACATAGGTACTGAAGAACGTCTTAGTTTGGTGAGTCGTCATAGCCACGGATAGTATGTTTTGAGGTATTTATACCAGCTTTTTGTGTTATGAGTTCAAATCCCGTGGTGGAAAGTTATCGTTATCTTCGAGTACACAGGCTGATTAAATCATCTGCTTATTTCACCTAAATTTAGGATCTGCTATCATAGTTCATTTACCTTGAGATGATAGAAAATAAAGAGATAAATACCCGGATTTGATCTCTGTATGTAGAGAGACGGAAATAAGTTCATATTTTAGGCACAAGGCCAGCAATATGTGAGGAAGAGAAAAGTTGATTATGACGACCTAAGTACTCGATTGCATGAGCCCGTAACTCCTAGACGCCTAAGGGGGTGCCATTAATAACGAATCATAAACTCACGTGACAACAAATTGCTAAGTGATTGGTTGTCCCTTTTTAGTAATTGCTAAGTGATTGGTTGTCCCTTTTTCTACGTGTGTTGTTCATTACCACTTGAACGGGAATCCGGTAGATCTCACGTTTAGGCTATTCCTGCTATAACGGAAAGACGACGCGACAGGGTTACCAACGAATTACGTGATTGATATCGCTGGAAGATCTTTGATCATAGGTGAGCTCAATTATAGCTAAAACAAAATATAAAACAATAATAAAACATGAGGTGATCACGGTTTGAACATCTTTAATTATAGGTCTGGTGGATCAGAGCAAAGTCTAATCCAAATAACATTTTATATGGACATTGTTGTAGCATCTTTTATCATATGTTGATCTGGAGGATCGAAGCTGATCTCAAACAAAACAAAGTACCACCAACATTGACAGCATATGAGATGGTCATGACTGGAGCATATTTTATCATAGGTTTGCTCAATCAGACCAAGTAAGATTAACAGGCAAATTTGATCACGGCGGGATTTGAACCAATATCGCAAGGGATATAATTACTAGGAGGAATTTTCAGAACATCGCTTCTCACCAATCTGACCCCGTATTTCATCCTCTGACGGCACCCTCCAGCGGTTAAATATGAATATTAATATTGATTTCTTATATAGGCACAAGGCCAGCAATTTTCGGGGAGGGGAAAGTCGATTAAATCGACTCTAGTGCGTTACTGGTACTTTATTTTATCGACCTCGTAAGGGTGAACGGCAAAGTTAACCTTGGCGGGATTTGAACTCAGATAATAAAGGGCCGTAACTCTATTCTGCAAAGCATGGTGTCCGACGCTCTACCGATACTACCAATCCAATATGAATATTAATATTAAAGAGCATAACATAAAGTACCAGTAATGTACTGGGTAATTGCTGGCCTTGTGCCATTAAAGAGCATTAATGTGTTATAACGTTGAATTTGACTTCGCTGTTGTTGATGTTGTTGCTGTTGGTGTTGTATCTTTACTAATACAGTCTTTGATGATTATACTGAATAACTTCTCACTAACT
>OZ024742.1:200892558-200900058 GCA_964016885.1 Eledone cirrhosa | reverse complement strand
GACCTCCTCGAAAAAAATGCATATGATCGTGTTCCACGGGACTTGTGGAAGGTTCTGCGTGGGGATGAGATACACCGGCAGCTTAATGTCCCTATAAGAATACCCTAGTGTTTGCGATGAAATTAATGATGCTATGTTAAAACCATTTAATGTGGGTTTCGGACGCTGCCAAGGATGACTATTGTTACCATTCTTGTTCATAACCTATATGAAAAGAATTGACATGCACAACTGAAAGTGGTGTCAAAACAGGTGAATTGTAGGATCAGTCAGCTTATATTTGCAGACGACATAATGCTGCTAAACTCGATGGAGGGCGATCTACGACAGGAAGAGTATAGGTCTTCTGCCAAGGCTGCACAGCAGAAACGAAAACTAGTGTTGCGAAGAATGAAATAATCGACCTTTCTAGAAAACCTGCGTAGTGCACTATGCGTGAGCGGAGTTATACAGAAACATGTGGAAAGGTTTACGTTGCACAAGGCCGTTTTCATGTATAATAGAATGCATGTGGCTGGATTTATTGTAAGATTTACTGGAGCTGGTGTATTAAATTACCAGCTTCACCATTCGGTCATCAGAGAAAAGAAGGTTGATGTAAAAGCCAAATACACTATCTTGAATTCGGTGTTTGTACCTACCCTTACTTATGGTCATGAATATTGGATAATGTCTGAAACAATAAGATTGCGAATATAAGCGGCCAGAATGGGATTCTTCCGAAGGGTCTATGGAATAAGATTACTCATCTAGCTATTTATCTACCTAAATTCTTTCTTATCTACATATTTACGTAATTACCTACATAGCAAACTCTCTTTCTCTCTCTCTCTCTCTCTCTCTCTCTCTCTCTCTCTCTCTCTCTCTCTCTCTCTCTCTCTCTCTTAACTCACTCTCTCTCTCTCTCTAATTACTTATCTTCCTATTTACCCACAAACAAACCTACTTTCTTACATACCTCCCTCCAGACGTACATGTCTTCCTACCTAAATACATGCATACATAAATACATATATAGCAACATACATATATACGTATATACATAGTTACATACATAGATGCATGCATGCATGCATACATACATACATACATACATACATACATACATACATACATACATACATACATACATACATACATACATACATACCATTGCACAGTCCTTGGGCTAATCTGAAACATATTCAAGTTTCATGGTTTTGTAATGAACATAAAGTGTGAACGACATTATGAAAGAAATTCATGGAGGGGGAAAGAACTACTGGCAAATTCTCAACTGCCGCCAGATCGCAGCACATGTCGTACGCTTTGTTCTCCTCCATATCTTGGTTTATGTGTGATGCTAGATGCTTCATGCTTGGGGAATAACTGTCTATTTAGTGGTAAGTTGGTTAGCTATGGTCAACAGTATCATTATAATGTGATAGAATCTAATAATAATCTAACAGAAGCTCTATTATCTTATATATTCAACATCTGTTTTTGTTGAGGTCACGGTTGGTTTGACCCCCAATTAAACAAGATCAATGTTTATGAAAGGAATTCGGGGCAAATCCATATGTATATATATATATATATCAAATATCTTCTGCTATGTGTCTGTATATATATATATATATAAAATATCTTCTGCTATATATATCTATCTCTCTCTCTCTCTATATATATATATATATATATATATATATATATATATATATATATATACATGTCTGTGTGTGTGTTTGTGTGTGTATTTCTGTGTGGATGTATGGCGCAATATGTCGCTATGTAACATAATGTAATTTTGAGAATTGAAAAGTTATCAAAATATGATTATATGAATCTTTCGGGCGTTTTCGGCTTTGTTGTATTTTATTTCAAACAACCACTCTCATTACCATCACCACCACCACCGCTATGACTACCATTACCACCGCCACCAACATTATCACTACAACGTCCACCATAATAGTAGTGGTGCTGGTGGTACTCACCAGCACCACTACTATTATCATCACCACAATAACCACTACTATCACCACCACAATACCACCATTACCATCACTACCACCACTATGACTACCACAGCTCCTACCACGATCACCACAACACCATCACCACTGCAACCAACGCTATCACTCCAACGACCACAACTAGCCCCAACATTAGTAACGATACTACTACTAGCACCTTCACCAACACGACCACTATTACTATAACCACAACATCATCGCCACCACCATTATGACTACTACAACCCCTACCTCTACCACCACTAGCACCTTTGCCAGTAGCGCCAGCACTACCACTATTACCATCCCCCCAACAACAACTGCTATCATCACCACAGCACCACCATTACCATCACTGCCATCAGCTTTATCACCACCAACACCACCATACCCACAATACCATTTTCATCATAAAAACTACCGCATGACTATCTTCAACATCAAACTTGCAGGATCTTTGCAGCCGACACCACCACCACCAGTTCCACTGCCACCACCACCATCAACAGCATCATCACCACCAAACCACCACCAAGAACATCACCAACACTAATAGCAACAGCACTACCACCACCTCTTCCACCACCACCAATACTACCACTGCCAACATCATCAACGGCATCACCACCACAACTGCCACCACCATCGCCACCACCACAATTACCACCGCCACCACAACTACCATCACTACCAGCACTACCACCACTACCACCACCACCACCACCACCACCACGACCATCACAACTACCACCACTACCAGCACTATCACTACTACTACCACCACTGCCACCACTACCACCACCACCACCACCTCCACGACCATCACAACTACCATCACTACCAGCACTATCACTACTACTACCACCACTGCCACCACCACCACCGCAACCATCACCACCACTACTACCATCACAACTACCACTACTACCAGCACTACCACTCCCTCCACCACCACCACTATCATCATCATCATCAACACCATCATCCTCATCATCAACATCATCAATATATTCATCATCATCATCATCATCATTATCATCATTATCAATATCATGATCAACATCACCGTCATC
This sequence comes from Eledone cirrhosa, assembly GCA_964016885.1. Taxonomy (NCBI): domain Eukaryota; kingdom Metazoa; phylum Mollusca; class Cephalopoda; order Octopoda; family Eledonidae; genus Eledone; species Eledone cirrhosa. Next base: position 200,896,991 of record OZ024742.1, on the reverse strand, counting down.
ACTATCATCATGACCATCATCATCATCATCATCATCATCATCATCGTAATCAACATCATCATCATCATCATCATCAACGTCATCATCATTATCATCATCATCATCATTATCATCATCAACATCATCATCGTCATCGACATCATCATCATCATCATCATCATCATCATCATCATCACCATCATTCGACGTTGTTTTATTGCTTCACTGAAAGCCGCCATTGCCATCTGCTACGACCGACCATCTTGGTTCGTGGTTTTTGAACGCTGGCGGTCATTTTATATTAAAACTGATAGAAGCAATGTAGCAATATCACGGTATTTCGTTTGGTCATCTGATTAAATAGCGTGAGAGCTGGTTTAGGGAAAGAGATGGTAGAGGGGTGGAAGGATGAGAGAGTAAACAAGAAAGACAAGGAATGAGTTTTACAGCATTATTTTATTATGAAAAATAGAATGTTTTTCAAAGCGTGTGCTCAGAACCATGTAATTTACATCCATGTAAGATGAGATTTTATCTATGTATTGAGTTTGTGTGTGTGTGTATATGTATATATATATATATATATACTATAAAGTATGTCCATAGAATTATTTGATAATATATATACACCATTTCCTCTCCTAATTAGTATAATTAACCACACAAAAAATCAATTAGACCAGGCCATAAGATTAAAAGGCACCTATGAAGAAATAGTAGATAAATAAACGACAGCAATCTCTTCGCGGCCAACCGCCATAGAATCTTTACCCAACATTTCAACAGCACGTGGAAATCGATTAAATATACCGTCAACCATACACAATTAGGTATAAAATTAAAGTTAGAAGAAATGCTTATACACATACCAGGATTGTATCCCTACCCTCGGGTTTCGTCGCATTTTGATATATCCTATTAAGGATAAAATCTCGAGCTTCGAACTCATCAGGAGACAAACTCGTTAGGACAGATCATTTTCTAAAGTGGTCCCCGGCAGACACGAATTCAAAATAGCTAAGAACTGTGACGTGGCAGTGGTCAAGTAAGAATGAATGTGATTGGTTGCTTTCGGCAAGTGGGTTGGTTGCTAGAAAGCGCAGCCCAATATCGCCCAAATTGCATCTCAACCTTATGGGAGTTTATTAAATATAAAGATTTACATATACACAAACTAGACAAAGTCACAGATATATATATGTGTTATGGCAACTATTCACGATGTGGCTCAATGAAGATGTAATAAATTAAATAATCAGAGCAATCTATATATATAAAACTGTGGTTGTCTGTCTGTCTATCGATTTTTGGCACACATCTCCTCTTAGAATCTCTCACGGAATTCCACCGAAATTGCAATACTTGTACATTGAGCCCTAGCGAAGACATCGGAAAAAAAATAATTTCAAATTGACCCACCCTATGTGACGAAATCGAATATAATGTATCGATTTTTGAGCGTAAGTTATCAGTTATTTCCCTTTGTTCTGTTTACATTGAGCGTCTTACGTAAAAAATTACGCTGGCTTTCTCAGCGTTTAAAATGACATTAACACAATACACGAACGAACAGTTGTCGAGCCAGCAAAATATTGACCTGCAAAATTCAGCAGTTCGAACACTAAACTTCCGTTTTGCTTCATTTCCATTTAAAAGCATTTTAAAACAATATTTTTACTTGAAAACAAGTCTATTTAAAGACTACGTAAAACAAGCAAATATTTCAGGCGTGCAGACAGACAGTCGTGCAGAGAGGTGATATAGGCGTGCAGACAGACAGTCGTGCAGAGAGGTGATATAGGCGTGCAGACAGACAGTCGTGCAGAGAGGTGATATAGGCGTGCAGACAGACAGTCGTGCAGAGAGGTGATATAGGCGTGCAGACAGACATAACTGATAATTTGGTTACGCTAATGTTTTTCTCTGCGTTGCAGTGTTTACATTTTCGATCTTTGTTAATAAATAACCAGTGCAGTTTTTATCCCCAGCATCCTCTTTTGTTATAACATTCGGGTTATCGTTATGTTTTCTTAACTTCATAAGGCATATTGTTGGTTGAGGGAATATTAATCAAAAACACCACATGCAAGTCTGCACAGTAGACACTACAGTTTTTAAGCCAAAAAAGAAACTTAACATTGTAACTTTAACACAGCTACTGAGCGACCCCGAGCAACGCCGGGCTTTACTGCTAGTATACTATAAAGTATGTCCATAGAATCATTTGATAATATATATATATATATATATATATATATATATATATATATATATATATATATATATATATATATTTATATATATATATTTATAAATATATATATATATATATATATATTTATATATATATATGTATAGATATATATATATATATATATATAGATATATATATATATATATATATATATATATATATATATATATATATATATATATATATATATATATATATTTATATATATATATTTATAAATATATATATATATATATATATATATATATATATATATATATATATTGTATATATGTATATATATAAATATAAGTTAATCTGTTTCGCTTGCTTCGTTTTGGGTCCAGTGGCTGATGGCTTCACGACCACTGTTTTCATTTTGTCTGGCCTCTGTAATGTATGTTAATTGCTCTGGACTTCTTTTAGTCCTTTGAGCGCTTGCCGCATATCTCGAAGATTGCGTTTGGCCACCGCCGAAATACGATCTCGCTGAAGTTACATTTATATATATATATATATATATATATATTTACATAATAACAACACAATATAATTATTCCATTGCCAAAGGTTTCAGGAAATTAGACTATCCTTACAGAAACGTCCAGCTCAACTCAGCCTCACTTTCATTTTTGATACATGTTAATTCCAAAACTTATATCCAAAACATAACTATTTCATCTGATGAATGTGCTGGACGTTTCTCTTAAGATCGTCTAGTTTCCTGAAACTTCTAGTAATGGAATAATTATATTGTGCTGTTTATTATGTAATTAAATAGCTCTGTACTATACATAGAGCACTCTTCTTTCCTTTACTTTTTCTACGGAAATACTTAAAACATTTCTCCCGAATGAACAGTTCTAGTCCTGTAAAAGCAAATTCTTTATTAAATATTTATACTCTGCTATGTATTGAGTACCTTACTTACTGTGGTTACCCCCGATTGAACCCGGGATAAATTTATATATATATATATATATATATATATATATATATATAGAGAGAGAGAGAGAGAGAGAGAGAGAGAGAGAGGGAGAGAGAGAGAGAGAGAGAGAGATCTTTCTTTATTTGCCACAGGGGCGTACAAAAATGACGGGGTTTTACATAAAATCTTTAATAATTGTTTCTACTTTAGGCACAAGGCCAGCAATTACCCAGTGCATTTAATAATGATAAATAACAATAAACTATATAAAAATAAAACAATTAAAATCTCCATATGGGGTGGGGGTGGGGTAACGCTACTGCGAGGTTGTTTTACTCCCCGTGGATAGAACAACCCTCAACACCAGGAACGCGTTTTGTAGGTGTTCCCGTCTTCCCTCTGTTTATCTTAGATAGATAGATTTCTTTATTAGCCACAAGGGCGCAACAAGAAAGGGGACAATACAAAGACATGCCGGGGATTTTACATACAGTCGTGTAAAAAATATAAAAACAAACAATTTCAACAATCGAAATCCCCAATAGGGGGGAGGCGCCACAAATGGGTTGTTTAATACCCCGTCGATAGAACAACCCTCAACTCAAGGAGCGTGTTGTTCAAGTGCCCCTTTCTTCCTTTTGCTCTCTTCCTCAACCTACAGGCTTATAAACAGAGAAGGCCCAATCACTCGGGCCATTTTCGCTTCATTCACCCACCTTTCAGTAAATTTACTGGGGTGCAGTGCCTCTCTCTCCACCCTGATTCTCCTTCTAAAGTGATACTTAAAGAATGGAATCAATTGTTGTCCGGAGAGAAAGGCATCTGTCCTCAGTCCTCTCAACCTCGTCCACCATATAACTTCTTTCACCATAGCCACCGTACAGAGGAAAACCGCCTCTCTTTCGTTTTTGAAAGAGTCTGGCGGTTTGATCCTTACTATGGACTCGGCAGTCAACTGTATTTGTCCCCTACGCGACAGCAGTTGTTCTGCATAGTTAGATAGATAGATAACATGAAGTATTGTGAGATATGTAATAATTGATGAGAACTTCAGAAAGCCGGTACAATTCGGTAGAACTAAGAAAGTGAAAGAAGGACTATTAAAACAAAACAAAATATCTTTTCATATACAGGGTAAAACAAATAATTCGAAATCAGGAGCCACGAAGAAAACCCTGTAAACCAAATATATCACCATACCACCAATTCCACCGTTACTACTACTAGTATTACTAGTGCTGCTCCTGCTACTACTGCTACTACTGCTACTGCTGCTGCTGCTACTCCTACTAC
>OZ024742.1:200865058-200885058 GCA_964016885.1 Eledone cirrhosa | reverse complement strand
ACCCTCGGAGAAATGGAAAAAGATGAGTATCGACGTACATGTACGTCAATACTCATCTTTTTCCATTTCTCCGAGGGTTCTTAACCCCACTATCAGGCTAAATAATTTCTTTAATTTCTTTAGTCAAAATACGGTGATAGCTAACATTTCTAATAATATATATATATATATATATATATATATATATATATATATACAGAGATATCCACGGTAAGTTGTGGGGTCTAGTCTGCATGAAGAACTCAATGTAATCCATATGTTGAAAATGTTGTAGGTTAAAATAAATCCCGGAAAACAATAAAACATAGATCGATAACGAAATATGGTTACGATGTATTATCATCACCTAGAAACGATCGTAAAGCAGTGAAGTATATTTCTAATGACTTGAATTTTTATTTCATTGTTTTAACTTATATATATATATATATATATATATATATATATATATATATATTAAACGTGGTAAAAAGACAAATAAAGTAGTCTAACCGAAAGACAGGCCATCAAATAGACATAGGAACACACAACCAGGCATGTTTTGGGTTGTCAAGTATGAAATTTGTAGAAATTTGTTTGTTTGTTTTTCTCTAAAACTTTCTACAAATTTCATACTTGACGGCCCAATACATTTTTCCACATATTCCGATATACTAAATAGAAGCTTTATATTATATTATATTATCTCTCTATAACGGTAGATGTTTGTCTGTGTGTGTGTATGATTTTTATGCATTTCCACATTTCTCTATTTTGATGAATTTTTGTCCAATGTGCTCCAAATTTACTAGGGCAGGTCAACACGTAATTATTTTTGCCAAAAATGTCCTGCTTCTATGAAAAAAATCGATAAAACTAAATACATGCTGTAACCCTCTCTCTTACACGCGTCATTCCTCTCACTGCTACCATCAAAAATATATGAAACTACCTACATGTTGCAACTCTCTTTAAAAGCTTCATATTTTCCTCTACTCCACTCTCAATCTCCTCTGCAACTTTCTTTAAAAGGTTCACCACTCTCTCTACTCCCCCCTCAATCTCCTCTGCAACTCTCTTTAAAAGGTTACTGCCTCCGTCTACTACCCTTTACAGTTTAGAACAACAAAACTTCTTTTGAAGGAACGCGACACAAACTTTGAAACATAAGCAACACAACAACCATAGCTTTACTCTCTCCGTCGCTCTTCCCTCTCTCTACAATAGATTATGCCTCCTCTCTACAGTCATAACTGTTTCTACTTTAGGCACAAGGCCAGTTCATTACGACACTCATCAAGGCCAGTTCATTACGACACTCATACATCAAATATCAAAATTTAAAAAGCCGATAACACTAAATACATACTGCTATCTCAACGTTACATTTTACATCAAATAACAAATATTCAAAAGCAACAGATGAATTTATAAAACACCAAACGTAACAATAACGACCTCTCTATAATTTAACTGCTTTACTCTCTTTGTCGCTCTTCACTCCCTATATGACAACACTGCAGAGAGAGAAACAATGTATCTGATCAAATGGAGCGTTCGGTATATTCCCCCTCTCTATAATTTAACTGCTTTACTCTCTCTGTCTCTCTTCACTCTCTTTATGACAACACTGCAGAGAGAGAAACAATGTATCTGATCAAATGGAGCGTTCCGTATATTCTCCCCCTCTATAATTTAACTGCTTTACTCTCTCTGTCTCTCTTCACTCCCTATATGAAAACACTGCAGAGAGATAAACAATGTATATGATCAAATGGACCGTTCTGTATATTTCCCCTCTCTATAATTTAACTGCTTTACTCTCTCTGTCACTCTTCACTCCCTATATGACAACACTGCAGTGGAGCGTTCCGTATTGAGCGTTCCGTATTGGCATACGACTTATATGGGGCATTTTCAATCGGCTTATTGCAAATAACAACCCGCAAAATAACACTTCATATAACAAATTAATGCTAGAGACATATGAATCGGAATGTAACCCGTGAACTTTTTCCTGGGCAAAATTATTCGAACAGACATGAGCTCATTGCCAGAGTGTTCAGACTGAAACTGGCTAAACTCATGGCTTTAATCAAAAAGGTCAGGTATTTGGGGCTGTAAAATGTGATATGTCCACCGTCGTATGGCAAAAACGAGGGCTGCCACATGCTCACATTTTGATTTGGTTAGCTGATAAAATCAATTCAAATGCCATAGACAGCTTCATTTCGGCTGAAATCCCTAACCCAGCAACTGACATGGTCCGTATGCGTCGAGTCCTAATGAGCATCACACGTGTCTGAAAAGGGGGTCGTGCAGTAAGTGATACCCCAAAAAATTTGTTGACGAGATTCAGACTGGTGGCGATGGGTACCCCCTGTACAGGCGGAGACGGCCCGAGAACGGTGGCTTCCCCCACAACAGTAAAAGGAGGTCAAGTCGACAATAGATGGGTGGTCCCTTACTGCTCGCTTCTCTTGAAGATGTTAAACGCCCACATCAACGTTGAGTTTTGCAACTCCGTCAAGTCTATAAAATACATATGCAAATATGTAAATAAGGACTCTGATGAGGTCACAGAATACCTGGCGGGGCGGTACATCAGTAGCAATGAAGCTTTTTTGCGCCTATTTGGTTTCCCCCTACACCAACGGCACCCCGCCATCGTACAGCTTGCGGCACATTTGGAAAATGGGCAAAGGGTTTACTTTACGGACCAAACCGCCGCCAAGCTGGCCGCCGATCCGAAAGAGACCACTCTGACAGGTTTCTTCAAACTTTGCCAGTTCGATACATTTGCGCAAACAATTGTGTACCCCCAGGTTCCATCCGACTTTATATGGTCGAAAAACAGTTGGGTGCGAATAAAGTCAGGTCAGGCTGTTGAAAGACATCCTGGTGTAAAATTTGACAGCTATCTTGGAAGGGTTTACACTGTGCCCCCAAGTCAGCATGAGTGCTTTCATCTCCGCCTTCTTCTGCATGAAGTTGTAGGCCCACAAAGTTTTCAGGACCTCAAAACTGTGGATGGAGAAATATGTGATACGTACCGGGAAGCCTGCTTTAAGCGTGGTCTTTTAGAAGATGATTCGCAATGGGATTCCACTTTAGCAGAGGGTGCTTTGTTGAAATCACCTAAAGGTCTATGGGAACTCTTTGCCATTTTGCTTCAAAAGTGTGAATTGGGTGATCCCAAATCTTTATGGGTCAAGTACAGAGACTTCATGTCTGAGGATTTCCTCCGCATGGCTCATCTGCAGTATCCTTCAGTGGAAGTTGCTTACAGCGGCATTATCTACAACAGGGCACTCATTGATATCGAGCACGCCCTCCACGACATGGGTGGGAGTGAGTTGGCGACGTATGGCTTGCCGTCAACCGTCACAGATGAAGCTAACACGTTGGTCCCGGATTTGTTGCGGGAAATAGCATATGACATCGAATCTCTTTCCCAATACTTAGAGGAAAATGAGCCCAAACGTCTGTCGGACCAAAGGTTGGCCTATTTAACTATCATTGACGCGGTTCAAAATCAGATTGGGAGTATTTACTTTCTCGATGCTCCTGGGGTACCGGAAAAACTTTGTAACAAAATTGATTCCCGCTAAGATTCGTCAGGAGAAAAAAATTGCGTTGGCCGTTGCATCGTCCGGGATCGCTACTACTTTGCTGCCGAGAGGCAGGACAGCACATTCAACCTTTAAACTCCCTTTGGATTTAGTAAAAACTGAGACACCAACATTCAATATCAGCAAGAGCTCACACGAAGCTCTGGTTCTCAAAAAATGTTGCCTCATTGTTTGGGATTAGTGCACAATGGCACACAAGGGTGCCCTTGAGGCATTAGACAGGACCCTGAAAGACATTAGGGATTCTACGGCTCCTATGGGTGGCGTAACCCTTCTGCTATCAGGGAATTTTCGGCAAACGCTGCCTGTCATCCCCAAAGGGACAAGAACTGATGAAGTGCGTGCCTGCCTTAAGTCGTCCACGTTGTGGCTCCAGGTGAATACTTTGTACCTGAGCACAAATATGCGTGCTCATTTGCATGGTGACAACATGTCTGCAGCATTTGCTCAGAACATTTTAGTACTTGGTGAGGGCAAGGTCACTGCGGATGACAAGGGCGGAATAGCAATCGACACGCTGTGCAACATTGTGAGCAGCCCTTCTGACCTTTGGGAGGCAGTTTTTCCTAATGTCTCATCTAACTTTAAAAACTTCGATTGGCTCCGCAAAAGAGCCATCCTTGCTCCGAAAAATGCCATGGTTAATTTTATTAACGAGCAGCTGATTGAGAAAATTCCCGGTAAAGAGCATATCTTTAAATCTATCAACCGGACGTCAGACCCCGACGATATCGTTAATTATCCGGTTGAGTTATTAAATTCCCTTGAGCCTCCAGGGCTCCCACCTCACATTCTTAAGCTTAGGATTGGCGGTCTCATTATGCTAATAAGGAACTTGCGCCCACCAAAGCAGTGCAACGGTACTCGCATGGTCGTCAAGTCAATGACGCCCCACTTGATTGAGGCCACCATTGTAACGGGGTGCGGGAGAGGGGAGAATGTTTTCATTCCAAGGATGAACCTTTTCCTCTCGGCGACAGATATCCCGTTCGATTTCCGGCGATCCCAATTCCCGATTAGACCATGTTTTGCCATGTCCATTAACAAGTCACAAGGGCAAACATTGTCGGTGGCGGGCATCCATTTGGGGGAGCCGTGCTTCTCCCATGGTCAACTTTATGTTACCTGTTACCACGTAGGGAGCAGGAATGCACTTTTTGCTTACACTCCTCAAGGGATGACACGCAATATCGTCTACAAAGAGGTGCTATAGATGTGGGTGCAGGTGTTGGAGGTGTTGGAGCTATGCCATCTGGAAAACTATTTCCTGGTAGGGTCACCCATGGCGGACAGATCTGACACCCAGCGGCATCAGGGCCACCATCTTGCCACTTTGGTCTGCGAAATTCGCTATTGGAAGATTATTAACCCATCATTGATTGTCCGAAATGCTAATTGGTTCGTAACTTTTAATAACCGGTTCAAATGCTTTATGCACTTAATTGATAAGCTTATTCGCTTTCAAGCCACGTTTACCTGTATGTAACTTTTCATAGCAAATGAATAAACCCGAGCAACGCCGGGCTAAACTGCTAGTATATATATATATATATATATATATATATATATATATTTATATGTGTATATATTTTGCATCGATCTATATATAGATAGATCAGATAGCCAATCAAAGTTGTTTTTAGGGATATGGTTGAATTGGTGTTGGAGACTGATTGATTATCGAATTTGATATTGATATGTGTATGAAGTGTTTGGTCTTGGTTTTATTTTTCTGTTGTACATGTTACTGTTACGGTCGTTCAGCGAAAACATATATGTGTGTGTGTATGGATGAATGTATGGATGTATGTACCAACACACACACACACACACACACACACACACACACACACACACACACACACACACACACACACACACGCACACACACACACACACACACACACACATATATATATATATATATGAAAAACATGGGAAGAAAGAGGAAGACTGCGTGGTTGCACATGGGTTACATATTATAAAATTAGTCTCTCATCAGTGATTTGCCAACCATCATTGGTATTTCATCGCATTAAAAATCAGATACCTCAGGTTGGTGCGAGCAATAACTAAAATAAGCTATTGGGACAAGTGAATCGCGTAAAGCGAATGAGACAAGTAAACAACAGAAGGAAAAGCAAACCGAAGGTAGGAAAACAGCAAGCAACATGGTGGTTATCCGGTCAGCATAAGCTGGGTGAATTTCATGATATATATATATATATATATACACACATACATATATATATATATATACGATATTAAACAAATGGAAACTATATTTATAAAACCATATTTATTTCGTTATATATATTTCTGGGATATCATATTAAAAATATGGTATGCCTTCCTCAGACAAAATACAATACATAAGCTGTTTTATAAATAATTAGTGACATACCTTGTAATAATGCAACTTCCATTTAAAACAATCTTAAATAAAACTTTTGCATATATATATATATATATATGTGTGTGTGTGTGTGTGTGTGTGTATGTAAAAGGTATATATATATATATATATATATACGTATATGTGTGTCCGAGTTGGTGCAGAAGAAGAAGAAGAAGAAGAAGAAGAAGAAGAAGAAGAAGAAGAAGAAGAACAACAACAACAACAACAACAACAACAACAACAACAACAACAACAACAACAACAACACAACAACAAAAGTGATAGTTCGATTTTATATATCCGTGGCCTCTTCATGTTTTTTAAAATTATGAGAAAGGGGATTAATCGATATTTCGTTATATTGATTTCTGGCTAGACACAGGGGCCTTGTTCTTAAGGGGACAAAAGGCGCTTGCATATTAATCGATTGGCTTTGATTGAACATATCAATCTATACAGTACGATATAGCCGATGTGAATGTATATTTTGTTCCCATGATCATAAAATCGTGGACTCTATTTCCTGACCGTATAGAACGATGAGTCCTTCAGCGAGACACTTCATTTCATGATAGTATAGTAGTATCATTTAAACATCCGAGAATCATCATTAGAGATGCAACCTCGCAGGGGGCCAGATAGTTTGGCATAGGTGTAAGCTGTAAATTTCATTTTTTTCTTTTATTTCACATCATGATCCCGTGAGTTCAAACTGAATGCAAACCTTTCGTTATGTGTTTGTTATTGTTGTTTACCATTTTTGGTTGTTTCTGATATTATTTTCCGCACAAGCCATCTCTGATGAAGCAGGGGTAATTCGGAAACGGCCGATCGTGTAGTTTTCCGTATATTACCACACAGTTCTCACCAAGTAGTTCATCATTAAATGATGCTGTTATTTATAAGAAGGTTGCGTGTACTGTAACATAGTTTATATAAAAAAGTAATACCAGATGTAAAATGAACACACTGATGAAATTTGGGCATTGTAGGGATATTTCATATCCTAATGAGAGAGATTTTTTCGAATTCTGCGATCCTTTACAAAAAGTGTCCAACATAGCGAGTAAATTTGAGTAATCACTAAAGTCATCACCACCTTCGACCAATAAACTCTACTAATGACTTGCAGTGAAGTCCGCGGGGCGCAGCCATTTTACTGCCGCGTATTAAGACCAGAGCCCAATCATCCTCCCCGTTCTTCTGGGACACTAGAATCCTTGTCACTCTCTCCCTTTCTACACAGAGAAAGGAATTTGAAGAGAGTTCCGTGTAGTAGATATACAGATCGGGAGAGAGTGGTGTTAATTGTTATAGAGAAGGGGATTAGAATAAAGTTCCGTATAGAGAGAGAGAGGGAGAGTTTGGGGTTAATTGATATAGAGAGGGTATTGGGAGAGAGTTCCGTGTAGTAGATATAAAGAGGGGGAAAGTTTGATGTTACATGATATAGAGAGGGTATTGGGGGAAGTTTTTTTGGTTAATGTGGAGAGGGGGAGAGCCTGGTGGTAATGAATATAGTGAGAGGATTGATAGAGATAGGCATTGATAGATATAGAGAGGCGGAGAGTTTCGTAGTGATGGATAGAGTAAGAAGAAATGAGAGAGAGAGAGTGTTGTATAGTAGATACAAAGATGGGGATAGTCTGGTGATAATTGATATAGAGTGGTAGGTTGGGGGAGAGTGGTGTATGGTAGATATAGAGAGGGTGTGAGTTTGATAGTGATGGATAGTGAGAGGGAATGCAAGAGAGTGTTGTATGGTATATATATATATAGAGAGAGAGAGTTTGGTAGTAATTGATATAATGAGAGGGGTTGGGACAATATGTTGTATATTAGATATAGAGAGGGGAGAGATTGGTGTTTATTGATATAGAGAACGGGAATGGAAGAGAGCTCCGTGTAGTAGATATAGAGAGGAGGAGAGTTTGGTGTTAACTGATATAGAGAGGGTGAATGGAAGAAAGCTCCGTGTAGTAGATATACAGATGGGGAGAGTTTGGTGTAAATTGATATGGAGAAGTAGATCGAAAGAGAGTTCCTTGTAGTAGATATATAGATGGGGAGAGTTGGGTGGTTGTAGATATACAGAGAGGGATGGGAGAGTGCCGTGTATGATATATATATAGGAGATGAATAAATTGGGTATAATACCAGTTTCTTACCAAATGCGAAGAAGCTCGATATATTAAACGTTTAGGAAAGGGCACAGAGCATATTTGCACACAAGAAGTGTGGTGAGGTATGTGTGTGTGTATGTGTGTGTGTGTGTAAGTCTGTGCCTCAGGATGACCGTAATCTAATAACAAACCGGTGAAACGATAAAAGAATGATGCATCTACAATTTGTTTTTGTTTTTTTAAATACGTATGTATATATAAGTTGAAACAAATGAAAACGAAATTTCATTTCTCACTCTTAGTATGGCACTTACTTAAATGTAAGTATGTATGTATACGTACATACATATATGTATACAGACGTACAGTAGCATGCATATATATATATATATATATATATATATATATATATATATATATATATATATACACATATGCATACAGGTACACATACATATATGCACGCATCAGTTTAGCCGACGTTTATTATAACGCCGGCCGCTTTGTTCGTTTGTTTGTCAACAAAGCGAACAGCCTGAATTTATGCCATACGGTGTTAAGGCAACCACGTCACCTTTTTGTTCAACACTGACACAGGAACGATGTACTAGTTTCAAGCTTGTTAGCTATCATCAGCACCGTTTACCCATCTGCCAGATAGTTGAACGTTCGAAAGTATATACTTTCCTTATGAAAATTAACGGCTGAGCAGCCTAATTTGCATATTGAGTGAGTTAAATCGGTCAGGCATACCGAAAACGATAAGTTGAAAAAAATGAAAACGAAATTTCATTTCTCACTCTTAGTATGGCACTTACTTAAATGTAAGTATGTATGTATACGTACATACATATATGTATACAGACGTACAGTAGCATGCATATATATATATATATATATATATATATATATATATATATACACACACATATGCATACAGGTACACATACATATATGCACGCATCAGTTTAGCCGACGTTTATTATAACGCCGGCCGCTCTGTTCGTTTGTTTGTCAACAAAGCGAACAGCCTGAATTTATGCCATACGGTGTTAAGGCAACCACGTCACCTTTTTGTTCAACACTGACACAGGAACGATGTACTAGTTTCAAGCTTGTTAGCTATCATCAGCACCGTTTACCCATCTGCCAGATAGTTGAACGTTCGAAAGTATATACTTTCCTTATGAAAATTAACGGCTGAGCAGCCTAATTTGCATATTGAGTGAGTTAAATCGGTCAGGCATACCGAAAACGATAAGTTGAAAAAAATGAATACGAAATTTCATTTCTCACTCTTAGTATGGCACTTACTTAAATGTAAGTATGTATGTATACGTACATACATATATGTATACAGACGTACAGTAGCATGCATATATATATATATATATATATATATATATATATATATATATACACATATTCATACAGGTACACATACATATATGCACGCATCAGTTTAGCCGACGTTTATTATAACGCCGGCCGCTTTGTTCGTTTGTTTGTCAACAAAGCGAACAGCCTGAATTTATGCCATACGGTGTTAAGGCAACCACGTCACCTTTTTGTTCAACACTGACACAGGAACGATGTACTAGTTTCAAGCTTGTTAGCTATCATCAGCACCGTTTACCCATCTGCCAGATAGTTGAACGTTCGAAAGTATATACTTTCCTTATGAAAATTAACGGCTGAGCAGCCTAATTTGCATATTGAGTGAGTTAAATCGGTCAGGCATACCGAAAACGATAAGTTGAAAAAAATGAATACGAAATTTCATTTCTCACTCTTAGTATGGCACTTACTTAAATGTAAGTATGTATGTATACGTACATACATATATGTATACAGACGTACAGTAGCATGCATATATATATATATATATATATATATATATATATATATATATATATACACATATTCATACAGGTACACATACATATATGCACGCATCAGTTTAGCCGACGTTTATTATAACGCCGGCCGCTTTGTTCGTTTGTTTGTCAACAAAGCGAACAGCCTGAATTTATGCCATACGGTGTTAAGGCAACCACGTCACCTTTTTGTTCAACACTGACACAGGAACGATGTACTAGTTTCAAGCTTGTTAGCTATCATCAGCACCGTTTACCCATCTGCCAGATAGTTGAACGTTCGAAAGTATATACTTTCCTTATGAAAATTAACGGCTGAGCAGCCTAATTTGCATATTGAGTGAGTTAAATCGGTCAGGCATACCGAAAACGATAAGTTGAAAAAAATGAAAACGAAATTTCATTTCTCACTCTTAGTATGGCACTTACTTAAATGTAAGTATGTATGTATACGTACATACATATATGTATACAGACGTACAGTAGCATGCATATATATATATATATATATATATATATATATATATATATATATATATATATATACACACACATATGCATACAGGTACACATACATATATGCACGCATCAGTTTAGCCGACGTTTATTATAACGCCGGCCGCTCTGTTCGTTTGTTTGTCAACAAAGCGAACAGCCTGAATTTATGCCATACGGTGTTAAGGCAACCACGTCACCTTTTTGTTCAACACTGACACAGGAACGATGTACTAGTTTCAAGCTTGTTAGCTATCATCAGCACCGTTTACCCATCTGCCAGATAGTTGAACGTTCGAAAGTATATACTTTCCTTATGAAAATTAACGGCTGAGCAGCCTAATTTGCATATTGAGTGAGTTAAATCGGTCAGGCATACCGAAAACGATAAGTTGAAAAAAATGAATACGAAATTTCATTTCTCACTCTTAGTATGGCACTTACTTAAATGTAAGTATGTATGTATACGTACATACATATATGTATACAGACGTACAGTAGCATGCATATATATATATATATATATATATATATATATATATATATATATATATACACATATTCATACAGGTACACATACATATATGCACGCATCAGTTTAGCCGACGTTTATTATAACGCCGGCCGCTTTGTTCGTTTGTTTGTCAACAAAGCGAACAGCCTGAATTTATGCCATACGGTGTTAAGGCAACCACGTCACCTTTTTGTTCAACACTGACACAGGAACGATGTACTAGTTTCAAGCTTGTTAGCTATCATCAGCACCGTTTACCCATCTGCCAGATAGTTGAACGTTCGAAAGTATATACTTTCCTTATGAAAATTAACGGCTGAGCAGCCTAATTTGCATATTGAGTGAGTTAAATCGGTCAGGCATACCGAAAACGATAAGTTGAAAAAAATGAATACGAAATTTCATTTCTCACTCTTAGTATGGCACTTACTTAAATGTAAGTATGTATGTATACGTACATACATATATGTATACAGACGTACAGTAGCATGCATATATATATATATATATATATATATATATATATATATATATATATATATATATACACATATTCATACAGGTACACATACATATATGCACGCATCAGTTTAGCCGACGTTTATTATAACGCCGGCCGCTTTGTTCGTTTGTTTGTCAACAAAGCGAACAGCCTGAATTTATGCCATACGGTGTTAAGGCAACCACGTCACCTTTTTGTTCAACACTGACACAGGAACGATGTACTAGTTTCAAGCTTGTTAGCTATCATCAGCACCGTTTACCCATCTGCCAGATAGTTGAACGTTCGAAAGTATATACTTTCCTTATGAAAATTAACGGCTGAGCAGCCTAATTTGCATATTGAGTGAGTTAAATCGGTCAGGCATACCGAAAACGATAAGTTGAAAAAAATGAAAACGAAATTTCATTTCTCACTCTTAGTATGGCACTTACTTAAATGTAAGTATGTATGTATACGTACATACATATATGTATACAGACGTACAGTAGCATGCATATATATATATATATATATATATATATATATATATATATATATATATATATATATATATATATATATATATATATATATATATATATATATATACACACATATGCATACAGGTACACATACATATATGCACGCATCAGTTTAGCCGACGTTTATTATAACGCCGGCCGCTCTGTTCGTTTGTTTGTCAACAAAGCGAACAGCCTGAATTTATGCCATACGGTGTTAAGGCAACCACGTCACCTTTTTGTTCAACACTGACACAGGAACGATGTACTAGTTTCAAGCTTGTTAGCTATCATCAGCACCGTTTACCCATCTGCCAGATAGTTGAACGTTCGAAAGTATATACTTTCCTTATGAAAATTAACGGCTGAGCAGCCTAATTTGCATATTGAGTGAGTTAAATCGGTCAGGCATACTGAAAACGATAAGTTGAAAAAAATGAATACGAAATTTCATTTCTCACTCTTAGTATGGCACTTACTTAAATGTAAGTATGTATGTATACGTACATACATATATGTATACAGACGTACAGTAGCATGCATATATATATATATATATATATATATATATATATATATATATATATATATATACACATACAAACAAACGAACAAAGCGGCCGGCGTTATAATAAACGTCGGCTAAACTGATGCGTGCATATATGTATGTGTACCTGTATGCATATGTGTATATATATATATATATATATATATGCATGCTACTGTACGTCTGTATACATATATGTATGTACGTATACATACATACTTACATTTAAGTAAGTGCCATACTAAGAGTGAGAAATGAAATTTCGTTTTCATTTTTTTCAACTTATCGTTTTCGGTATGCCTGACCGATTTAACTCACTCAATATGCAAATTAGGCTGCTCAGCCGTTAATTCTCATAAGGAAAGTATATACTTTCGAACGTTCAACTATCTGGCAGATGGGTTAACGGTGCTGATGATAGCTAACAAGCTTGAAACTAGTACATCGTTCCTGTGTCAGTGTTGAACAAAAAGGTGACGTGGTTGCCTTAACACCGTATGGCATAAATTCAGGCTGTTCGCTTTGTTGACAAACAAACGAACAAAGCGGCCGGCGTTATAATAAACGTCGGCTAAACTGATGCGTGCATATATGTATGTGTACCTGTACGCATATGTGTATATATATATATATATATATATATATATATATATATATATATATATATATATATATATGCATGCTACTGTACGTCTGTATACATATATGTATGTACGTATACATACATACTTACATTTATGTATATATATATATATATAAACGCACACACACACACACACACATATACATATATATATATATATATATATGTATATCTCTCCTTCTGCTCCTTCCACCCCTCCCTCCACTTCACCACCCATATCTACACCACCCACGTCCACTTCTTAGACATCTCCGTCGCCTTCGACCCCTCCCACCACTCCCTCGTCACCTCCGCCTTCTTCAAACCCATCGACTCCCACTCCTACCTCGACTTCACCTCCTCCCACCCAACACACACTAAACACTCTATTCCCTACTCCCAACTCCTCAGAATCCGCCGCCTCTGTAGCCGAGATGCTGACTTTGAGTCCCAGGCCCTTTCTCTAGTCAGCCATTTCATCCGCAGAGGTTGCTCCCCCTCCCTCTCCCACACCGCCCTCACTCGCGCCCGTGCTGTCCACAGCTCCACCACCCTCACCCCACGCCACCGCACACTCACCCACCGTCTCCCCTTCCCATCACCTACCACCCCTCCACCCTACCCCTCCACCGCACCATCCTCCGCCTCTTCCGACGCCTCCAGTCTGACCCCTCCACCTCCCACATCTTCCCAGCCCCACCACTTCCCTTCTTCAAACGCGCACGCAATCTGCGAACCCTCCTCGTCCGCGGCTCCCCCCGGTTCCCTTCCCTCTTCCAGGTCCCATTGCAACACATGTCCCCACATCACCAACACCACCACCTTCCAGGGTCCCAACGGTCACACTCTCTCTGTCCGGCACGCCTTCCGCTGCACCTCCCCCAACCTAGTCTATGGACTTCGCTGCACGGAGTGTAGCGCAACCTACGTCTGACAGACTGGCCGTCGCCTGGCGGACCGTTTCACCGAACACCTCCGGGATATTCGTCTCGGCGGTAGTGCCCCCATCGTCCGCCACTTTGGCCCCCCTGGACATTCCGCGCACCACCTCACAGTCTGTGGCCCACTCCAATGCCACGGAACACCCGCCACCCTCCTCAGGGTCGAACAACGCACAATCTTCACCCTACAGACCCACACTTCCCCCGGCCTCAACTCCCCACCCCTATTCCTTTAGCCCTCAACCGCCCTGTTCCTCCCCCCACACACACATATCCCCCACTAACACCACTAACACACACCTCCTTTTCACCGCCCACCCCACAACTAACAATACTAACACCCCCACCCCGACCCCCCTCCCCAACTAACAATACTAACATCCTTTTCTCTCTCCCCCCTTCGCTATTCCCCTCCCCTATCACGCACACACACACCGGTACATATATACACGCACTCACACTAACCACACACCCTACTACCACCACTAACCCTCACCCACACATCCACTCCCACCACCCCACAATTAATACCACTAACATCCCCCCGACCCCAGGCACACGAACACACGCACGCACCCACACCCACTTACACCACCCACTCTACACACCCTACCACCACTGATCCCCACTAACACACCCGCAATCAACCCTTTCCCCACCACCAGTATACTAACGCCCACTAACACCCCCCTTCAGCACACACACACTCATCCACACACGCACACACACACCAGTACACTACACTCCCTCCATCGCCCCCCACATCTTTCTCTCCCTCTCCCCTCTCCACCCACACCCCTTCACACACACACATCCCACTAACACCTTTACTAATACACCCCCCGCAGGAACCCCTTCCCACTCACCTTTCACACCTACCAATCCTGTCCCCTGTCCACCGCACCTCCGAACACACTGACACACCGACTTTCTCCACTTCCATTCTCCCCTACTGCTGCTATGCCTTGACCCTCTGACCACTTCCTGTTGCGCACGCACCCCACATCTCCCCTCTTCCGACCAACCCAACCACGGATTACACACATTGGACATCGCTCCCACGAATCAACTCCATCACTAGGAAAATATCCGCCACCCACCACACCCTCTACGGAACTACCTTAGGAATTTACTCACGGACATACACTCACAAATTTGTTTTTCCCACACGCCACCTACATCCACAATACGTATAAACACCACACACACGTGCGTACCCCCACATATTTACACACTCAGCCTCCGGTATCCTCTCCCCCCTGCTCCCCCCTCTGACCCTTCCCCATCCACACATGCACACACACACCGACCTACACCCCACCCCACACACACCTCTTCCCCCAACTCTCACATTCACATACACACACACACACACGTACACCTACACACACGCACCACCTTCAGCCCTCTCCGCTCGGACACCCCACCTCCCTCTCCCCACTCCACCCGTCACCACCCCTACACGCCCCACACCCTTCCACCACTTGTTTATCTTCATGTTTATTTTTATTTTTATTATGTTTTTCTATTTATTTTCATTTGTACCCCTTCCACCGTTTCCTGTCACCCCCTTTTTTCTAAATGTCTCTCCTCCACTCCCCTACACCCCCTTGGAACTCTCTTCCCACACACTTTTCGCCTGAAGAAGGGCTTATGCCCGAAACGTCGCCCCCCTCCCCCACTCTCAAGAGCGTGAAACTAATAAACCTTTGTTCGTATTGCCTCTCTGTTTTGTTCCCGTTCCATTTTTCACTATATATATATATATATATATATATATATATATTATATATATATATATGTATATATATAAATATTTATATATATATATATATATATATATATATATATATATATATATATATATATATATATATATAATTCAAATCTTCATCATCCCATCCCATCCCATTCCATCCTATCGTACACCCTCACTCATACACACGACTGTACTTGTTGCCATTACAATTTATATTCGCTCAAGATAAATAACACTATAACCCAAATGATAAAGCACGTTTTTGTTTTTCCCTGATAATTTTACTTAATTTAACTTATCTCGAGCATTAAATTGTTGAAATGCACAAATTGTATTATTTTATTGCGTTTTTTAATTTTGTTTTGTATTTTGTTTCAGTTTTTTTTTTGTTTTTATTTTTTAATTGTCGATGTTTATTTTAAAATGTCTACAAGACATGTTATTATTTTTGTAGGCAGAATCGGTAGCGCGTCTAATAATATACTTTGCGTTATTTGTTCCCGTTTTTTACATTCTGAGTTCAAATTTCGCGGAGATCAATTTTGCTTTTGCCCTCTTTCGGGGTCGATGAAATAAAGTAGCATTTAAGTTCTGGGGTCGATATTATAGACTTTCCCTTTCCCCCAATTACTACCCTTGTGTCAATGTTAGAAATTGTCGTTGTTGTTATTAAAGTTAGAATGGAGGATTGGTAAAATTGGTAGAGCACCGGACAAAATGATTCACAGCATTTTTGTTTCGGTTCTTTTCATTCTGTATTCAAATCCAGCCATGGTCAACTTTCTCTCACACCCCCACAACTCAACATCGATCCAATATAAGTACTTTTCAAGTACTGGAGTCGATTTAACCAACTTTGTCCTCCCTCAAAATTGCTAACCTCTTTTTGTTGATGTTGTTTTTGTTGTTGTCCTTTGTTGTTGTTGCTGCTGTTATTGTTGTTCTTGTTCTTGTTTAGACTGATGAAAAAAATTTGGAATTCTTTCTAAATAATAACTTCCTGGAATTTCTCAGTTCTATGGAAGGGAATGTTTACCAAAAATCTCTTTACAATGTTTATAGATGTTGGCGGATAATGAATATATTGGTTAAATAAATAAGGAACGTACGTATTCCTGCCGATGTTCAGTTTGACCTTGATTATTTTCTTCGTGTATTTGGATCAATAAAATAAATACTAGTGATTGATATGTTAGAAATAGTATATTGTTCACTAACAAACCCTTAACCCATTTCGTTGAATAAAAGATAAAATAAATATTTTTTTGTATGTGTTGACGTAAATGAAATCAATAAGTTTAAAGATAGGTATAAGCATGGATGTGTGAATAAAGAGTTCGCATCACATCAATCGGATTCTGAGTTCATTCTGTCTTGCTTAGCAAAGTCTTCTACGTATATATATATTATATATACGCCACCTACACCCACAACACGCTTAAACCCCACACACACGTGCTTTCCACCACATATTTACACCTTCAGCCTCCGGATTCCTCTCCCCCCATCCCTCTATCCACACACGCACACACACCCCACCCCACACACACCTCTTCCTGAACATGCAACCCCGTTCTTCCCCCAACCCTTGCTTTCACATACACACACACACGTACACCTACACACACACACCACCTTCAGCCCTCCCCGCTCGGACACCCCGTCTCCCTCTCCTTACTCCACCCGCCACCACCCCTACACCCCCCACACCGTTCCACCACCTGTTTTACCCCTTTTTAATTTCAGTTTATTTTGATCATGCTTTTATATTTATTTTTATTTCATTTCATTTTAATTTGATCATGCTTTATTTTTATTTTTATTTTTAATTTCATTCGCACCGTTTCCTCCCACCCCCTTTTCGCTATATGTCTCTCCACCACTCCCCTACACACCCTTTGAACTCTCTTCCCACACACTTCTCACCTGAGGAAGGGCTTATGCCCGAAACGTCGTTCCCCACCACCACCCCACTCTCCAGAGCGTGAAATTAATAAACATTCGTTGTACTGCCTCTCTGTTTTGTTCCTGTTCAAATTTTCCATTATATATATATATATATAACGGGCCATACCAGGTTCGTATGGTTCGTGGGTCCTAAGGACCAGGTTGTTCAAAATGTATCGAGGAAAAAAAATATATATGTGTGTGTGTGTGTTGTGTGTCTTTACGTTTTAGTCAGTATTTATGTCCCATGATTTAGCGGTCCAACGAAAAAGAGATCGAAAATATAAGTACCATACATGCAGAAATGTACTGTACTGAGGTCGAAATAATAGACTAAATAAAAGTAGTGCCACAACATGGCCGCAGTTGAAACAAGTAAAGGAGTAGATATGCTATTTTAGTTGTTAGTGTTGCTATTGATAGGGGGAGGGGTAGCCTAGTCAATGTGACTACACCAGTACCCATTATCCTTTTATTTTTTCACGACCTAATGATGACATTTCTCTTACACTTTATCCTTCTCTGGAAGAAATCTGCTGTTTTCGGATCTAGAGAGATGACCCCTACCAGGTTTTCAAAAATGCCCTAGAAACGCTGTTTCGCTCCTACAATTCCCCCATACAATGGTGGATTCTCCTTATTGCTATTATTCCAGTGGGGTTTTTTTTTACTTTCCGAATTCAAATGTTGCTGTGACTTATTTGGCTGACGTCCTAATCTGTTGTCTGTTTAAACCTTTTGTGGCACTGTTTCGCATGAAATACACTCCATATCGATTGATTAATGAAGAATTTTGAGGGATTTACTAAAATAATTAATTATTTCATGACTAAGATATTACTTTAACATACCATTCACACATAAAATTGTTAGAGCATTAAAATTTGTGGAATTCATAGAAGCAAGACTGATTTTGGCTGGATTAGTTTCAAAATGGATAATGAAGAAGTCTGAGGGATTTGCTAAAATCATTAATTATATCAGAATTAAGATAGGAACGTAAACTTTGGTCCTTATTTAAAATCATGTTAGATGATGTTAATGTAAATTGAACCCTTTAAAATGTGGGAGAAGGCTTGTATCATGAAATCAGAACCAGTTTTGGTCGAGCTTGTGACCAAAGTGTTAACGCCACCACCTGGAACTTTAATAAGTTTAGGAGTTCACATTGTTGCAACCATTCGGACTAGAACTTCAGTTTGAGTATACATTTTTCCAGCTCTCCACCGACCTCGGCGACTTTCCTTTTCTGGATCTCAGACTGTGAAAGAGAACTTTTCTTTGTCTGACAAATGGATTTGCTTCAGACGTAAGGATCCTCGTCTCTCCACAGCAAACCAAACTTATCCAAATTTACAAACTTCACTGTTAAAAGAAATCGAAGCAGTAAATATATATCACATTAAAGCTTAGACAAGCATTTAAATATCTTTTGAATATTTTGTCTTATAAACAATGTCTCCTGGATCTTGGATCGTGAATCCAGAAACATTAGTTACAGAGATACGCCGTCATTTTTAATTAATCTTTATAAACATTTCATTTCTCTAATGTAAACTGAATTATTAACCCTGTGGGATTTCAATGATGCAAAAAATAAAAGAAAGAAACGCTGGAATATAGTTAAGTAGTCTCCTATGAATAACTATTTTTAGAAATTTATATTAATTTGTTTGTGATGAATAGCCACGTTGTCTCTCGCCCTCTTTTAAGGACAAAATTATATATTTTCTTGCATTTCAGCAAAAGTCCAGTAATTATTTTCAAGAAACTGAACGTTATTTAGAAATCCATAAAGTGAACAATACAGGCTGGATCTCTTAAGTCCGGCAAGCTTGGGTCCAAGCCATTTCCCAACCACGGGTGAATATCGGGAGACCGAATCCAAAATAATCTATCAATAAACCGACGCCTAAAATGACTCTAAATAAATAAAATTAACATAGTGATCTTTATATACTTGAAAATACATTCCCTACTCAAAAAATATAAATAAGGCCGCGTAACATTTATAAATATAAATATTTTTATTTGCGTACATTAAACATTGTAGCATAGAAAAATCACTTTCCTCAGCGTAAGAATTTATGGTTAGGATGAAACCTTGATTCAGTGTTGATCCGTTGTCCCTGGAAAACTTGGGGTAATTTTTACATTATTT
>OZ024742.1:200857558-200860058 GCA_964016885.1 Eledone cirrhosa | reverse complement strand
CCTCAGGAGCACAAATCGCGGGTGCCCCTTCCTCTCCTCCTTCTTCTCCTCTCTCACCAACAGGCTGATATAGAGAGAAGGCCCATTCACTCGGGCCATTCTCGCCACTTTCACCCACCTGTCATAAAACTTGCTGGGGTAGAGCACCTCTCTCTCCATTCTGATACTTCTTCTAAAGTGGTACTTGAAAAAAAGAACCAGTTGTTGGCCGGAGAGAAAAGTGTCTGGCCTCAGCCCTTTCAACCTCGTCCACCATACAACCTCTTTCGCCATAGCTATCACACAGAGGAAAACCGCCTCTCCTTCGTTTTTGAAGGGGGGAGGCGGTTTGATCGTGACAATGTACTCGGTGGTCAACCGGATTGGTCCCACCCGCGACAGTAGTCGTTCCACATATCCCCACAGGTCAGCAACGCCCGAACAGTGTACGAATGCGTGCGCGGCGGTTTCCTCGTCATGCACGCATCTTGGACAGATCTTCTTCGAGCGGTCCCTACCCGGGCACCCGTGTCTGTAGAGCTTGTCCCCAACGGGAAGAGCTCCTCGGTAGCTCTGACAAGCCAGGGACTTTTGGAAGTTGTCCATCGGTCCCGGGCCAAACGTCCTACCGAACAGACTGGCTAGCTCGTCTTCCTCCATGGCCAGAGCCTCTGCGAGAGCGTCGTCTCACTTGCTGCGCACCAACCCTCTATAGAATGTTGAGGTTGAGTCTCCACTGATTGCCGGATCCGCTTGCCAGAGAGCCGTGAACGCCTGGGCACATTCAATGTGCCAGTTACCCACTTTTCTCGGTCTTTGCTTGACCCAGGATTGCAGAGTGAGACGAGTCTCGGAATGGCTCGCCTCACAAAAGTGGCCCACACAGGCTGACTGCTGAGGAATACCTGGAGGTGCCGTAGCCTTAATGCATGTCTACGCATCGTCAGCCAGGGCATCCCCAGCCCCCGTTCGAAGGGTGTTGACAGCAGATGGATCTTCTCACCAAAAAGGCCCGCTTCTTCCAAAGGAATCGGAAGAGCGCGCGCTCCATTTTGGCGAGCGTTTTCGCTGGGCAAGGCACGACGGTCAAGCGGTAGTAGATGACGGACGCTATATAAGTGTTCGCCACCTCCGCTCAACCTTTCAGGGATAGTTTGCACTCGGCCCACTTCTGGGCGAGTGCAAACACCCTGCCCATTACCTCGTCCCAGTTTTTCTCCACCTGGAGGTCCAGTCCGAACCAGACCCCGAGCAGCTTCACCGGTCCCTCCGTCCAGCGTCCGACGACGCCGTCGGAGGGCATCGGTTTGCCTCTCCCCGTTCCGAGTTGCAAACCGACGGACTTGTCACGGTTCAGCTTGGCTCCTGTAAACCTTTCGTATTCCTCCAGTAATGTGCCGATCTGCCCGATTTCCGAGGCGCACGACGCCATTACAGTCACGTCATTGGCGTGGCCGACACCGCTTTCCGCAATCTCAGTTCCAAGGGGATTCCCTGCAACAGCTCCAACTTCCGCAGTAGTGGCTCGAGAGCCAGAACATACAGAAGGGAGGAGAGAGGGTATCCCTGTCGGATGGATCGCGCGATTTGGAATGGCTCCGACCCTCGAGCAGGTGTTGCTGCTGTGCATTGCAGCAATCTAGCCCCAGAAAACGGGTCCGAAGCCTGCCGCCGCGAGCACCGCATCCAGGTACCAATGGTCGACCCTATCGTTGATCAGGGCCCCACCAAACCCGGGTTCGTTCCCTACCATCTCTACGATGTATCGCATGAGATGGAGGTTATCGTGTATGGACCTGGACGGGAATGCGCATGTCTGCGCTTCTCCCACCAGGTTCCCGACGACAAGCGCCAACCTCTTCGCTAATACCTTGGCCAAAATCTTTAACTCTGTGTTTAGCAGAGTTATGGGCCTGAAGTTATCTATGTCATCCCCCTTGTTCTCGTCCTTCCTCACCAGCGTGACTACGCCCTTGGTCACAGAACTGGGAGTTCTCCCGTTCTGTTGCCCGTTGCAGTAGACCGCCTCGAGGAGATCGGAGAACAAGTCCGGCATCGCACAAGTGGTTTGTTGTTTGTGTTGATGTGTGTATACTGTTTTTGTTGTGTTGTGTTTGTTTTTGTTTGTTGTTCTTGTGTGAGTTTGCGTTTTGTAGTATGTGTTATGTTTTCGGGAGGGGTGGGGTTTTTTGTTTGTGATGTTTGTGATGTTTGTGCTGGTGGTTGTGTGTTTGTTGTATTTTTGTTGATGTGGTGCCTTCTTTTCTTTCTGTTTACAGGTTGAAAGGGTTCTCCCTTGTCGTCACTGGGTGACGTTGCTAAGGGGTCCTCGTCCGTGTTGTTGGGGATGGGTATATTTTGGGGTTTTTTTGTGGTTGCTTTTGTATTTGTTTTAGGTGGGGAGGGGTTGTGTGGGACAGTGTCTTGTGTTGTTATTTGTTCGTGTTGTTGTGGTTGTTATTGTTGTGGTGGTGGTGGTGGTGGTGGTGGTGGTGGTGTTGTTGCGTGTGGGGTGGGCAGA
>OZ024742.1:200850058-200852558 GCA_964016885.1 Eledone cirrhosa | reverse complement strand
GGCGATGGTGGTAGTGTAGGGGCTGTTACTGCTGTTCTTGGTGATGGTGAGGATGTTGTTGGTAGTAGTGGTAGTCATGTTGGTGATACTGCTGCTGATACTACTGCTACTACTGTCCGTGGTGGCGATGCTGCTGCTGCTGCTACTGTTGGTGGTGGTGGTGGTGATGCTGGTGTCAGTGGTAGTTGTGTTGGTGATGTTGCTGCTGTTATTGATGGCGGTGCTGCTACTACTGTTCTTGGGGGTGGCGGTGATGATGTTGGTAGTAGTGGTAGTTGTGTTGGTGATGTTGCTGCTGATACTGCTACTGCTGTTCTTGGTGGTGGTGGTGGTGGTGGTGATGGTGGTGGTGGAGCTGCTGCTGCTACTGTTGGTGGTGGTGATGATGTTGGTAGTAGTGGTAGTTGTGTTGGTGATGCTGCTGCTACTGTTGGTGGCGGTGATGATGTTGGTAGTAGTGGTAGTGGTTTGTAAAGCTGCTGCTGATACTACTACTGCTGTTCTTGGTGGTGATTATGCTGCCACTGTTGGTGGTGGTGATGCTGGTGGTTGTGGTGGTGATGTCGGTAGTAGTGGGGTTGGTAGAGTGGTGGTACTGCTACTGCTGTTGTTCTTGGTGGTGATGGTAGTACTGATGTATGTGGTAGTAGTGGTGGTTGTTGCTGCTACTGCTATTTGTATCACTGTTGGCGGTGGTGGTTCTGTTATAACTGTTTTTATTTGTGGAAATTTTAGTGGAAAGAAAAGTGGTGGCGGTGGTGGTGGTGGTGGTGGTTCCAATGGTGATGACCAGTATTATTAGGCTGGAACTGATGGGGTTGGTGGTTGAGGTGCTGGTATTGTTTGTAGTAATAGGTGTTGAGGTGGTGGTGGTGGTTTTAGTAGTAGGGGTGAAGGCAGCGCTGGTGGTGGAGGTTGTAGTAGTAGTAGTAGGTGGTGATGCTTGTTGTGACGATGGTGACCGCCAGGGGTGTTGCTGGCTCGTGTTCTTTAGTTTCTGTTAGCTGAAGAAAGCTTGGTGTAAGTTTGAAGTCACTTAGTTCCCATTTATGATTGGACCTTTATCAGATTCTATATCTGTAGGTATGGGTGGATGAAAGAATGGATAGGTGACTGGATGGGTAGATGGATAGTGGAAGGATATGTGAATGAATAAATGAATGGATCTAATTATTCGGGGTTATATAGGTAACATTTGTTCAAGTGGTTACGCAGTAGAATCGATTGCTAAGCTAAGATGTTAACCATTCAACCATGCTGCTTCTATTGTGGCAAAGATAAGACCATGAAACAACCAATGAAAGATCAAACCTTGGTGCTGTTGAAGCACGGAAGAAAAGTCGCTACAGCAAATATTGAAGCAAGAAAAGCCGATGGTGATTCGTTTCGTTGGCCACGACATATGTTCAAACATAATGACTGTATCTCGGTTTCGAGAATTGCCTTCCTTTGATCTTTTTCATACATGGGTTGCATGAACATATTTTTTCAGAGCCCCATTGACTTAGATTCGTTTCTGCATATGCTGCAGCGAAAGAAAAAGGAAAAGGCCATGCTCACACAAAATACGTGAAAGTCGTTTAGATCAAGTGATGCCTGCGCTTGAAACTTTTTTTAAGTGAAAAAAGGCCTTACACAGGACCAATCCCACTCCCTCAACAACGGTGATAGGTATCCTCTTCTTCCTCCTAAGCGTGAAACTAATAAGACTTTGTCTTTTTGAACTCCTGTGTTTCTATTGCCATTTTTTAGCTATATATATGTATATATATATATATATATATATATATATATACAATATTAAATAAATGGAAAACTATATTTATAAAACCATATTTATTTCATTATATATATTTCGGGGATATCATATTAACAATATGCTATGCCTTCATCAGACAAAATACAATATAAACAGTTTTATAGATAAATATATTCGACATACCGTAATAAACATCGACTTCATTTGAAGAGGTTTACTGCTAGCGTAAACCTCTTCAAATGAAGTCGATGTTTATTACGGTATGTCGAATATATTTATCTATATAACTGTTTATATTGTATTTTGTCTGATGAAGGCATAGCATATTGTTAATATGATATCCCCGAAATATATATAATGAAATAAATATGGTTTTATAAATATAGTTTTCCATTTATTTAATATTGTAAATATACTCCAAATATTTGTCGAGTGCTTTTATATCAGTTATAAATATTTACTAGTTGTAACCCAACAATTTTAAATATAACTTTACATGTATATATATATATATATATATATATATCGCAAATTGTTTTTATCGCTCTACATGGTTGAATACAAGAAATGTAAATCTGAGTTTTTCGAATATTAATAATAATATTCGATTCCTTTGTAATTATACAAACAGCCTCTTTCTGGAATACAAATGAGCTGCAAACATATAGTTGTAACGCTTACGTATATGAGCTGATTAGTCTCATTTGCATACGGAGCATTAGGCTAGCTGAAGAAAAAATA
>OZ024742.1:200817558-200837558 GCA_964016885.1 Eledone cirrhosa | reverse complement strand
TTCAGAACTTGATAAAATCATATCTGGGAAAAGCTAAGAAAAAAGTTTTACGAGAAAATAACGGTACTCTGAGTACAGTATCGTGATATATATATATATATATATATATATATATATATATATATATATATATATATACTGTGTTTCTTACTGCTCTGTCTGCTTCATGGGTAAATATTTCAAACAAATGTGGTCTTTCAACCCTTGTAATATTAGACACACGGTTTACTGTGTTTCTTACTGCATATATATTATTATTATAATGCTCAGTATTTTATACTTGGAGCTTAATAATTACAGGGTTTCAATAAGAGTTATTAACTCTAATTTTCATTTATTTATATATATATATATATATGTATATATATATATATATATATATATATATATATCACGATACAACCTCAGCATCGTATTTTATTATTTTTATAAAATTCTCCATCGTGACTTAAACAACGATTGTTGAGAGCTTTCTCCTGCTTACTCCTGTTTTTACCAAAACAATCTTTTCCGAAAACAATATATATATATATATATATATATATATATATAGAATATAATATGTTGAGAAGGCAACACACCAGAGAGAGAGATATAGTGCGTTATCAATAATACAGGGAAAAAACCACCAGTGTATGGAATCTATAACCTATGAAAGGCAGACTATAGACACGATAATTAAAAATATAAATTAAAGCGTAAATATATACCTCTATAACTATATTACACACGTACAAATCCAGAGATATGTTTCGCCAGAGAAATTGTTGAAAGAAATGTTAGTCTCGGTTCATCAGCGTGTGTAAGGCCATACATCTCAGACAACACTAAGAGAATTTTACAATTGACTGTCCAGCCACACGTGGGAGAGAGAGGTCACAGCGTGTTTAAGGGCAGTGAACCAGTGGCCTCTGAGAGACGAACTGCTAGAAAGGGCAGCCCAAAGCCACTCAGAGAAGAGTGCTCAACCAAACAGAGATAGGAAAGGCTGTTGTTAGGAGCGAAATATCACGATAAATTAACGGAGGCATAGGCCGTCGTTATTCCCTGTAAATAATGTGCTCAAAGGGGAAGAGATCCTGAGCCCTTTAGAATATAATATGTTGAGAAGGCAACACACCAGAGAGAGATATATAGTGCGTTATCAATAATACAGGGAAAAACCCACCAGTGTATGGAATCTATAACCTATGAAAGGCAGAGAAATTGTTGTAAGAAATGTTAGTCTCGGTTCATCAGCGTGTCTCAGAGGCCACTGGTTCACTGCCCTTAAACACGCTGTGACCTCTCTCTCCCACGTGTGGCTGGACAGTCAATTGTAAAATTCTCTTAGTGTTGTCTGAGATGTATGGCCTTACACACGCTGATGAACCGAGACTAACATTTCTTTCAACAATTTCTCTGGCGAAACATATCTCTGGATTTGTACGTGTGTAATATAGTTATAGAGGTATATATTTACGCTTTAATTTATATTTTTAATTATCGTGTCTATAGTCTGCCTTTCATAGGTTATAGATTCCATACACTGGTGGTTTTTTCCCTGTATTATTGATAACGCACTAAGGGTGGTGGATTGGCAGTATCGGTAGAGGGTCGGACGCCATGTTTTCCAGCATAGTTACGTCCCTTTACGATCTGTGTTCAAATCCCGCCGAGGTTGACTTTGCCTTTCATCCTTACGGGGTCGATAAAATAAAGTACCAGTAACGCACTGGGTAATTGCTGGCCTTGTGCCTAAAGTAGAAACAATTATTGATAACGCACTATATATCTCTCTCTGGTGTGTTGCCTTCTCAACATATTATATTCTAAAGGGCTCAGGATCTATTCCCCTTTGAGCACATTATTTACAGGGAATAACGACGGCCTATGCCTCCGTTAATTTATCGTGATATATATATATATATATATATTTTTTTTTTATTTTTTTTTACCACGCTAAAAATTCTAATTTAGTCCAAAAATAGCTGTCGAAACGGCTTGAGCTCCGCCGTCGGGGTCAAACATTTTCCTATATATATATATATACATACATATATATATATATGTGTGTGTGTGTGTGTGTGTGTGTGTGTGTGTGTGTGTGTGTGTATGTGTGTGTGTGTGTGTGTGTGTGTGTGAGTATGTGTGTGTTCGTGTCTGTGTATGTATGTAATAGTTAAATTCCCGAAAAGGATTGGGAGGTGACCAGAAGTAATAGAGTGGAATGAACAACAATCTGTTTCGGTGATGTGTTTTCCAATCTTGTTATGAATGGAACAGCCTACTCGGGAAATCAACGTAATTATCTGAACGTTCCACAGGCATATGTTGCTTTAAGCTACTTCTTATTGAGAGTCAGCGTGTCACCTTTTATCTCTATGTTAGTACTTTGAATTAATGTCCCAGTCCATTCGACTTCCTTCCAAATAGTTTCTGCTTACAAAATTACACTCACAAGGCTTTTGTTGAGCCTAAGATGCAAGGCAGTAGGACCAAACCCGAGATCTAATTTATTAAAGTAAAAAAAGGAGTTCTTTGGAAAGAAAGGTGTTGGGATCACTGACTTACATATTCCCTCAATAGAAGTGGAGTATGAGTCATGTATATTTATTTCCTGTGCTAGACAATTATATTCTAATAAGATTCAATCTTGCTATTTCTAAGTTTACAAAGGCACAGCAAAATCCCCTCCTTATTTTCCTCCTTCTCAATTTCCTCCTCCTCCTCCTCCTCCTCCTCCTCCTCCTCCTCCTCATCCTCCTCCTCCCCATCCTCCTCCTCCTCCTCCTCCTCATCCTCCCTCCTCCCCTCCTCCTCCTCCTCCTCCTCCCCATCCTAGGTATTCTACTCCTCAAATTCCTTCTCCTCTTCCTAGTCCTCGTACCCCTCCCTCCACCTCCTGAGCACACATTCACAAATAAACACACAAGTCCTAGCTTATGTAAAATACAATGTGTAACAAGAAACACATATCTGTCTAGTTATCTGTATATATATATCTTACGTTAAAAATGTTTCATCTTGGTGTTATAGTCACTTATATGTCTGAATTATTGTCGGCTTTTTGCTTACATTAACTTCTCTATTTTCATTTATATATATGTATGTATAGGTGGATGATGTATATATACATATATTCTTTTATATATATTTTTTAATACGTCCCCTCGTATATATATATATATATATATATATATATATGTGTATAATATATATAATATATATAATAATATTATATATATATATATATAATTGTTTCTACTTTAGGCACATGGCCAGCAATTACCCAGTGCATTACTGGTACTTTATTTTATCGACCCCGTAAGGATGAAAGGCAAAGTCAACCTCGGCGGGATTGACTTTGCCTTTCATCCTTACGGGGTCGATAAAATAAAGTACCAGTAATGCACTGGGTAATTGCTGGCCATGTGCCTAAATATATATATATATATAATATATATAATATACCCTCAAGAGCGTGAAACTAATAAGCCTTTGTTTGTACTGCCTCTCTGTTTTGTTCCCGTTCCATTTTTCACTATATATAATATATATATATATATATATATATATATATATATATGAAAAGTATAGAAATTGTTGAAGCGAGAAGCTAACAGTATTCCATAATATATATATATATATATATATATATATATATATATATATATATACGTCCCCTCGTATGTACATATATATATATATATATACAAGCAAATTATAAATATAAACATGATATATATATATACGAGGGGACGTACATATACAGAGAAAGAGAGAGGCGGGTAGGGATAAACGTGGTTTAGAACGCCCCACCCACACCCCATTAAAAAGAGAAACTCTTAATGATCGTTGGAAATAAAAAAATTGACAAGTGATTGAAAAATAAAAGCAACACTTCGAATAATCTATCGATTTGTTCCTACCACTTTCAATACACATGCTGCTTTAACGGAACGTAGATGATATTAAAATGGCCGCGGGTAAAAATGGGTAGAAGAAGAAGAAGAAGAAGAAAAAGAAGAAGAAGAAGAAGAAGAAGAAGAAGAAGAAGAAGAAGAAGAAGAAGAGTAATAATAATAATAATAATAATAATAATAATAATAATGATTTCTTTATTAACCACAAGGGTTTACATAAAGTAGACATTAAGGACAGTGCAGGACAATACAGGACGGTACAAATGGGCATTTCTGCGTGTAAAGAACAAAAACAGAGGATGTAACAAAAAAATAACAATGAAAAATTCCCCAATTGGGGGGAGACTTCGGAGGGACATTTGTGGAGAAAGCCCAGTAAAAGACCACAGTGACCCTGACCACCAAGGCAAGTGCCCTCTCCCAGTTTTCCACCTTTAATTTACAGATACGTACTCAGAGTAGGCCCATTCACTCGGGCAATTCTTGCTTCTCTCACCCATCTTTCAACAAAATGCTGGGAAGAGAGCACTTCCCTCTCTACCCTGATTTTCCTTTTCAAATGAAATTTGAAAAAAGTTAATCAGGGCATTACCGAAGAGGTAGGTGCTCGTCTTCAGCCCTTTCAAACGTGTCCACCATACTATCTCTTTCGCCATGGCCACCAGACAGATAAAAACTGCCTGCCCTTCCCGGCTAAAGGAAGAGGGCGGGGCAATCCTCACGATGGACTCAGATGATAGCCGGATCCGTCCTACACGCGACAGCAGGTGTTCGACATAAACCCACAAGTCAGCAATTTTCGGACACTGGATGAGTGTGTGCAGGACGGTTTCGTCGCCCTGCGCGCATCTCGGACATGCCCGGCTGACGGCACATCCATGCCTGTAGAGTTTATCCCGAACTGACAAGGCTCCTCGGTAGCACTGCCAGGCCAGAGATTTCTGGAAGTTGTCCATAGGTCCCGGCCCGAAAGTTCTTCCGAAGAGATTGGCTAGTTGATTTTCGTCGACGCCTAGAGTTTCCCCAAGTACGTCGTCGCTCTTCCCCTCCACTAATCCTCTATAGAACGCCGAGGTGGAGTTTCCACCGATCACATTGCCCGATTGGTTGAGGGCTGTGAGCGCCTGAAGACATTCCAGTCTCCAGGCGCTCCCTCTCGGTCTTCGCTTGACTCAGGACTGCAGCTCCGTCAAGGAAACGAGCTGGGGAAATACGTGTCTAGCAAACGGCGACCACACCTGATCACCGTCGAGGAAGAGGTGGAGATGTAGCCTGAGCGCGTGTCTGCGCATCATCAGCCACGGCATTCCCAGCCCTCCACGTAGCGGGTGTTGACAGCAGATGGACCGCCTGACCATCGGAGCGCGTCCCTTCCACAAAAAGCGAAAGAGCAAACGCTCCAGCGCAGTCAGGCGGGGCTTAGGACAAGGTACGACGGTCAGGCGGTAGCAGATGACAGACGCGATGTACGCGTTAGCCACCTCCGCTCGACCTTTCAGGGATAGCTTCCTCTCCGCCCATTTCTGGGTGAGAGAAGCCACCCTGCTCGTCACTTCGTCCCAGTTTTGTCCCTCTGGAGGTCCGGACCGAACCAGACACCTAGCAATTTAACCGGTCCGTCCGTCCAGCGTCCGACGACGCTGTTGGACGGTATGGACCTGCCTCTCCAGGTGCCGAGCTGCAGGCCCACTGACTTTTCCTGGTTGATCATTGCTCCTGTCACCGCTTCGTATTCTCTTAGTGTAGTGCCGATCGCCTCGATGTGTTTGGCGTTCGACACCACTACGGTGACATCGTCCGCATATGCTGACACGGATCTTCCGCATCCTAGTTCGCGCGGGACGCCCCTCAACGTCTCCAGTTTGTGCAGTAATGGCTCGAGAGTCAATACGTACAAGAGGGACGAGAGGGGACATCCTTGGCGGACCGAGCGCATGATGTTGAACGGTTCCGAAAGGTGACCGTTCACTCTCACCACAGAGCAGATGTCACTGTGCATGGCAGCGATCCAGCCTCTGAAGACGGGCCCAAAGCAAGCCGCCCTCAGGACTGCCGCTAAGTAACGATGGTCGACCCTATCGAAAGCTTTCGACTGATCTAAATTGATCAAGGACCCACCAGTGCCAGGTTCCCTAGCTACCCTCTCTACGATGTATCGCATGAGGTGGAGGTTGTCGTGGATGGATCTGTTGGGAATGGCGCATGTCTGCGCCTCTCCCACCAGACCACCAACGACAAGCGCCAACCTCTTTGCTAGCACCTTGGCCAAAATCTTGAACTCTGTGTTTAGCAGAGTTATGGGCCTGAAATTATCTATGTTATCCCCCTTGTTCGGATCCTTTCTCAGCAGTGCCACCGCTCCTCGGCTCACAGAACTGGGAATTCTCCCGTTCTGCTGCCAGTTGCAGTAGACGTCCGCCAAGAGGCCTCCGAACAAGTCTGGCATCTGTACGTAAAGTTCATAGGGCAGACCATCCAAACCAGGCGATTTACCCCTTGTGCAGCCAGTCATTGCCTCCCTTACTTCAGCGGCTGTTATCGGCTTTTCGCAACACTCCGCCTCAGTGGCCGAGAGCCGCGGCAGTCCGTCGAGGTAGACACTAAAGTCCATCCCTCGACCCGACCCACCGCTGCCCCCGAACAGCTGAGCGAAGTTTCGCTGAAAAGCTTCACACATTTACTCGGGATCGAGTAGCATGCGCCCGTCGTTATCCACCAAAGACCTGATCGTGGCTTTGTTGCCACGACGCGCCTCCGCCACTCGGGCCCATTGAACGGCTTTCGTCCCCTCGTGTCTGAGAGCACGCACCCTAGCTCTGACAACACAGCCCTCGTGCTTTGCATTGAAGAATTGGTCAGAGGACAATTTCGCCGCAAGCATGACGGTCGCAATGCCTTTGCTAAGCGCCTCGTTTAATTTTCTAACTAGTTCTCCCTCTGCTCTATTTTTCTCTATTGCTAAAGCCTTACTAAACCTAATCGATTCTATTCTAATCGTTCTTTTCAGAGCAAACCACCACTTGTTGTTGACGATGGCCCCCGTCAACGCCCGCTTAACTAGTTCGCTAATCCGGTCTCTGTAGGCCTTGCGCGCTGGTAAGGACGCGTTTAGCTTCCAGTAGCCGGGTCCTCGTCTATGAAGCCTATCTAAGTCAAGCACACAGATCACGAATTTGTGGTCCGTGTAGCTGACTATCTTGAATTGTAGACAGCCTATGCTAGACCTATCTATTTCCCTACAAAATACTCTATCTAGATATGATCTGGATGACCCTATGCGATTTGTCCAAGTCCACATTGGCACATTCGGGAAATCCAATCGGTACCTGTCAGACATTTCAAAACGCTTGAGCAGGTTGGTGAGGCTCTTGCACCCTCCACCCCTATCCGTTAATCCCACACAGTCCCAGCGTACATCTAAGATCCCGTTCCAGTCGCCCACTAACACTAAAGAGCGGGACGTTCCAAGAAAGGTCTCCAGACGCCGGAAGAAGTCAGGCCGCCCTGCTCCTGTCGGGGCATAAACGGCCACTAGCCTGAAAGCTTGCCCGTCTCCGCTGGTCACGTCCAGCACCACCAACTTACCCTCTGAGTCCAGGAAGATGGCTCGTATGGCGAGATCCAAACCTCTCCGAAAAAGCACAGCAACTCCTCCCCCCGATCGAGGACGGCTGGGGGATGCGTACACATCGTAGCCGCCGAAAATCGGTGCGAAGGCCCGTGCTTCGGAGATTCTGGTCTCGCTGATGGCCACTACATCTATGTTTGTTGACCTGAGGTCGTTGAGCAGGTGACCCTGCTTCCATGACGACCCCAAGCCACGCGCATTTATGCTGCCTATTCTGAGTGATGTCATGTTTAAAATAGAGTGGAAAAGATGGGAAAGACCACTTACCGTACTTTTCGTAGAGGAGGGATGGCTTTTCCATCCCTTTTCACTTGATCGTCTGGTGAAGGGACCGTTGAATCGTCCCTTCGGCTGGTCGTCGGCTCTTCTATGAGTATGTCCGAATATACTCTTCGGTTGAGAGTCCCTCCTAGGTCTCTGAAATCACCAACTGCGTTGGGGAATTTCGTTTTAATGTTTGTGTATTGTTTCTGTGCTATTTTTAGCAGTCTTATGTTAGTTGGCGTTTTGATTGGTGCTGGTATTATGTCGTCGTGTTGTGAAATGTCTGTGTGTTCAATTATTTAAGTCATTAGTTTCTTGTTGTGTGTATTTATTGCCGTGCATTTGTTTTTCGGGGGGGGGGGGGGGGTTCTGCTATTTTCTTGTCGTTGTTGCTGGGTGTGTGTGTTTTGTTGTTGTGTTTGCGATGTTGGTGCTTGTGGTGGTGGTGTTGAAGGTGTTGTTGTTGGCGGTGGGGCTGTCGCCGGTGGTGATGGTGCTGCTAGTGTGGGTGGTGATGGTGTTGGTGGTGTTGCTGCTATGAGTCTCTTTGCAGTAGCCTTTACCCTTTTTCATTTCTTTCCTCCCTTTTCGAAGGCGACGATGCGCTGCTTCTGCGTTTGTGCCTTCTTACGACCTTTTGCCATCCCTCTCCCACCTCACACTCCATGTCTGATTCTGTGAGGTCGGGGAGGGGTACCAGCTCCACTCTTTCACTTGTTGTTGTTGGTGATGTTTGCACTGGAGTCTCTGTTGCAGCTGCATTTGGTATTGCTGTTGTTGTTGTTAATACTTCCACTGCTGCTGCTGTTTTTGATTTCCGTGGCGTGGGTATGGGTGCCACGGACCTATCGTTCCTGGTTGTCGCTTGTCCTGTTTCTGGTAGCCGTGGAGCCGGTTTCGGAAGGAGGGGGGTTTTCTCCTTTCTCAGGGTCTTCTCGTTGCAGAAGGCCCTGAGGTGAGTCTTCGATCCACAGCGAAAGCATTTCGGGCGTTTGCCCTCAACACTTATGGGCAGTTGAGTGCCGTTATCGAAGTCTATCACATCCGGGATAGCTTCGATGCACTCCTGGTTGGTTTGGATTAACATCTCAATAGAGGTGCCGACCCAATCTTCTCTTACTTTTTTCTGTACTTGCAGTACATTTGTTTTGTCCTCGATTCCGACGAGGACAGACGCGGCCAGCCAAGAAGGGGCCATCCCGGGGGGACGTGGGTCAGTTTGACCCTCACAATTTTTTGCCCACAGTAGGAGGGCACCAACACCATTTCCTCTCTCCTTAGGGTCACTAAGGATTGAGCCTTTGCCTCCTGGGGTGTGGCAAAAAGTACGTCTACAGTGGCATATTTCTTGCCTCGGGTGATGTGCGTTTTCCGCTGCCACACAGACCCCAAGGCTTTTTGTATTTGAGCCTCTGTGGCTCTTTCAACCCTACGGGATTTTGTACTTGCTGTACGGTACGTGACCGTACAGTGCTCTTGGGTTTCGAAAAATTTTTCGACTGCCTTGCAGATTGCTCGGTGTCCGGTTTTTGTCACCATCTTCTTCGCTTCCTCTAATTCCTCATTTGTTATGAGGATGGTTTCCAGGTTCTTTGCGATACCTGCAAACGAGATTGGTTTTTCTTTGCTGCTGTTGTTGTTGTTGTTCTCGTCAGAGCTGCTGTTACTTTTGTTGTTGCTGCAGGTACTACGACTACTGCCGCCGCCGCTGTTGCTGTGGTTGTTGTTGTTGTTGCTGCTGCTGCTGCTGTTGTTGTTGCTGCTAATGCTGTTGTTGTTTATGCTGCTGCTGATGCTGTTGCGGCTGCTACTGTTGTTTTCCTTGCCACTGTTGCTGTTGTTATTACGGCTACTACTGCTATTATTCCTGACGTCAGACGAATGAAATGTGTTTTCGTATTTCCCGCACACCTGTTTCGTCGTTGTCGTCGTCGTCGTGGAGAAATATTGCACGCTTTGCACGTGTTTTTTCTTTTCTGGCGTCGCTTGCGAAAGAGAAGGGAGGGAGAGAGACAATCTTCTCTCTGATGTAGTGACGATTGAGGAAGAAGAAGACGGAATGAGTGAGAGTGACCTATGAAAATTCTTTTTCGTAGCCATGTTTTTTTTTGTTTAAAATAAATATTGGGCA
The DNA here is from genome assembly GCA_964016885.1 of Eledone cirrhosa. Classification (NCBI taxonomy): domain Eukaryota; kingdom Metazoa; phylum Mollusca; class Cephalopoda; order Octopoda; family Eledonidae; genus Eledone; species Eledone cirrhosa. The sequence continues at coordinate 200,827,630 of OZ024742.1, read as the reverse complement.
CAAAACCCCAATAAGCGGTTATTTAACCCCGAAGGGCCAAATAACGGGCAGAAAGACTCCTCTCAGGAGGAGGAGGGTATTTTTGTCTACAATTTAGTTAAAGGTTTAAACAATTTACAATTGTTATAGCGGTCAAAATTTACAATACCTCAGAGAGCCGAGCCTCCGTCAACCATAGCATTCAATAATAATAATAATAATAATAATATCATGGCCGAATTCATGTCAAACAGTGTGGTTTATACAATATTTTTTACAAAGTACATGAAACATCGAACCTTGTTCGAGGATCAGTGTTGGAGCCGATGCACTTTGTTGTTTCTTGACTAGCCATAAATAGTAGCCATATCACTCTACTCTTTCAAATAATATGGGAGTATATTTTGGATTATATAAACCTTCTTGTTTTAACTGTGCTCAATCATAAAACAACTATAACATCTGCAAGGAGAAGAATTTTAGCTACAACTTCAACAGTATCTCCAGTAACAACCAGACCAACAACAAGATATACTAGCACTACTACTACTACTAACATTACTACTGCTGATGCTACTTTTGCTACTACTACAATAATTCTTTCTAACACAAGGGCAGTAATTTCGACAACGGAAAATACTTTTAAATCGACCCTAATACTTAACAGGTATTTATTTTCTCAAAATCTGATTTTATGAAAGACAAAGTTGGCCTCATGGAATTTGAACTTAAAGGACCGTCACTAAATGCCGCGAACTATATGGTCCTACGCTCTAACGATACTGCCACTACATCTAACTACTTCTACTATAATAATTGTTTCTACTTTTGGCACAAGGCCAGAAATAACCCAGCACATTACTGGTTCTTTATTTTATCGACCCCGTAAGGATGAAAGGCAAAGTTAACCTTGGCGGGATTTGAACTCAGACCGTAAAGGGACGTAACTATGCTAGAAAGCATGGCGTCCAACCCTCTACCGATACTGCCAATTCAATGGTTTCTTATATAGGTACAAGGCCAGCAATTTTGGGGGAGGGGAAAGTCGATTAAATCGACCCCAGTGCGTCACTGGTACTTTATTTTATCGACCCCGTAAGGATGAACCGCAAAATTAACCTTGGTGGGATTTTAACTCAGATCATAAAAGGCGGTAACTCTATGCTGAAAAGCATGGTGTCTGACCCTCTACTGATACTGCCAATCCACCACCCTCTACTTCTACTATGATAACAACAACTTGTCAACAATAACAAAAGTAACAATAATAGTAACAAGGAAAACAACAACAGTAGCAACAACAGTAATAACTGTAACTACAAATACAATAGTGACATGACTCATTGCCTTAGACTAGTGAAAACACAAGGAGAAACACCATTAGATGAATTACGAAAAATGGTGCTGGATCCATGAGATTCTTTATAATGGTTCACATATTGATAATTCTTCACCATTGCACTTTTAGGTTTGGAAATCCTAAATTCCTCGAGGAACATTAATAGACTCCATCAGTTATAACAGTACGCCACCTGTGTTGGTTTGTATGTGTGTGCATATATATGTATATAAACATATATATATATATATATATACATACATACATATACATGTGTGCATTTGAATATGTATATATACATATATATATATACCAACATATATATATATATATATATATATATATAACAAAGAAGGCGTGGTAAGGTACCAGGTGGACCATAACGCACCAGAGTACTCGATACTTAGGGTAGTAGAGCGGATAATTGACCCCGACGGCTGAGCTCCGGTTGTTTCGATAGCTAGATAGCCGTTGAAATGGCCGGAGCTCAGCCGTCGGCGTCCTGACTCTTTTACTATTATCCACTCTACTACCTTAGTATCGAGTACTTCTGGTGCGTTATGGTCCACCTGGTACCTTACCACGCCTTCTTTGTTATATTATATTATATATATATATATATATATGTAAATATGATAATAATGGAGCTGCGGCGTTGCAAATGGGATACATATGAAAAAGTGAGTCCTTCATCAGTGACCCTCCAACCGTCCTGGGCATTTCATCGCTTTAAGGGCCATATGCCTCGGGTTGGAGCGAACAACGGCTAAAAAAAGTCGTTGGGACACGTAAATAAAGATGGACGCCAGAGTAACAACAAAAAAGTTTTAGCAACGGAAAGTGAGTAGAAATAGTCAAGTCCCAGATCTCTATGAATATAAACTCTGTGAAATCGTGAACAAGAGACAAAAGACCATCAAACCTGGTTGAAATGTGAGCAAGAAAAGAATTTCGCCCAAGTTTGACGGGGGGGAAAAGAGAGAGAGAGAAAAAGGAGAGAAGAAGAAGAAGAAGAAGAAGAGGAAGAAGAAGAAGAAGAAGAAGAAGAAGAAGAAGAAGAAGAAGAAGAAGAAGAAGAAGAAGAAGAAGAAGAAGAAGAAGAAGAAGATAAAGGGGTCTGTTCTACGAATTCAGTAAACGTAAGTTTTGTGAAGTCGCAGACGAAAGAGAGAGAGAAAAAAATTCCATACCAGCTTGGTCAAGACCGCGCGAGAAAAGAATTACACACAGGTCAAACTTGAAGGAGGTGGAGGAAAGAGGAGGAGGAGAGGTAGTGCCAGAGAATGAGTGAGTGAAAGTGGAGGAGGTAGCTAACAGAGAGAGAGACTGCTAGAAAGGGTAAAGATACAAACGAAACACGAATGGCAGCATGGAAAAAATATATGTGTAAATATGATAATAATGGAGCTGCGGCGTTGCATATATATATATATATATATATATATATATATATATATATATATATATATATTTCGTTTCTGAATTTGTTTAGAAAGATTCTTTATCTGAAAATGTGTGTTGAAACCGATAATGTTATACTTTGGGTGGGGGAGGGTCATGTTGCCAATAAGAAACACACGCACCAGTTGCTTTCACTTCAATTTATTATAATAAATTTATAAATTTAGGAATTTATAAATTTCCGGTTGGTTGGTTGGTTCCACAAACAGATGATTGTTTATATATTGTCAAAGTTCTTTCGTCACACATTCTGTGACCTCTTCAGTCACTGGGGATTCTTTTCTTTATTTTTGTGTCTCTCCTTTGTTCTGTCCTACGCCATCTTGTTTTTGTGTGTGTTGTGTGCTTAATTTGCGCATGTGTTACATCCGGGTGTCTGTGTGTGTTTATGTTCATTTATTTATTTGTTTATTTACATGTTACTGGTTGGTTGTTTGTTCTATGTGTGTGTGTGTTTTCATTTTGTCCTTAATTGTAAGTTGTGATGTTGCTGTTCCATTCATGTTTTCTATTTAATTTTGGTTGGAGTTCATTTATGTTTATTGCCTCTGTGATTTGTCTAAACATTGCGTCTTTTCTGTGTGTAGATTCTATTTTTATTTCTATGTTCTCTAATTTACCCTTATGTTCTATTTTAGCATGTTGGTAGAGTACAGATGATTCTTTACTATCTTGAAGGTCTCGCCAGTGTTCATTTATCTGTTCCCCTATACTACGAGCTGTCTCACCAATGTCCACTATATTCTTATCTCTACATTGTCCTTCAGTACATCTTATGCTATATACTACATTTCTAGTTTTACAGTTAATATGGGGGCTTAATTTACAGATTATACATTTCTTATCTATACAGGGAGGTCTTTGAAAAGGGTATGTATTGCTAATATGTGTTTTTATGGAGGTACCTGGTCTTTCTACTATCTTAATATTGAGTTTATGTTTATCTAGGGCCCTTCTAAATTTGTAAGCTAATTCATCTCTAGGGGTTGTGTCGATGAACATTACACTCTGGTATTTATTGCTATCATACCATGAGTTTATTCTATTAACCTTATTCCTAGTTCTTTCTATTCTATTCCAAAATTTGCTCCTATACAAGGGGCAGGTCCCATTTGTGTCATTATTTACAATTTTTTCCCATTTGGTTCTGGCTCCTCTATACACTCTGATTTTATCTCTCTGATTGTAACCAGAGAACTGCATACGGTGGATGAAGTGTTGTATGTGTCTCACTAGTTCTTCGGGGTTGCACATGCGGGACACGTTTCTCATCACCCGTACCAAATCCGCAATCAGTATGTTGATTTTGGTATGGTCCGAAACAGCTGAGTTTCGGTGGATCAGATATTTGGAAGTCATGGGTTTGGCATAATGGGATTGGAGGATTTGTTTTTTGTTATTAATGGTATCTAACCAGAGCTCTGTGTCTAGTACAGGTAATCGATGGTTGGGGTGTTTGCTTGGGTAGTCTATAGTAACTCTAATGCTCTGGTGGATGGAGTTAGTTATTTGCTGGATGTTTTCCATGGTGTTTTTCTCTAATTCCTGACTGTTCTCTAGTGGGGGTGGTTTTACTACGATGTTTATATCATCAACGTAGCGGGAGTACATTATCAGGGTTAAGGGGTTGCTGTCTTCTAATTGTTCTTTAAGTTTAAGTTTAAGTCTATTGTCCCACCATACCATGAATAGGTTAGCTATGTCACCTGCAATGCTAACACCAATGGCTGCTCCCTCCTCTTGGGCATATGTTTTTCCATTAAATTTGAACATATGTTCCTTAAGGGTTAATTTTATGCTGGCCTTCACCGCATGTGCAATCATTTTCTTCAGTTCATCGTGGTTTTCGGGGGTCCGTATGGCTCTGGTTCACCTGTTCCATCTTTCTGTGTGGGTTTTCTTGGCCATTGAGGTAATGGTAGGTGGTCTGCCTCTTGCTGGTCTTGTAGGGTACAGGTTGCTAAGGCCTTTAACAAGCACTTTAACAAGAAACTAAAGTGGCTCAAACAGATAAAACTAAATCAAGATACTTTAGAGAATATCGATAGATATCCCGACAAAATCGACGATATAAATATGGCCGACATCTCATTAACAGATGAATTCAACAACAACAACACAAATATATACGGCAACACTACGGTCGACTCTGATCACCCGTAAAATATGCTCCAAGATTCTAATGAGTAGATCCGAGCATTTTATAGCAACTAGAAATTGATTGACATATAATTAAACATATGAAAATCCAGGACCTGGCTACTGTCGTTTACCAATCGATTAATTGGTGAAATATATTTCTTTAATGGAATATATACGAGGAAGATTAATCAAAGGTATCTATTTTTGAAGTTCTAGTTAAACTTTATTTAGTTACATACCTAGCTATGTGTGCTTACACACTTTTATCCCCTGTGATTGTTTGATACGTTTAATTATATGTCAATCAATTTCTCTCTCCCTCTCTCTCTCTCTCTCTTTCTCTCTCTCTCTCTCTCTCTCTCTCTCTCTCTCTATATATATATATATATATATATATATATATATATATAGTAAGGTGTATTATTGGTTGTGTCAAACGGTCCAATAAAATTTTTGTTACCAATATTAAGTTCACCACGCTTTTGTATATCTCCAATTCCATTTATGGGAACAGCTAGATGATGTAAAACGGAGTATTTGTATCAAAATAAAGATCCGTAGGCATGGTATAAATTCCCAATCATTTTAATCACGATACATGTTTCAATAAGAGATAGATCGATCGTGTAGCCATGATCGATTATCACTGATCTCGTCAGGTGAAAATGAATTGTCTTCAAATCCTTGATATGAGGGAGAAAATTAACGGTGTTCATTCACAGATTTGAAATATATACCTTTCTTCCTGCCATTTGCTTCAGGGAAGTAAACAAAATGCCAGAGTCACCACCAGGTTCGTTCAATATTTGAAGTAGCTGCTATGTTTAGTAGATCGAGAGGCCACGTAATGGGTCCCTTGCTGACTTGCGGTATTGAACAAGTAGATTATCCGCTTGATAATCTCTCTCCCTTTCTCGCCCCCCCCCCTCTCTCTCTATATATATATATATACACACACACACTTTCTTTCTATCTTTCTCAACCACCCTCCCCCTTTCTCTCTCTCTCGCTCTCTCTTATTTACCTATTTGGTTTTCTGCCATGGTTTTAACGTACGTCACCAATCTTCAATTTTGCTCTGTCCTTTCACAATAGACTAATATACACTAATATACGCCCCTCTGTCCTGTTTCTTTACCTTTTATTTACTCAAAATTTTCTCAACTAATGCCAGAGCTCCACAATTGACTCCATTTTCTAGCTTAATAGCTCGTACAATCAATTTTTACTTTAACGTATCGCCGGCCGATACAAATCTGCCTTTTGGCTCAAATAAAAAGGCCACCATATTGGGGGAATATGTGAAGAAATGAACAAACGAAGAACTTTCTAGTCTTTTGTAACAAACTTTTCAGTATCTTCTCTCATCTTTCTAATTAAAGCTATATTGAAATTCCATGCCAAACAAGGGTGTCGTTCTAATACTGTTTACTATTTGTATTCTATCTTTTCTCTTCTAGACATTCCTCTTCCTTGTTGCCAAATACTAATTTCTATACTAAGGTTGTCTATCTACTCATTCATTCATTCCCTCGAGCATTTGTTTCATTGTTTCTTATGTTGTTAAGATCTGGTGTTGTTCCAAAATCTATCATTTTATTTTGTTACCTGTACACTGGGTTCACGCAGATCCGACGGTACCACTAAGGCCAACTAGGCAATCGCCTAGGGCGCAGAATTCAGAAGAATGCACTACTTAAACGTAGTTTTATGTAAATTTATATAATTAGATAAAATATATCATTTCATTATGAAGGCTTTGTGATTAGGGTATTCGGCTTACAATCGTAAGGCTGCGAGTTCGATTCCCGGCGCCACGTTGTGTCCTTGAGCAAGACACTTTATTTCAAGTTTCTCCAGGCCACTGAGCTGGCAAAAATGAGTTGTACTTGTCGTTTGAATAGCCAGTCTCGTAACACCATTCTGTGCCCCGCTGAATCTCCCTGAGAACATTGTTAAGGGTACGCGTGTCTATCGACTGCTGAGCCACTTGCAAGTTAATTTCATGAGCAGGCTGTTCCTTTGATCGGATCAACTGAAACACTCATCGTCGTAACCGACGGAGTGCCTCAGTCAGTTATAATAATTTCCCACTTCATAAAATTAACTGCTAAATACTTTTGCCGTGTAGCAGCGTTGTGGATATATGGAAAATGGTGAAGACAGTTGTATGGTGTTACAACCATTCTTATGATTTGACGTAGGTGAATATGGACTGTGTAGTAGGAAATGTTGGCTTAGTAATATTATTTTACGGTGGATTGGCAGTATCGGTAGAGAGTCAGACACCATGCTTTCCAGCAAAGTTCCGTCCCTTTACAATCCCGCCGAGGTTAACTTTGCCTTTCATCCATACGGGGTCGATAAAATAAAGTACCAGTAATGTACTAGGTAATTGCTGGCCTTGTGCCAAAAGTAGAAACAATTATTTTACAGTAGTCAGTGCAAACGTGTCAAAAATTAGGATATTTCTTCAGGTCTTTTTTCACGGTGACCTTCTAATAACAATCTCCGTTACGCTACATTTGGGTTTAATCTGGTTGGACCATCATAAAGTTCTGTATGTATCCGGTTTAGAACAGTACACTGTATGAGGTTACTAAATGCGCTGGCACAAGGAAGCGCATGAAGTTGTAAACTATAGACTCAATATGAAACCCATCGATGGATATGAATGATAGGACTTGCTTTAACAGAGAAAATAAACGTAACACGCTTCTCCTAGTATATATATATATATGTGGGGGGGGGGGGGGTCTTGATCCCGACTTGAGTCGGAGGTTCCCACAGTAAATAAGTTACTCAATACATGTGTAGAGTGAAGACAGAGGTTTATATAGAAAAGGCATCTACAGTACTAGAACTGTCTCATTCGTATGAAATCATCAGACAATCCTGATGATTTCATACGAATAAAACAGTTCTTGCCCTGTAGATGCCTTTTCTAATATTAACCTCTAATGACTGCATATCGGTATTGAGAATTGCCATCCCTTGAACTTTTTCTCACACATGGGTGACACAAAAGGGACTTTTTAGCCCTGCCAATACTTAGATTTCTTTCAGCATATACTGCAGCAAAAGAAATAAGAAGAAGCCATGTTCATGCAACACACGTGAAAGTCGTTTAGATCAAGTGATGCTTGTACTTTAAGTTTTCTTCTTTTTTTTATTTGAACAAAGATTTTGCACTTAAACAATCCCGAACTCTGAATAATGGTGACAAGTATCCAGAAAGAAGAACAGATCAACATCATTGGCTGCCATCGTGGCGCAGATTTTACATCAGAGTTTTCCTTTTCCTAGGATGATGTCCTAAAAGGAACTAGCGGTCTGACACTCACGGTGGGGTAACTGCGCGCTCGGACACCGAACCTAATAATTTCTTGTTCCTGCGCATACATACATTCATACTTATATACGTGCATACATCATACATACATACATATATACTTACATGCATACATACATGCATACTCACATACATATATACATACACACATGCATACATACGCATACACACACACATATCGCACACAAGTTGGGGTTGAAAGTTCATAGAAATCCCTTTACCAGAAATAATTTCAGCTACCTCAATATTAAAAAAGTATGTATATATATAAATATGTGTGTATGTGTGTGTGTGTGTGTGTGTGTGTGTGTGTGTGTGTGTGTGTGTGTGTGTGTGTGTGTGCTTGTGTGTGTGTCTGCTTGTGTGTGTTTGTGTGTGTGTGTGTGTAGTAAGGCTTGGCCGAACAGAATTATCTTGTACTATTTTAGTCAGAGACACGTGACCTTACATTGAGGGAAAGATACTCATGTTTGTCCCTTACAGCTTCGATAAAACAATTTACCAGACAAAGTATTAGTGTGGGTAGGGGAGGCAATATTATCGATTAATACCCCATTGAAACTTGTGCCCCGGCATGGCCGCAACCCCAAAACCAGAAAAAGACTAAAATAAAAGAATAAAAGAATAAATAATAACATAATAAATCCACTTCGTTTGTCACATACTTGTGTTGCTACATTTATGTTAAAGATGGCGACCAGATGGAAAAGCTTCAACACGTTTTAAACCCTTTATTTTCGATTTCATCAGCTTCTTCAGCTTCTTCTTCCCACTTAATAACTACTTAGAATCCATACGTTATACTTTAGTCGCAATTTTCAATGGATAATACTTGAATATTATATTATTGTGGAGTTTGTAATCCCTCTGGGCTGTTGCTGTTGTTGCTGGCTGGTTGGCTAGTCTTCTAGTCTTCTGCTGCATGTAGTCGATAATAACGTCTGCCTTTAATACTTAACTTCTTTTCACAAAGGAAGACATTTGTTAAAAATCCCTCGGGTGATGATGATGGTAAATAACTTTTTCCTGTGAGAGCTCGTCGTATGGAGTATTTAAATTTCTAGCAAAGCTTAACTTGTTCTCTCTTATTCGAATTCTATACTTATGCTTATCTAAATTCCGAAGAGTTGTTTGTCTTAAGCCCCTCTCAAACTATTCCTTTGTAGTACACAGCGTTACCTCAAGCTTTTCCCTCCTTCCTAATCTCACTTTCCTTTGTCTTACACAAACTACAGCCTATATTCTGTCCCATTCACAACGGCGTTCTTGTATTAGAATAAAGCATACGATAGAAAATGGGATAACAAATTCTTTAAAGTTTGCCAGATAGAAGCACCGCCCCAACCTAGGCACATAGTCTGTCACTCTTTTCCCTCCCCACTCTTTTTCCAGTTGTTTAATAGTCCTTACTCTTTCTCAACTTTTCTTCACATTTATAGTCCTTTCCTCTACTTTCCTTTACAGTCAGATCTGCCCTTCTTTACCCTCCTTCCTTGGATTTTGCATTACTCAATTTTGCTTTTATCTTTTTTTAATATATCCATCATTGTATAACTTTTGTTTGTAAAATATTGTTAACATAATATGTTTATAAATGAAATTAAATGAAATACCCCCACGTCTCACAAAATTGCTCGTCTCAAAAAATCTATGAAACATCGAATGAATACACGTGGCTTAGTAATTAGGGTGTCCGGCTCACGATCGTAAGGTAGTCAGTTCTATTTCGGTAGGCGCGTTGTCTTTGGACAAGATATTTCATTTCACGTTTGCACCACTCCGCTGAACAAGAAAATCTG
>OZ024742.1:200807558-200810058 GCA_964016885.1 Eledone cirrhosa | reverse complement strand
TCCGCACCTCCGCACACACTGACACACTGAATTTCTCCACCTGCCAATCTCCTCTACTGCTGCTATGCCTTGACCCTCTGACCACTTCTCCGCACACACAGACACACAGCCCTCTCCACCTGTCAATCTTCTCTACCCTCCTCCTGCCTTGACCCTCTGACCACTTCCTGTTGAGCGCGCACCCCACATCTCCCCTCTTCCGACCAACACTACCACGGATTACACACATTGGCCATCGTTCCCACCATCAACTCCATCACAAGGAAAATATCCGGCAGCTCACCACACCCTCTACGGAACTACCTTAGGAACTTACCCACGGACATACACTCACAAACATTTTTTTTCCAACCACGCCACCTATTCCACAATACGTATAAACACCCTCCCCCATCCCTCTGATCCCTCTCCATCCACACGCGCACACACACACAGACCTACACCCCACCCTACACAACACACCTTTTCCTGAACATGGAACCTCGTTCTTCCCCCAACTCGCACATTCACATACAAACACATACGTACACCTACACACATACACCACCTTCAGCCTTCCCCGCTCGGACACCCCGCCTCCCTCTCCCCACTCCACCCGCCACCACCCCTACACGCCCCACACCCTTCCACCACTTGTTTATCTTCATGTTTATTTTTATTTTTATTTTTTTATATTTATTTTTATTTGTACCCCTTCCACCGTTTTTCCTCCTTTTCCTCTCCCCTCTTTTTTCTAAATGTCTTTCCCTCACTTCCCTACACACCCTTGGAACTCTCTTCCCACACAATTTTCGCCTGAAGACGGGCTTATGCCCGAAACGTCGTTCCCCCTCTCAAGAGCGTGAAACTAATAAACCTTCGTTCGTACTGCCTCTCTGTTTTGTTCCCGTTCCATTGTTCACTATATATATATATATATATATATATATATATATATATATATATATATATATATATATATATATATATAAAACTTAAAATGCAGTGGTAAAACGAAGAAAGCAAAAACGGGCGGGGGGAGTTTTCCTCATCAGTTGTCTGTTATTATATAAGCGTTTTTTTTAAAACTATAAATCTGTCCTCAAATACCGCCCACACCCTGTAAATATATATATATATATATATTACATGAACACACACACACATACACAAACCTTAGGCACTTGCTATTTAAAACTACCACATCTCCAAAGCTAGCCTCAGAGCCATCCACAGTGTTATCTGTAGGGAACGTCTTGATACCTAACTGGCCCACTCGTGAACCCTACCACGGAGATATCTATTGAAAAGACGATCATACTCCACGAATCACCGTCTAACTGCACCATAAGCAACACTGGCAATTGCCTATGTACATATCTGGTATACTGGATACATTGAAATAAATGCAATGGTTGCTTCATTGACAATAAGATTCAAGCCCTGCATATTCTGAAAATGTAGCACACAACCACAAACTCCACTTTTTCCGGACATACACAACTAAATATGGTAACAATGACAAGATATTAACCACCAGCACTATATTGACCACGTAATGAAACATAAGCAATCTGCAGGTCAAGGAAGACTTAGTAAAATAACACCTTAAGCCAGCCATCAATCATAGATCAAAACGAAACCTAATGGTTACTTTTAAATTAATCAAGACACGAAAATATATAGACAAATAGACAAATAGACAAATAGGCAAATAAATAAACACAACAATGCAACTCGACCATGACCAAATCAAAACATACCGTTGAGACAGAGGTGTAAAGTCTGTTGCTATCTCCCTCTTTCCCTTTATTTCGCTGTTTAATTCCATTTTGTTTCTCTGTTTCTTTTTCTTTTTTCCTGCTCTTTCTTTTTCGTTTTCTCTTTAGCTTAATGAAATGGAATCGGTTAAATCAAAAACCGATTACTGCCAACTACTGCTATAGTTAGGTAAAACTAACGACCAGCCACCATCAGTTACACCACCACAAATCCGATAGATCATCTACTACTACCTGCTGACTGAGGACTATATTTCAAGAAACCTTCTGTTGACGCTAAATGGGACGGCCAAATTCTACATACCATCAACGCAACCACCATTCCCAACGGAACACTACTACCCTCCAAACTTGCCGTTCATTACAACACAATTTAGACTCCACTAAGTATATCGCGTGTCACGTGTGTTAATTGAGCGTGAGATAATCATTTACAACACGAACGCAAGCTAATCGGAGTCTAATTGCACTCTCCCATACTTCCAGCAACTCCCTCGACAAAGGAGAGTTAATCCGAAATATATCAGCAAGAATAAATATTGCCGATGCAGCAAAATCTCTCGTTTGCGTTCTTTATTTTCCTTTTTTCCGTTCAACCTTATGTCACTTATCCAATTTTGTTATCTCAGATTTTTCAACCGCGTCTGCATTGTACCGGCTTCCTAAACATATCAACATTTCATACCGTGATTGAGAATATAAGTGCATATGAACGCAGATACGTATTTCAGTCATTTTAT
>OZ024742.1:200787558-200800058 GCA_964016885.1 Eledone cirrhosa | reverse complement strand
CCAGAACATTCCATTAAATTACCAGAACATTCCATTAAATCACCAGAACATTCCATTAAATTACCAGGATATTCCATTAAATTCCCAGTGCAGACTATTAAATTACCAGAACATTCCATTGAATTACCAGAACATTCCATTAAATTACCAGAACATTCCATTAAATCACCAGAACATTCCATTAAATTCCCAGTACAGCCTATTAAATTACTTCAACATTCCATTGAATTACCAGAACATTCCATTAAATTCCCAGTACAGCCTATTAAATTACTTCAACATTCCTTTGAATTACCAGAACATTCCATTAAATTATAAGAACATTCCATTAAATTACCAGTACAGTCCATTGAATTATTAGTGCAGTCCAACACGCCTTCAGTTTCATCCTATCCAGTTTCACCCACAATGATTACGGGCGAACTTTTAATCGTCCAGTCATGGTATTTGTTCCGGCTCAGTGCGTTCTGAGTTTCACTCCCATCAAGATAAACTTCTCCTTTCATTGTTTTTGGGTTTATATATAAATTACCGCTCCAGTAGTGGGATCGATCCTTCTTCTATCTCTCTTTATCATTTTCCTTCGTTCTGGCGTATTTTATGGAAGAAATCGGTTGAGTCTGACTTGAGTCTGACTCCGCCAGATTTAGAAAGACGAAGGTCTCCTGGTGGCATGCCTACGCGTCCATCGGGTGGTAATGGCCATTTCTTAGGTTTTTTTCTTTATATACCTTACAGATAGTAGACGTATGCCATTGTTCGGTTCAAAATTGTCTCCTGACATTAGTGTGTCTTAGCAAAGATGTCCTCTCCTTTGTAAACGTTAGGTCGAGCGGACAAGTTTTAGAATATTTAAAAATATATTCCTCCATTCTTCCGACCCATTTCGGAAGAAAACGGTTGTGGACCCTACTTTTTCCCTGAATATGAAGCTGAAACTTTTTGATTCACTCGCAAAAGTTCGTCAGGTACGAATAAAAATAAAATTAAATGAAATATACAGCTCTCATTAATGCAGATTTCATACTGGACTCTAGTCATATTACGAAAAGCATGTGAAATGAAACTTTTTGCAAAAGAATACAACGAGAAACCAAGTCCAGGAATTGAACCCAACACCAGTAACTTTCACGTCAGGAGTGAATAGTGTTTGTCCCCTGACGAGGTTCCATGAAGAAAACGAAAAGAAAGAGATCGCCTGTAATGTAAATACTCATTTAAATTATATGTCGCACACAAATAGACATCGATAAAGATCAATAAATACACATTCACAAATGGTTGTGTAGGAGCTCTCTTCGCAATCACATTCTTTCAGGTTACATCCAACGATGTGACATCTTGGACAAGTGTTTTCACCTGTAGCGCTGGGTTGACCAAAGGAGTGTAAGTGAAATTTGATAAACGGAATGTCAGTGGAGGCTTGTTGTAAATATATATAGAGAGAGGGTGGCAGAGAGAAAAAGAGAAAGGGAAAGAAGGGAAAGACAAAGACATATGTATTGATAATGTGACAATTATGTAAAAGGCTGCAAATGTAGAAATGTAGATTCAATGACGTGATATATATATATATCTATATATATATACTTTTTTTTTTTAACAGTTAAGTATTATTATTTTTATTAGAGATAAGCAATGAAGAATGACATGATGCTGAATAAAAACAAAAGCAATATATACAAACACACACACACCGACCACAACTGCATATGGAATGATACGCGATGGGGCTCCGTCACAGACCCGGCGGTCAGAATGGAGAAGGCTTTTCTCCGGAAGACAGCAAGGGAGACGAGCTGGAGAAGCCACTCCAACTCGCGGGCCTCACACCAGGGGCTGGCCAGCTCAGCGCCTATGGTGGTGAGTAGGGAGGTAGCCCTAGGACCAAGGACACCAGAAGTCTCCACTGCCAGGGGTACAACCGCAAACCTGTCGGAGAGCGACAGGTATTTGAGGAGCTTGGCCTCCTCAGCCCCACGTGCAGCAGAACCCGGGTTAATCGCAGACTGCACCAGGTTGCGACTGCAGAAAGTGTCGGTGCAAATGGCATCCCAGACGAGGGGTTTAGCACCGCAGAACGGGAAGATGGTCATGCCATCTGGCCTTTTGCCGTCCTCTCGGTCCAGCCCCACCGGCTCGAGCTGGGAAGGGAAGTCTGCAGCGTCCAAGCCATGCTTTAAGACCTCGTTGAGGGCAGCATGGCGTGGAAGGCGGTCGGCACTGTAGCGACAGGAAAGCGGGTGGAGGCCGAAAGGGTCCACGGTGGATCCGCAGCGACATTGGTGTGGCTCGCAGATCCGGAGGCAGAGCCTCAAGGAAACGCCAATGCGCAGGCTATTATTGTCTAGCTGCGTGCCAGTGGAGAACGATGGCAGGGCATGCAGCCAGGCACCACTGTCGGATTTGGAGGACGCACGAAAACAGGCAAGGCGGTGCTGGCCGAGCCTGCCCGCGAGCCAGTCTGAGGCCAGGCTGCACTGGATGGCATCCCAAGTGCTTTGGGGGGACTTGACGTCAACAAGGGTAGAAGGAGGATGGACGTCTACTGGGCTGACTCCCGGTCCCACGTCTCACAGGCGGCCTCACTTTCTCTGAACACAGAGGGTTCTTTTGTGTTTTGGAGAACCCTGCTGACGAGGACGCGGCACGAGGTTACCGATGAAAGAAACGCCGGTAAAGCCAGGGAGATCGGGGACCGAGGCCAAGGCCGCCTTACCTGACAGGTAAAGTGGCCTGTTGCCATCCAATGACATCAAACTTGACGTTGCATATCTCCTCGGCTGCTTCTCAGATACAAGTATCGAGGTCAGCGAGGAGAGATGTGTGAGTGTAGCACAGAGCGCTGCGAAGGGTATAAAAAGGCTTCGACATACGAAGCAGTTCCTCAATAGAAAGAGGGCTGGGTGGCGGTCGATCAAGCCCAGTCGGCTCGTGAGAGTCTGGAGTTGTTGAACCTGGAGCGGATGGCCGGCGGGTGGATCGGTGACCCGAGGATGAGGACATCTTCTTTAGGGGTCACCTGTACCTGGTGGAGAATGGACCGCACGTCTGAGACGGAGGCTGCAAAGCTCTCAGCATCGTGGCTGACGTTCACCACCTCTGACTTAGCCGAGTTGACCTGGAGGCCGATTCCTGCCAGGGCAGGAACCACTGATTGTAGGTCATGGCAGACAGTCTGTATGGACCCACCCAACGTAGCATCATCCAGATACCAAATATTGAGAGGGGCCGTGATACTCCGGGCGATGTGGTCTATACCAAGGGCAAACAGGAGGAGTCCCAAACGGTCCCTTAGTTGGACCCCAGTGGCCGAAGGTATGACCGTATCAGCAGCAAGGAGCATGCTCGGGATTCCATACGACAAAACTGTAGTTGTCTGTGTGTGTGTCCTCATTTTTGCAAAGTCTATACAAATCCACATTTCTTCTCCGATTGACTTCAAACTTGCATTTATATATTCCCTGCGGTCTAAAGATACTAACTGCAGCTTTTATTTTTCAATTTTCAGTTGTTAAAGGGGTGTTAGGCGTCGGTTATCCATCTCCGGGATACACTGCTAGTATATATATATAAGTGTGTGTGTGTGTGTCTGTGCGTGTATAGATATAAACATTTATATATATGTACCAATATATATGACATATATGTATATATACATATATACATATATATATATATATATATATATATATATATATATATATATATATATATATATATATATATATATATATATTTATATATATATATATATATATATATATATATATATATATATATATATATATATATACATATATATATGGGTGTGTGGGTGTGTGTGGGTGTGTGTATGCCCATGTGTCCGTGTATATATAATTCCATATGTATATACACATACATGTATACAGCTATTTGCATTGAGCGTTCATATATAACTACATCAATATCACCAAAATCCTTTACAAACTCCAAGCTCCACTAGACACAGCATTCAATAAGTGAATGTGAGGCTTTGAATTCTATAATTACAGGCCATACTTGTCATTTCAACAACTATGGCTTGTACCACTGGCAGTATGATTTTGCTTTCGTATTCAAGGAAACTTCACAAAGCAAACTAGTGTACGTATAAAACACTACTCTACATTCTCACTCTCTCTCTCTTTTTCTTGTCACCTTCACACACACACACACACACACACTCACACATTCACGCACACACACACACTCACACATTCACGCACACACACACACACTCACACATTCACACATTCACGCACACACACACACTCACACATTCACACATTCACGCACACACACACACACTCACACATTCACACATTCACGCACACACACACACTCACACATTCACACATTCACGCACACACACACACACTCACACATTCACGCACACACACACACAATTCACACATTCAACCATTCACGCACACACACACACACTCACACATTCACGCACACACACACTCACACATTCACGCACACACACACACACTCACACATTCACGCGCGCACACACACTCACACATTCACACATTCACGCACACACACACACAATTCACACATTCACACATTCACGCACACACATACACACACACATTCACGCACACACACACACTCACACATTCACGCACACACACACTCACACTCACACACTCACACATTCACGCACACACACACACACTCACACATTCACGCGCACACACACACACTCACACATTCACACATTCACGCACACACACACACTCACACATTCACACATTCACGCACAGACACACACATACACACACACATTCACGCACACTCATACACACACACTCACACATTCACACACACACACACACACTCACACACTCACACATTCACGCACACACACACACACTCACACATTCACACACACTCACTTATACACACGCACACACTCTCCCTCTCACCCTCTCTCCCTCTCTCCCTCTATATATATATATACATATATATATACATCCACCTATACATCTCTCACGCTATCTTTACAGATATAGGTACTAGTATATATATACGTGAATGTGTGAGTGATGCGTGAATGTAAGTATGTATATGGACTTATATATCAATGTATATATATATATATGTGTGTGTGTGTGTGCGTGCGTGTGTGTGTGTGTGTAGACATATGTATACGTATTATGTATATATATATATATATATATATATATATATATATATATATATATATGCTCCTATACATTCGAGTGAGTATGTATGTTTGTGTATGTTTGTGCATGAGTGCGTGAGAGGCAATGTGTGGGTGTGTTTGTGTGTGCGTGCGTTTGTGTGTGTGCGTGCGTGTGTGTGTGCGCGTCTGTGTGTAGTTTTCCATTTCAGAGTTTCCAGTTTACACAAACAACAATTCGTTAACAGTTTTATATGTGTAGGTGGATGCATCTATCGTTGCAACAATGAGATTTTAAAGCAGCTTACTTACAAAAATGGTGTGCGAACCTATTGTAATATATATACATATATATATATATACATATTGTGGAGGCGAAATAGTAATTCTTGCTACTCTGGAGTTTCGCCTCCTTCCCACAGGGTCATCAGACAAAGAACACTACGTAAGTCTACTTTGGTATTGAGTACTTTTTTCTCTCAGCACCGTCGACTCCTCGAACGCTTTCACCAGCACCACCCTCAACGTCCACGGCAGAGAATTTATCACCAATGTTGAAGTCCTTGAACGGGCGAAGGTCGCCTGCGTCGATGCTACGCTGCTGAAGTCTCAACCACGCTGAGCAGGGCACGTCTCTAGGATAGAGGATTATCGCCTACCAGTATCACACTGTACAGCTAACTTTCCACTGGCCATCTTGACAGGAGGTTATCGAGGAGTCGATGCAAGTACTGTTTGAAAAGATCCCTTAGTCTGAACATCCACCATCGCCAGTGGTCATCCTAGCTGAGAACCGTGACGCTTGGCGTCTCACCATCAACCATGTTGTCTCCCCCCTTGAAAACACCCGCAGAGTAACTCTCAAGGACAAAAGGCACAGGATAAGCCCTGACCAGATCTTCAGCTGCAGCCGCGGCGGCGTGCCTACCTGTCTCACATTGGCCTGAACAGCCAAGAGCGTGCCTACAGTCAACGTTGACCACCCCTTTCATACTCTCTGTTTGCGAAGGCAAGGAATGATATAGTACTTTGAGGATACAGCTTCTCTTTTGGGCTTGCAGGATCGCAAGTCATCATATTATCTTTTATAATACCGTGGAGGTATACAATATTTAATGGTACATTGTTGTATTATTTCTTTTAACAAAATTGAAATAGCATAAACTTCTGTTGAATAATATGGATTGAAACATTTATAAAGCTTTTAAATGCTTGAAGAAATTTACTTTGTCATCCCAATTTCTAAATATCTCTTCTGAATTTCTATCGATTATGACACAAACTTATTGAGTGCAAAGATATTACAGTTGGCAGTATCAATTCTCTTATATATATATTTTTTTTTCTCAACCTGTTAGTTCTATCGTTACTTTGGTATAGTATTGTGTGTTAGATTTGCCTACCACAATGTTAGATTTGTCAAACTATTTAAACGTATGTTATTACACTAAGGCCCGGTGGATTGGCAGTATCGGTAGAGGGTCGGACGCCATGCTTTGATGCATAGAGTTACGGCCCTTGCCATTCTGAGTTCAAATCCCGCCGAGGTTAACTTTGCCTTTCATCCTTACGGGGTCGATAAAGTAAAGTACCAGTAATGAACTGGGTATTTGCTGGGTATTGTGCCAAAAGTAGAAACAGTTATTACTCTAAGGCCCTAACTTGTCGAGTGCTTTGCTAACTCATCATTTCATATAAGTAGGCCGAATTTACTTGCAAACCGCCAGAGATTCGATTTTACTAAATTTCCAGTTATATATATATATGCATGTGTGTACATATTTTGATTCTCTTGATATTATATTTGTTTTATTTATTAGTCTGCGGTCAGGCTGGGACTCCGCCTTCATGTAGTCGATCATATCTACATCAGGCATAGGAACCCCCCCCCCCCACACACACACATACATGTGTGTGTGTCTGTATGTGCGTGTATGTGTATGTATCTGTATGTCTGGTACTGTGTGTCGTGTGTGCCTGTGTGTGTATATATATACATATACACAATACATATGTACTTAAACATACATCTATATAGACACACACACACACACACACACACACACCACACACACACACACACCACACACACACATATATATATAGAGAGAGAGAGAGAGTGAGAGAGAGGTAAGATATAAGAGAGAGAGAGAGAGAGAGAGAGAGAGAGAGAGAGAGAGAGAGAGAGAGAGAGAGAGAGAGAGAGAGAGAGGGAAGGTGTGAGAGATACACCCTTTTAGATACAATTAATGAAATTTCAGCAGTATATATTTATATATTTCAATAATATAAAATACACCAATGGCGTTTGTTAGTTCAATAATATTTCAATTATCAATATTTTACACTGTGTTATTACCTCTTTTCTGTTAGAGTTAAACTTTGTTAACTTCCGTTTTAATTTTTCAAGCCTTTTGAATTTTGAGGTTTTTCATTTCCCGTTAGGTTTCTGAAAAATAAATGAAAATAAAATATTATTTCAAAGTCAATTTTTATTAATTGTGAGCTGTGCTATTTTAAATTTATGTAATGTTTGTGGCGTCCATGTTGGTATTGGTGTTGGTAGTGAGGTTGTTAGCTTTAATGCTATCGGTTTATAACAAAACATGTTTATATATATATACACACATATGCACACATTTATTTGTAAATACACTTTCAATACATGAGTGTGTACATATATATGCATGCAAATCTATATATATCGTGATCGTTCTCATCATTATCATCATCGTTGTCAAAAACTACAGCCACGAACAGAATAATAATGTTACTAATAATTGTTTCTACTTTTGTCACAAGGCCAACAATTATCCCAATGCATTACTGGTACTTTATTTTATCGACCCCGTAAGGATGAAAGGCAAATTTTACCTCGACAGGATTTAAACTCAGAACATAAAGGGACATAACTCCTATGCTGCAAAGCATGGTGTCTGACGCTCTACCGATACTGCCAACCCACCGTCCTTATAATGTTAATAATGATTTCTAGTATAGGTACAAGGCCAGTAATTGGGGGGAGGGGGAAGTCGATTAAATTGACCCCAGTGCGTGACTGGTACTTTATTTTATAGACTCCGTAACGATGAAAGGCAAAGCTAACCTCGGCTCGAAACTATACGCCTCAAAGTATAATGTCTGACGTTTTAACGATACTACTAATCCTAATAATAACTGTTTCTACTTCAGGCACAAGGCCAGTAATTTGAAGAGGAGAAGAAAGTCGATTGAATCAGTCCAGTGAATTACTGGTGCTTTATTTTACCGACCCCGGCAAAGTTAATCTCGGCGAGATTTGAACTCAGATCTTAAACGGCTGTAATTATATGCTTAAAACATGCCCGACGCTCTACCGATTCTGCCAATCCTAATAATAACAATAATAATGATTTATTGGCCACAAAGACAGGGACAGTGGAGGTTTACAATAAACTCGAGTAAAAGTGCATAATGGCAAGACCAAATAATATAAATTAAACTGTGCATAAACATAACAAAATAAATTCCTCAATAGAGGGGGTGGACGACCCAGGGGCGACTCAGGTATCCCACCAATCCTGAACCACCCAACGCTTCTAGGGCACCCGGGGACGACACCCTCTCGTCTTCAAATTAACCAGCCTACATGCGCATAACATAATAATAATGTTTTCTTTATTAATCACAAAACGGTTTACAAAAATATACATTAAGGACAGCACAGGACGGTGCAGGACCGTACAAGTATGTAAAACATAAAAACAATAAATAATAATTGTTTCTACTTTTGGCACAAGGCCAGCAATTACCCAGTGCATTACTGGTACTTTATTTTATCGACCCCGTAAGGATGAAAGGCAAAGTTAACCTCGGCGGAATTTGAACTCAGATCGTAAAGGGATGTAACTCTATACGTCAAATATGGCGTCCGACTCTCTACCAATACTGCCAATAATAATGGTGATATTTGTTTTTATTTGCCACAAGTGCTTAAAACATTGGCGACAATACACAGACGTGAAACACAACACGGCACAGTGTTGGGTTTACATTGAATATAGAAAAGAGGACTTCAACAAAGAGAAAACAACAGTTCTTCAATAGAAGACGCCATTTTAGCGTAATTCCAGAAGAAAAAACCCACATAGAACATTGGATTATTCTGTCACCTCACGGACATTGAAAGTATCCTCTCTCGGGTTATTTCCGGCTGCTAAGAAAAACATATTACATACTGACAGTAGGTCCATTCAGCCTAGTTAATACCACCGTCATCACCCATCTTTCATAAAATACAAAAGTTGGATTTTCTCAATTTGAGTGTGTGTGAATGTATATATATTTGTATATATATATACAAATATATATACAAATATATATTTGTATATATACATATATATATGTGTGTTTGTGTGTCTGTGTGTGTGTGAGAGTGTGTGTGTGTGTGTGTGTGCGTGTGTGTGTGTGTTTGTGTGTGTGTGAGTGCGTGTGTGTGTGTTTGTGTGTGCGCTTGTGTGCTCGTGCGTATGTATGCACGCGTGGACATGTGTGTGTACACGTTGAGAATAACGAGAATGTTCAATGTAACACTCACTATATACTGTAAACTATAAAATGTAAAATGGCCGACCATTGAGATAATTAGTCATCCAACGTCTTGCAGTTGACAGCTAGTGGACATTTTGATAAATAACAGGAAAAAGGGGCAGATAATCTGCTATAGTCTCACTTTATCCATTTACTGTCACTTGTCGAAGTTTCATTGACTTGGACTGTCATCAGTTGCCGTAATTAACGGACCGAAAATTGATATATCGATCTTTTAATCCATCTCTGTCTATCGCTATCTTTATTTATCTAGCTGTTGCCCTTCTCCCTTTCCTCTTTCTTTCTCTCACTCTCCCTACTCTTCCCGCCTCTGTCTTTCAGCCACTTTGTATCTCCCATCCTTCCTCACTTCCATTATATATATATATTAATCTCTCTTTCTCTCACCCTCTCTCTCTCTCTCTCTCTCTCTCTCTCTCTCTCTCTCTCTCTCTCTCTCTCTCTCTCTCTCTCTCTCTCTCTCTCTCTCTCTCTCTCTCTCTCCCTCTCGCTCTCTTTATCTATCTATCTGTCGCTATCGCGATTTATCTATCTGCCTGATATAGATATAGTAAGCTTTAATGTTTAAGAAACTCTGTGTAATAATAAAGTCACGGATTCGATCCAAGTGCGTGGCATTTTTAGTGTCATTTATCAGAGCCTCGTGTCGAACCAAATTTTGTGAGTGAAGCTGGATTCTCCGAAACTATATGAAAGCCATTCGGAGGAACTGTGCCTGAAATTCAAAAAACAAACTTTGGCACAATCTGTCACACTAAACCCCAATATGAATTAGCTTAAGGCTACACATATCTGCGAAATGCTCAGCAACGGAACAGCCAATTTCATGAGTTGGCTGTTCCGTTGATTGAACGGGAATAGATATCATCAAAACCGATAGAAGTCCATTCCATCTCTCTCCCTCTATCTTTTTCTCTCCATCCCTGCCTCTTTCTCTTACACTGAGGACACTTTCTCACTCTTACTCCCCCCCTCCCTCTCTCTCAAACACTCACACACACACACACACACACACACATATAATTCATTTATTGAATGTTAGACCAGTAAATCTGTACCATAATTTCTCATCGACTCTATGTATATGTGGATGTGAGTGCAGGTGTTTGTATAGTTGTGCGCGTACCTAGCTGTATCTGCACAAACACAGAAGGACAGATACACACATATATATAGCTATTTATGTATATATATATATATATATATGTGTGTGTGTGTGTGTGTGTGCATATATATGATGGCTGTAAACTATGCCTAGAGTACTGCAATCGCTTGTCAGATTATAGAATTTCGCGCACTTTTAGGCTACGGTCAGCCAGACAAACCTGTAACATATCCTGAACAAGCAATGACTGTGCTTTGAAGGTTTTTTAAGTGGTGAAAGGCCTTGCACTCGACCAATCCCACTCTCTGAACATCGAAAACATCCGAAAAGGAGAACTGGTCAATAACATCGGATATATATATATATATGTAAGTATGTATGTATACGTACATACATATATGTATACAGACGTACAGTAGCATGCATATATATATATATATATATATATATATATATATATATATATATATATATACATACAGGTACACATACATATATGCACGCATCAGTTTAGCGGACGCTTATTATAACGCCGCTTTGTTCGTTTGTAAACAAACTGAACAGCCTGAATTTATGCCGTACGGTGTTAAGGCAACCACGTCACCTTTTTGTTCAACACTGACACAGGAACGATGTACTAGTTTCAAGCTTGTTAGCTATCATCAGCACCGTATACCCATCTGCCAGATAGTTGAACGTTCGAAAGTATATACTTTCCTTATGAAAATTAACGGCTGAGCAGCCTAATTTGCATATTGAGTGAGTTAAATCGGTCAGGCATACCGAAAACGATAAGTTTCAACGTTCGAAAGTATATACTTTCCTTATGAAAATTAACGTTCAACTATCTGGCAGATGGGTATACGGTGCTGATGATAGCTAACAAGCTTGAAACTAGTACATCGTTCCTGTGTCAGTGTTGAACAAAAAGGTGACGTGGTTGCCTTAACACCGTATGGCATAAATTCAGGCTGTTCAGTTTGTTTACAAACGAACAAAGCGGCGTTATAATAAGCGTCCGCTAAACTGATGCCTGCATATATGTATGTGTACCTGTATGTATATATATATATATATATATATATATATATATATATATATATATGCATGCTACTGTACGTCTGTATACATATATGTATGTACGTATACATACATACTTACATTTAAGTAAGTGCCATACTAAGAGTGAGAAATGAAATTTCGTTTTCATTTTTTCAACTTATATATATATATATATATATATATATATATATATATATATATATATATATATATATATATATATATATATATATATATATATACTTAGGGTAAACATTGATGCAATTCAATGCAAGCACTCAACGTACTTATTCCACATAGGAGTGACGGAGTAAATACCGAAAAAGGAAAAGCGAAGTAGTTTCAGATGTTCTAGTCTTTTAATAATAATGCTGTGATATATATTTTCATGGCAACAGTGTCCACACTGTTCTGTGTGCCAGTGTCGCGACATCGTCAGACAGCTTGTTACATAATAAGGTTATGTTTCCGAGGCAATCCAAATTGAATCGACATGGGAACGGACAAAGTGTGTGCTTTTGGGTTTTTCATCCGTTACCCTGTGAGTACCAATTCACCCCCACCGGTCTGCGCAGGCGCAGGTCCAGA
>OZ024742.1:200777558-200782558 GCA_964016885.1 Eledone cirrhosa | reverse complement strand
GCTCTTCTCAATGAAGACCGGCTTGCTTGCAAAACAGCCTTTTGAAAATAACAACCAAATCAAATTAATAATATAGTCTTATATACGTTATATGTTCCATAAAACAACCCGTGGGATTTGAAGGTGTGTGGACTCACCATCGTAATGGTGTCGGGAACGAGTGACTCGTGTCCATGAGCAAGAGATTGAATTTCCCGTCACTGAAGATGGAAAAATTTTGCCAGTAGCAGCAGTTGGAGATTAAACCTAAGACGGTTGGGTATCCCTTCTTGGCGTTGAGCATGTACTTTCAATAACCGAACACCAATGAAACAAGAATATGTACGGTCTTACTAATTTCTAAACTTGTGACATAACTATTAACTTATCTTTTACTGCTTACTTTATATACAACAAATGTAAATTCCTAATGAGATAGAGACGGCTGGAACATCTTTGATCATATTGTCCGCTTCATTAATGGTAGACAGGGTTTCAAACCATCGGCAACTACAAGAACGTTTACATAAAGATAGACAGATTGACTGTAAAACAGGGTTGTTATAGACATAGACAGGCTGCGGTAATTGGTGTGATACGAACTCAAATAATTATAAAAGGCTGTATATATATATATATATATGTATGTATGTATGTATATATTTATATATATATATATACGTACATGCATACATACATACAGCCTTTTATATATATATATGTCATATGTACATGTTTCTGGAGTGTGCGTTTATACGAGGACGATACCTAACAAGAATCATGTTGACTCGATTCTTGTTAACCTCTCACCCACCACCAACACATCTACAACAACAACAACAACCGCTACCTTTAACCAGCTACTACCAAGTAGTAGTAGTAGTAGTAGTAGTAGTAGTAGTGGCGGTAGTAGTAGTAGTAGTAGTAGTAGTAGTAGTAGTAGTAGTAGTAGTAGTAGTAGTAGTAGTAGTAGTAGTAGTAGTAGTAGTAGTAGTAGTAGTAGTAGCACCATTAGTAGTAGTAGTAGTAGTAGCAGTAGTAGTGGTGGTGGTGGTGGTGGTAGTGTATCTACTAATGAACTTCGCTGGACGACAGAAAAGCTAAGGCAAGATGGAATCACTGAATAAATAAAAGTCGTTGATAAAATCCTGAAAAATCAATTATGTAGGAATCGAAAATTGCCGAAAATCCAATATGGTCTGTTTAAGCATGTTTGTCGTTCTTGTTGATATTTGGTATGTGTGTGAGAGAGAAAGAGAGTGTCTGTGTGTGAGAGAGAGAGAGTGTGTGTATGTGAGACAGAGTGTGTGTGTGTAGTGTGTGTGAGACAGAGTGTGTGTGAGACAGAGTGTGTGTGTGAGACAGAGTGTGTGTGTGTGTATGCACCTGTGTATGTGTAGTGTGGTGTGTGTGTGGATGTGTGTATATGTGTGTGTATGTGTGTGTATGTGTAGTGTGGTGGTGGTGGTGGTAGTGGTGTGTGTGTATGTGTGTGGTGTAGTGTGTGTGTAGTGTAGTTATATTATAGGCATAGTACGGTGTGTTGTTGACTACCCTATATAGTGTGTGTACGTGTGGCGGAGCGATGATGGAAAGTATATGTGTGATGTATAGAGTCTGTGCTTATGTAATGTGTGTGTCGTTTGTACGGTGTGCTTCTGGGAATGGTGTTGTGTGTGTGTATTCTGATTGTGTGCATTTGTATGTAGTGTGTGTCTGTGTATAGGTGTGTGGGAGAGATGTGCTGTGTGTAATGTGTGTGTGATTAGTGTATATATAAGATGTGTATGTGGTGCATGTATAGTCATTTTGTGTGTGGTCTGATGTGTGTATAGCATGTGTGGTGAGTGTGTGTGTGTATAGGATGTGTGGTGTGTGTATGGCATGTGTGGGGTGTCTGTGTGTGTGTGTATAGGACGTGTGGTCTGGTGTGTGCATGGGATGTGTGGTCTGGTGTGTGTATGGCATGTGTGGTGTGTGTGTGTATAGGATGTGTGGTCTGGTGTGTGAATGGGATGTGTGGTGTGTGTGTGTGTGGTATGTGTGGTGTGTGTGGTGTGTGTGGTGTGTGGGGGGGGGAGGGGTTGTGGTGTGTGTGTATGGGATGTGGTGTGTGTGTGTGTGTGTTAAAGTCTTCGGAACTCTTTAATCATTCTTTCTGTTAAACCTTCCGATATATTTTTGGTATTATCTCCTTTCTCCCCGCCCCCTCTCTTTCTCTTGTTCTGATCTTCCTCACTCACTCATTCACTCTGACTGGATAACAACAACGCAAAATACGAAATCAGGTGGGGCTGGGCATGAGTTCTGACTGGATGAAGAAGGCAATTGTCTTTCATAACAATTATCACAAAGAAGAAGAAGAAGAAGAAGAAGAAGAAGAAGAAGAAGAAGAAGAAGAAGAAGAAGAAGAAGAAGAAGAAGAAGAAGAAGCGAAAGGCATCATTAATGCCATTAGCAGCAGCAGCAGCAGTAGCAGCAGGAGGAGCAAAAATAGAAGTCATTAACTAAAAACTCTAGTATCATCATCGTCATAACCTCCTCATTGATGACAATCAGCAGTTACTCCATCCCTACCATGAAATATTGGCTGGAGATAGGAACACTGCATTTAGGACGAACCTTATAGGTTCCATGCTCCATAACCTCTTCTACGTCAGCCTTTTTAGTTCCGCTGTTTTTCATACACATTCACTCCTGTTTCACGCTGCTCCTCCATGATGAGGTGAATTTCTTCTGTGACAATATCTTACGAGTCGAGTTTTCTCGATCCAGTGAATATTTCCATTTGTCTAGATCTAGCATTGTCACTCCAAGTTCTGTTAAATTTCCTCCCGTGTCAGCATATGCCATATCTAGATATGTTGTTGCAGGATGACATCTAGTTCTATGACCTTGCGCTGGCTTCCATAAAAGAGCACGGTTGACTCACTCTTTTTTTGCCCTGTAACAATGTCCCGCAAAACGTATCCTTCTTAGACGAACAATATCCGACGCGGGTGGACTATCCAGATAGTCCATTTGTGACGCTCTGTCGCCAAGATATGTTGAAAGCGTGTCAACATATCACTTTCCATTGACATGCTGTGACACCGCTAGCTTACTCATCTCGGCCACAAACGCAGGTACCACGGCCCCCAAAACAGAGGACAGGAAGACAAGCAAATACAGGGAACTTGTCCGGCCGCGTCCTCTTTGCACCGGTCTCCATCGAGACCTCAAGCATCCTCAGACCCAAGACACCATTTCGTGTCTGTGTGTCTCAATCCTACACCTATCTCCTCTTTCATTTTCAGAATAGTCTCTGTCTCCTTCCCACTTCGTTCTGTCTCCTTCCCGCTTCACTCTGTCTCCTTCCCGCTTCACTCTGTCTCCTTCTCACTTCTCTCTGTCTCCTTCCCACTTCGTTCTGTTTCCTTCCCGCTTCACTCTGTCTCCTTCCCGCTTCACTCTGTCTCCTTCCCGCTTCTCTCTGTCTCCTTCCCACTTCGTTCTGTCTCCTTCCCGCTTCACTCTGTCTCCTTCCCGCTTCACTCTGTCTCCTTCTCACTTCTCTCTGTCTCCTTCCCACTTCGTTCTGTTTCCTTCCCGCTTCACTCTGTCTCCTTCCCGCTTCTCTCTGTCTCCTTCCCACTTCGTTCTGTCTCCTTCCCGCTTCACTCTGTCTCCTTCCCGCTTCTCTCTGTCTCCTTCCCGCTTCACTCTGTCTCCTTCCCGCTTCTCTCTGTCTCCTTCCCGCTTCACTCTGTCTCCTTCCCGCTTCTCTCTGTCTCCTTCCCGCTTCTCTCTGTCTCCTTCCCGCTTCTCTCTGTCTCCTTCCCGCTTCACTCTGTCTCCTTCCCACTTCGTTCTGTCTCCTTCCCGCTTCACTCTGTCTCCTTCCCGCTTCTCTCTGTCTCCTTCCCGCTTCTCTCTGTCTCCTTCCCAGCTTTGCTAGCTCTCTATAACTTTCTGTCAACTTCCTTCACTGGATTGTGCGAGCAATGGAGTCCTACAAATATCGTCACATCATACGATAGCGGAGTTTTGCTAATTTAAACTCTTCTACCAGAAATATTAAAGGTAGTTGGGATTTTGCAGTAACTCTTTTAATGTTCGCTTATCGCTATTAAACTCATTTTCGAGTATTCGGCTATTCGAATATTCGGCTCTCAGTTGTGTATTTTGTTTTGAAGAAAAGACTTTAGAGTTATATTTCTTTCATGTTGACACCTTTCCTCAGTCAGGCCTTTCGTCGACATGTTAAATCTTTATTGTCTATTGTAACTAAGGATGTACCGATAAGCAAATTGGCCGATTACCATTTACTGAATAATCGTCAGCCAATTATCTGTAATGAAATTATGTACTGTGATATGAACATAGTATTATAATTAATTGAAAGTAATGTATTATAACCTTCCATAAATAATAACTATTATAGAGCTACTATTTGACAGCACATTATGACAAATTTAAGTTTTAACATATGCAAGCCTGGAAGTAATAGCTTTTACTCTGAAATGGGGAAATTCTGTTAGTTATGCATTATAATTTACGAGTTCGTAAAAGGCGGTGGATTGGCCGTATCGGTAGAGGGTCGGACGCCATGCTTTGCAGCATAGAGTTAAGTCCCTTTACCGTCTGAGTTCAAATCCCACCGACGTTAACTTTGCCTTTCATCCTTACGAGGTCGAAAAAATAAAGTACCAGTAATGTACTGGTATAATTGCTGGCCTTGTGCCAAAAGTAGAAACAATTATTATTTACGAGTTCTTAAATCTGATTTGGTAGAGGGTTGGACATGCTTTCCAGCATAGTTACGTCCCTTTACGATCTGAGTTCAAATCCCGCCAAGGTTAACGTTGACTTTCATCCTTACGAGGTCGGTAAAATAAAGTACCAGTAATGTACTGAGTAATTGCTGGCCTTGTGCCGAAAGTAGAAACAATTAAATTATATATTTCGTTTGAGTAAGATAAGTTAACAGGAATTACTGGAAATGTGTTGAATACATTACAATAAACTTGTAGTTTGAATAT
>OZ024742.1:200757558-200772558 GCA_964016885.1 Eledone cirrhosa | reverse complement strand
CGGAGGGTGGGAGTCAATACCGGTTCAGGATAAACTCTACGGAAGTGATATTAGCCGAGCCTACCCAAGATGAAACTTCTGGAAGACCATCATAAGGATGGCTTTTTGTGCTAGTGATAATAATAATGTACCCGTCCTACATAGGGAGGAGAACAGTAAGGGTCCGTGTTCCCAGGATTCCACCAGGACTGGATTTATGGTGGCTCCTGGGATGCGTAGTGGTAGAGGGCCCTGATACCCTCCACGACCTTAAATTCACAAAGAGAGAGAGGTGGTCCGGGACTGGTTTGGAGATTCTTCTCCAAATTAGACCTGAAGACATAAAAAACATACCGGACCACATCAAACTACCGGACGCGTACGAAATCCAGGTAAGCACGGAGAGCAAACGGCCGCATTATTTCGTGTGTGGTGAAACCACACACCTGAGAGCCTTTTGCCCCCAATTGAAAACTGCAGGGGGCTGCAAACCTTCGTTACTGCTAACACCGGTGTCGGGAGGAGGGACAACACCAGCAGCAACAGAAAATGAAACAACGCCATTAACAACAAGGACAATTATATCACTCAACCAAGCTCTCCGTGCCCACCTATTTCAAACACAACCACACAAAGCAAAACAACACACACACCCGTAAACACACTCCCACATCTCTCTGACACAGAGTCCCCAGACACAAGTTCCTCCAAATCTCCGAGTGAAGATGAAGGGGAACCCCAAAAAGCTAAAAAGCAACAAAGAAAGCACAAAAAGAAAAAGAAAAATCTAGCTCCACACACCCACAAGCACGCAAAACACACCCACAGCAAATACAGACACACCCACAACAATACCAACTCCACAATCGTCAACAACACCGGCACCAGCACAAGTCAGCCCAAACAAAAGAAAAATCACGCACGCACCAACAGCTACAGACACACTAACTTCGCGTTACTAAGGAGGGCCAACAAACAACTAATGACCCTTGTATCCCGAAAAAAGACATTGAGAAAGAGGGAGAGATTTTTGGCACCTGCACCCTCAAAGTGCCCCAAACACTGTGATTGGTGCTGATGCCAATACAAAAATATTAGGGAGAGCTTTCCCAACGACGTGGGGATCCTAATGTCAAAACCCCGAGTAGGCTCCTAAAGGGGTTCCCAATGGAAACCCCACCAACCATAGAGGTCAAAACACCCTACCTCCACACGACTCCAGGAGGTAAGTAAACCTTTCCTCTCTCCTTCAGATTGCCAAAATGACCATATTAAAAGTAGGATGTTTAAATGTTCGTGGCCTGGGGTCGCCCAGGAAGCAGGGTCACTGCCTGTCATCGACCTCAGGTCTCTAGAAATGAATGTAATTGCCGTCAACGAGACCAGAATTTTCGATACACGCGCACTAGCCCCCATTTTCGACGACTATCAGATCTTCTGATCTGGTAGTCGACCTGGAATGAGAGGTGGCGTGCCGTGCTGTTTGGGAAAGGCCTAGATCTTGAGGTAATGTCGTTCATATTTTTGTGGAGATGACAAGTCCCGTTGGTGAGGCGGTCCATCTGCTGCCAGCACCCTCTAGGCGGAGGGCTGGGCATGCCATGGCTAATGATGCGTAGACATGCGCTGAGGCTGCGACATCTCCAGATATTCTGCCTAAACGGTGAGCAGGTGTGGTCGCCGTTTATCAGACGGGCCTTTCCGCAGCTCGTTTCTTTGACTGAGCTGCAGTCCTGGGTCAAGAAGTGACCAGCATTGGGTGACTGACCTGGAATATTGCCAGGCACTCACTGCACTGCCCTCTACCAAGCGGGTAATGCGATCAGTGGAACTTCCACTCTCGAGTTCTATAGAGGATTAGTGGTGGGCAATGGCGATGACGCACTTGGAGAAGTTTTGGGCCTCGACGATGGACAATTTCCAGAAATGCCTCGCTTGGCAGTATTACCGGGAGGCACTGCTGGTTCGAGATAAACTCTACAGGCACGGAAGTGCTGTCAGACGGACCTGCCCGAGATGCGCACAGAGCGACGAAACCGTTCTGCACGCACTTGTCCAATGTCGGTGCATTACTGACTTGTGGAGTTATGTCGAACAGCTACTGTTGCGTGTGGAACGGATCCGGCTATCGGCCGAGTCCATAGTGAAGATCGACCCGCCGCCTTCCTTAGGTCAGGAAGAGCAGGAAATATTCCTCTGTCTGGTGGCAGTTGCGAAAGAGGTTATATGGTGGACCAGATTGAAAGGACAGAATACAGACACTTTTCTCTTCGGCCAAGCACTCATCAACTTCTTCAAGTTTCCCCTGGAAAGGAATGTGAGGGTGGAGAGAGAAGGGCTTCCCCTCCCCCCAATACATTAGCTAAAAGGTGGATGGATGTGGCGAGAATGGCATATCTGAATGAGCCTACTGTGATCATGCACCTATAGGCTAGCTAATTTGAGGAGGAGAGGGGTGCTCTCCCCGGGTGCCCTAGAAGCGCAGGGTGGTTCAGGATTGGTGGGGTACCTGAGTCACCCCTGAGTCGTCACCCCCCTATAGGGGGATTTATTTTGTTATATTTATGCATAGTTTATTTTATATTTTTATATTTTCATTGTTAAATTAGTCTTGCCATTGTGCACTTTTACTCGACCTTATTGTAAACCCCCATTGTCTGTGTCTTTGTATTGTACCCTACATGTCGGCCCTTGTGGGCCAATAAATGAAATCATCATTATTATTATTATTATTAGGGTGGTGGATTGGCAGAATCGGGAGAGCATCGGACGCCATGCTTTGCAGCATTGAGTTTCGGTCCTTTATGATCTGAGTTCAAATCCCGCCGAGGTTAACTTTGCCTTACGGGGTCGATAAAATAAAGCACCAGCAACGTACTGGGGTCGATTTAATTGACTTTCGCCAGCCCCCAAATTACTGGCCTTGTGCCTATACTAGAAATCATTATTATTATATCTCGCCGAGGTTGACTTTGCCTTTCATTCTTACGTGGTAGATAAAATAAAGTACCAGTAATGCACTGGGTAATTGCTGGCCTTGTGCCTAAAGTAGAAACAATTATTATTATTATTATTATTATTATTATTATTATTTGAATCTCAGTCATTGATGTTAGTTAACTGGAAAGTTTGTTGAAATGAATATCAAGCCACTACCTGCAGCCTCAAATATTCAGGACGTATCGGAGGGTTCTTGCTGTTCCCAGCAAGCATGCCTTTTGAAGCGTTCCAAAAAGCGTGAAGGGGCCAATTTTCTTTAACCATTCCTGGAAACTTTTTGAGATAGTCCCTAGTGCACCTATGACAATCGGGATCACTTTGACTTCATGGCAGTTCCAAATCCTTTCTACCTCCCACTTTAAGTCCTGGTATCGGTTAATTTTCTCCCTCTCCTTCTCTTGCACTCTCGTGTCGAATGGGCAGGCCACATCCACAATCAAGCACGATCTTTTTTTCTTTGTCCACAACCACCAGATCAGGTCTATTGTGTTCCAGTTTCTCGTCCGTCTGTATCCTAAATTCCCACAGCACCTTCACCTGATCGTTTTCTATCACCGACTCTGGCTTATGCTCATACCACTTCTCAGAATGTGGTAAATTGTTTATTTTGCATAGGTGCCAGTGGATCACCCTGCCCATCACATCATATCTCCAGCCCTTATAGTGAGTCTGGGCTAGGTGTTTACACTCGGATACAATGTGAGCCACAGTCTCCTCTCTCTCTCCACAGATCCTGCACAGTGGGCTAGCCTCCTCCTTGTAAATATGGTGTTTCAACCACTTCGTTTTGAGGGCCTGCTCCTGCGCAGCCATTAACATTCCTTCTGTAGCCTTTTTAAGGTCTCCTCTTTTCAACCAGTTCCATGTCTGTGGATCTCTAAATTCAGTTTTCTCAAAGAAGGTACTATGAAGGGATTTTTCCTGAAGGCTGCTCTTTCTCCTTGATGTTCTTTCCTCCTTGGACATCCTCTGGTCTATTGTCCCCTCCTTCAGTACAGTTCTGAGCATTGGCTCCTTACTATCAGTCACGTATTTGTGTAGGTTGTTTTTCTCCATCTGAACACAGTCCTCTATGCTGATAAAACCTCTTCCACCTTCAGATCTCCTTAAGTAGAGTCTATCGACATCACTCCTCTTGTGGAACATGTTGTAGATAGTCAATAGCTTCCTAGTCTTCCTATCCATTTCTTTTTGTTCAGCAACATTCCATCTCAGAATTCCCGCACTGTACCTAATAATAGACACAGCTCGGGAATTTACTGCACTTATGGCATTCCTACTGTTCAGATGTGACTTTAATACGCTCCTTACTCTCCGAATGTATTCAGTTCTTATCAATTCCTTTATTTTTTTGTTCTTGATGTCATCAGCCTCCAGAACACCCAAATACTTGTATCCTTCTTCTGTGTCAATTTCCTTTATCATCTCACCTGTTGGTACCTGGATTCCGTTACTTCTGCTCAATTTACCCCTCTTCATCACAATGACTCCACACTTACTAATACCAAATTGCATACATATATCATTGCTGAAAATACGGACAGTGTCAACAAGCACATCCAACTCCTTCTCACTCTTCCCGAAGAGCTTAAGATCGTCCATGAAGAGGAGGTGATTGATGGTAAGCCCTCCCTTTCCCAACCTGTATCCTGCTCTCACTTTTCGCAGTACACTGGTCAGGGGCTTATTATTATTATTATTATTAGTAGTAGTAGTAGTAGTAGTAGTAGTAGTAGTAGTAGTAGTAGTAGTAGTAGTAGTAGTAGTAGTCACCGCTATCAAGTATATATAATCTTAAGCCACTCTTCATCAACAGGCGTCTCCCCAACACACCCACCATCCAATATATTATAGTTGGTGGCTGCATGAACTAATACATATCAAGAAAGATTTAGATATATTGGTGAGAATTTACCCTCTGCGCATGCCTGCCAATTTGTCTCCATAATTAGTTTGCAGAAATCGTTGTTTCATGCCACTTACGGTGTCATATAAACAGCCATTTCGTCCCGATGTCAATGTAAATGGTTACTTTACAAATTGGTCCCTATCGTTGTGGTTTTGTTTCGTATGTATTTCTTACACTCTAGATTAAATTAGTAGACTGAGGTTCTCCTGTATATTTTGGTCTGTTTTTCTTGGTTTTCTTTCCCAATTTGTGTCCCTTTCTTTCCTTTTTCTTTTCTATTCTTCTGTCATTGTATATTTATGAACATACTGCACATCCACGCATGCGTACACAAACACGCATATATATATAAATGTGTGTGTCTTTCTATATATATATATATATATATGCATGTGTGTGTGTGTGTGTGGTTTATGAATATATGTATATGGGTGTATGTATGTATTTATGTATGTATGTTTGTATGCATGTATGTTTGTATATATAAGTGTAGATATACATACATACAAACATGCATACATACATACATACATACATACATACATACATACATACATACATACATACATACATACATACATACATACATACATGCATACATACATACATACATACATGTGTGTATCTTTCTATCTGTGTTTTAAGAGTTGCCATCTTTCTAAACCATGAAATTGTATCAATATGTATTCCGGAATTATTCATAAATTGTGAGGAGTAAGTCAGTAAATAAACCTAGAGCATCTCTCTCTGTCATTCTTCTTAGCAGATAATTGATTATTTTCTATGAGAAGCGGAAGAGCGTACTTAATAAGTTCCGTAAAATGGTTACCAAATCTCTCGTCAGCTACATTTCAAAATACACTTTCGAAATCGGGAATCAGTTCGCAGTTTTCATCCTGTCCCAATATAAAGAATACTTTGAATTAACAACTAACTCAATAACCAATTATAATTGATACAGCCATCGAAGTCTGGTGACAAATGTACAAATGTATCTAGGCGAATGTAATCTGTGATGAACGGAGATAAGTTAAAATGAAGGTTCCAAGGAGGAAAAGAAGCAAAGTGTTTGAATTGGCAACACAACATAATATTTACATTAATTTTAACTAGCACACTTCTTATGTGATGATAAAAAGGCCACTCTTGCTAATGATTATCTTGTCAGCTTTTATAGTGGCTATGGAGAATTGGCAAAGTCATTAGAAGGTCGGATAGAAAAGATGAGACATTAATACCAGTTCTCTGCATTGTAAGTGTTAAAGTGTTCTAATTCCTTTAAGGTTAACTATGGCATTTATCCTTACGATGTCAATAAAATAAAGTACCAGTACATATTGGGTTCGATCTAATTGATTTTCCCCTCTGTCAAAGATTGCTGACATTGTGCCTAAACCAGAAGCCATTATTTCTTCTCCTTCTTCCTCTTCTTCTTCTTTTTATTCTTCTCCATATATCTTGTACTAATGTTCAGACCTGGAGAGGAATGTGTTCCACCAAGTTTTAGTATGCCCACCGACTTCATTGGGAAGGAAACGCATATGAAGATAGATAGATAGATAAAGAAAGAGATAAAGAGAGAGAGCGAGAGAGAGAGAGAGGGAGAGAGAGAGAGAGAGAGAGAGAGAGAGAGAGAGAGAGAGAGAGAGAGAGAGACCTGTCACTTGATGCTTCCTCTTATATAAACACAGTTCACCAACGATAGAGAAGACATAAGAGCAATAGAAATAAAACTGATGAAATATTTGACACACATCCACAAACTCCACCTAATTTCCAAATCGAATGAGATATGTGATAAGGCTAGACATTTGAGTTACAAGTTCAGGCCATCTGTCTGCAGTTTCCGTCTACACACACTCAAGGCTATGGTAAAGACATTTGTCGAAGATGCCATGCTGTAAGATCGCATCCAATATCTCATAAATCTATCATATATATACATCTATATATATATAGGAGGTATTTATAGTTTACTTGAAGCATTGTATATGATATATAGAATTCGAAATTGGAAAGCCACGAAAATACAGGTTTGGACGGAGAAAAATCAAAACGCAAAAAGCACAACATATAGATGTTTGTTCTCTTTTACCTTAATTTATTCATATAACCTGATATTTCGAGATTAGTAACTCTTCGACTGAGGAAAATAAAGGAACTATTCCAGTGTCCGATGTGGCTTGCTATACCATGCTGGCCCGAAGTGGTATAGCAAGCGTTATGGTGCACGATCGTTTTAAGCAACGTTTTAACTCGCATCTGTACTCCTCGGGAATCTGGATATGAGAACCAGTACTGCCCTGGCAATTAAAATAGAAATAAGTTTCACAGAAGATGAATTGGAAATATTTGACAGATCCAGGCCTTACACCATTAGTAGCAAAAAATGTATTTTTTGTTTTAGTGAGAAATTCAGAATATTACAGGGTTTGTCGCCTCTCAACAATCATTATTTGAACTCTAGCTGTTGAAACGGCTAGAGTTCAACTGTTGGGGAGACACGTTGACTGAGAGGTTTTGACGGAAACGGAAATATTTGTTTTTTAATCTCCTGCCACCACGTAAAGTTTGTAAATCGGAGGCCGATCAGGGGACAGAGTTGTATCAGATTCCAGTTGCTAATCACTTTACTGTGTCGGCTGTCACAAACAGTAATAGCCGGCATGGACTGGGGTTGAATTCTGTCGATCGATTGGTTATTGATTAGGCGATACCCGCTGATGAAGCCACATGCGCCGATTATGCATTGTTGCACCCTACTGCTGCATTACGTGTGGCCAAAACTCGAGTCCGGGAACTACTATAGGCACTCGTTTACGTGTGCTGTATTGTTGCGAACAGCTATGTGTATACTCTGGGAATGTATTCTACATTACCTATTGAGTACGCTGAGATACAATCGGTCCTGGCATTGATAAATATGGTGGGTCCGTCAACTCATTATATATATATATATATATATATATATATATATATATATATATATATATATATATATATATATATATATAGAATGATTAGGTATCGAGAGAGAAAAGAGAATGGAAAGATGGTCGATACATATATTTAGTTGCCAATAGTTTATGCACATGTGCTCAATACTCGTGCCTACAGGGTTAAATATTAGAGGCGTCAATATTTAGTGGGCGAAAAAAAATAAGCAGAGCGATTATAAAGGAAATGAATACAAAGAGTTTAAAACCGTTAAAACATGTTTATATAATTGTGCACCTATGTACGTTTCGCCCTGAGCGGGTTTATCAAGGGTATGGAAAGCAAAATAATGTTCAATATAGGACCCAGGAGGGAATTTACGGTTAAATTAACATCATCATTCATTTTCCACTCTGTGCATGTGTTTTTATTATCACAGAGCAGGGAGAGTAACTCTGGTCGGTGTTCAAGCAATCAGTCCCATGTGGATTTTAATGCCTGTTCATATGCTGGTGTTTAGCATCTTTATATTATGTGTGTTGTTTCACTAGTGCCAGTACAGGTCGGGTCTGGAGTGTCCATTTATTATTTAGTGGATGTTGCTTCACTAATGTTTGTTCGAGTATGGTCTGCAGTGTACATTAGGTTCACAGATGTTTGTTCATACTGCCTGCCCAGCGAGGTGTTATGGTTCGGGCAGGAGGACCCAGTTCGTAATTTTCATGTCACAGTCGCCTCCCAGGCAAAATACGACGCTTGTACCCGGTGTTTACAATTAATAACTGATTCTGCTCGGCTGTTTAAGAGCTCATGGGGTGTTCTTATGATGTAATACAGCTCCATGAGGCAGAGCTGGCATTTCCCCCTGAAAATGTAGGGTGCAGCCCAACTGACAATATCCCAGTGTGTGGAGAAGCTTATGTTGGCGTTTTGCAATGTGGTGACGTAGTTGGCAAACGATGTGGAGTGCCTTAATTTTTTGTTCCTGAAAGAGTGGAGATGCGTTCTAAATATCGTTTTAAACTGGCCAGAGGTGGCTCCTATATAGTGTTTAACTCTAACGCTATGGCTAGTTACGGTGCACCTATAAACAACCTTATCAGCCAGGCAGTTTCCCCTGAGAGGGCAGCCTCCCCTGTCACGACAGCTGAATTTTCCGTCACGGTCGCTCCTAGATCCTAAAGTAAAGCTATTACTATCTTTAACTGTTTTAAACTCTTTGTATTCATTTCCTTTATATATATATATATATATATATATATATATATATATATATATATATATATATAAGCATGTGTGTACATACATACATACAAGTGAGCGTCTGTTTCTGTGCCTATATGTATATATATATAAATACACATATAAATATATTATATTATTTTATTAATCTAAGCTTCTTTTGCAGAACTACAGAAACATAACATAACGTAATGGCCTACACTGACAATTTGATGAAACATCCTGTCTGTAGCAATATTGTTATTAATAATATCTCCGTTTCTTATTTACATCTCCGTACTAATTGCAAAAGAAATAATAATAATTTCATTTATTGGCCACAAGGGCCGACAAAAGAAATAATAATAATAATAATAATTGTTTCTACTTTTGGCACAAGGCCAGCAATTATCCCAGTGCATTACTGGTACTTTATTTTATCGACCCCGTAAGGATGAAAGGCAAAGTTAACCTCGGCGGGTTTAAACTCAGAATGGCAAGGGCCGTAACTCTATGCGTCAAAGCATGGCGTCCGACCCTCTACCAATACTGCCAATCCACCGCCCTATATTTTATATATATATATATATATATATATATATATATATATAATACATTATGAAGAGAGAAGAAACATTAGATATAATTAGTAATAAGATATATCATACCTAAACTGCTTCTATAGTCCCCGACTACGTAGTTTAGTGGCATATTATGCAAAAACACTACATCATAGAGATACATGTGTATGTATGTGTCCGCATGTATCTGTGTGTTCTCTATATATTGTTTATAACTCCCTTTGGTCGAGTAACCTTTGAAGTATAGTGACTGCTGGATAGCTACCATTACTCATACTTCTCGCCTCCTCAAACCACATCTTCTACGGCTTTCATATAAATACCCCCTCTGCCTCCGTGGTACTTTTTTCAGGGTTATAAGGGGCTTAGCTCTGTTTCTTGACCGCTGTATCATGTGATTGACTCCCCCTCCGCCTTTTCGACATTCTATCTCGCGCATCACAGACGTGTTTTGAAACCCTTAATGATAAGTCGGCAGATCTCACAAAAACTCTATATCTCTATGATGTAGTGTTTTTGCATAATATGCCACGAAACTACGTAGTCGGGGACTATAGAAGCAGTTTAGGTATGATATATCTTATTACTAATTATATCTAATGTTTCTTCTCTCTTCATAATGTATTATATAGCTCTGATACTGAATCAATCTAATCCATTCGGAATGGTTTGTCCCAGTTATTCGTAGAGCAACATCGGTTGAGGTTGGTACCACTAACTCAGGGATATATGTGGATATATTCAGTGTATGTATGTGTCCGCATGTATCTGTGTGTTTCTCTATATATTGTATATATAAATATATGTATATATGTATGTGTATATGTATATATATATATATATATGTGTGTGTGTATATATTCATATATATGTATATATGCATGTGTGTATATACATATATATATATTGTTATTGGTATTATTATTATTATTATTATTATTATTATTATTATTATTATTATTATTACGTCCCTTTACGATCTGAGTTCAAATCCCGCCGAGGTTGACTTTGCCTTTCATCCTTACGGGGTCGATAAAATAAAGTACCAGTAATGCACTGGGTAATTGCTGGCCTTGTGCCTAAAGTAGAAACAATTATTATTATTATTATTATTATTATTATTATTACGATCTGAGTTCAAATCCCGCCGAGGTTGACTTTGCTTTCATCCTTACGGGGTCGATAAAATAAAGTACCAGTAATGCACTGGGTATTTGCTGGCCTTGTGCCTAAAGTAGAAACAATTATTATTGTTATTATATATATATATACACGCATTTTAATAAAAGGCACATGATAGGTTAGCTGGAGGCAACAGATAAGAAACACGCACACTACTTGAGTTATGTATGCATATATTTGTATGTCTGTATGTAAGTATATGTATATATGTGTGTGTCTGTGTGTGTGTGTGTTTGTACAATTACATACGATCGCACTCATACGTTCATACACATACATAAATACAAAAATACATACGTATGTGCATACATAAATACAGCATATTCACACACTCATTGATAAATACATACATGGTTACATATCCACACATATATACACACATCCATTCTTACATACATACCTACACATGCATACACAGATTAAGCACCCAAACCACATACACACAACCGTATACTTACATCACGTGAAACCCTCTCGAAAAAATGGCGAAATCTGTGTGAAAGCCAAATAAATATTTATAGACGCAAGTTTAATATTAAAGATATCTTGCACCGACCGCCATGTTTAACGTGTATTTCTTGTATCAGCCAGTGGCAAGGTAGATCTTAATCTACTTGAATAAGTTCTTGCAACCAAGCTTTACCATTATTAACAGACATATCTTCACCTCAAACACATCACTGCACAAATTCTTCGTGAAGCATCTGCTTGGAATCTCGCGACCAAATCAATAAAAACGGGATTTAAAGATTGCGAAATTGTTGCTTGTTGTTGTTGGTGGTGGTGGTTGTGGTGGTGTTGGTTGTGGTGGTGGTGGTGGTGGAGGGGTGGGGATGCGGTTGATGGAGAGCTGAGGCTCTTTTAGTTATTATTATTGTTAGTTATTTTCGGTGTTGATATTGTTGTTGTTGTTGTTGTTGTTGTTGTTGTTGTTGTTGTTGGTAGTGGTGGTCTTCTTTGTCTTTGCCTGATTTTTTTCTGTTATTTGTATTTTCCTTTATTATTATTTTTTTGGGGGGGTCGGGGGGGATTGTTCACTCACAAAAAATCAGTAAGGGAGTAATTTGGGTGGTATGTTTGTAAGACAAAGTAAAAGGTGAAACGACATACACAAACAAACACACATTCATACATACACACACATAGTTGTCTTATTTCAATATTTAATTAATTGCTAGTATTTCATTTACTTCACCAAATCGAACTGACAACCCCACTAATGTAAGCCAACGTTCTAACCACTAACCTATGGGCCTTCACATATATATATATATATATATATATATATATATATATATATATATATATATATATATATATATATATATATATATATATATATATATATATATATATATATATATATATATATATATATATATATATATATATATATATATTATATATATATATATATGTTCATATATATATATACTTATATATGTGTGTATGTGTGTCTCTGTGTATGTGTGTGTATCTATCTGTGTCTGTGTGTGCATGTATGTATGTGTTGAACCTCCGTCAGTTCCATCTATGAAGGTTCCAGTTGTTTGATTAACAAAAACAAGTAACAAGCACATAACTGAGCGTCTTACAGAAACGTGTATTCTTAATCAAGTTCTCAGGAAGATTGAGCATGAGACAGTATTTGACAAGGCCAACCATTTGATTTTAAAAAAACAATCTGTCTTTTGTTTCAGTGTTAATGTCTCAGCCTCCCACAAATACGTGTGCCTTTAACGTACTTCTTAGAAGGACATTCAGCGAGATAGAATATATGCCAATGCTGGCCCTTTCAATCCCAGCTTCACATTCACTTTTGCAACTGAATGGACTGAAGCAATGTGAAATAATTTAAGGCGCCATGTGCCATGCGCCTTCATGCATTATATATTTATAGAAAAACAAATGCTCATAATATATATATGTCTATTCCTGTGTGCGGCAGGTGTGTGCAAGAAGTGCATGTTTGTATGTGTAATCGCGTAAGAGAAGAGAGAAAATGGGTGTTGAAGTGTGATAGAATATGACAGTTTGTCTTGTTTTCAGCTTTATATAAGCGGGAGGTCAAAGAATACATATGATGTAATGACCCTATATTTCTGGTACGTTCCATTGATGATGTTAACATTTTGGGTGGGTTGTCAGCATGGGAGTAAGTCTTACAGAAAGGGAGTTATATGTGTATATATATATATATATATATATATACATGGGTGTGGGAGTGGGTGAGTATATGTGTGTATATATATATATATATATATATATATACTGTATATATATAGAAAACAAAGAGAGTGTGGTAAAATAGCAGGTGGACCATAACGCACCAAAATACTCCATATTTAGGGTAGTAGAGTTGGTAATAGGAAAAGAGTCAGGACCCCGACGTCTGAGCTCCGGGGTCCTGACTCTTTATATATATATATATATCATTTCAGTATGGGCCATTATAAAGGTTCATATTTTTATTTCTAAATCGAATCCAGTTTTACACAATAAAATTACACCTTTGAAGATTTCATTGAATATTAGCAGAGGTTGCTAATATTGAGTTGCTCGGATATTAAATAGCAATTGTGTATACCATTTATGTC
The DNA here is from genome assembly GCA_964016885.1 of Eledone cirrhosa. Classification (NCBI taxonomy): domain Eukaryota; kingdom Metazoa; phylum Mollusca; class Cephalopoda; order Octopoda; family Eledonidae; genus Eledone; species Eledone cirrhosa. Next base: position 200,759,152 of record OZ024742.1, on the reverse strand, counting down.
AATACTTCAGTGCTGCTTCGAAAACTATACTTTTACAAAATCATCGGCTTTTTCCAAAAGAGGGTTCCTGCCCCCAGGAGTCCCCTACCCAATATGTGCCAATTCTGAGAGTTCACAATCATCTGTAGAACAAACGTAGCCCATGTGTCAAGTTTTGTGAAAATCGGTTGCGAACTCCAGAAGTTATGACGTTTTGTTGCATTGCACTGCAGTGCTTCAGTCGACTCCAAGGCAGTGGTTAAAGGGGTTATCTGCCGACGGGGGGGGGGGGGGGGGGCCTATAATCAATATCTGGAAAAATAACAGTGCCCATGACCATCCGGAGTACATAAGTAACCTATGTCTTAAGTTTGGTGAAAATACTGTAGAAATGCATAAGGTTTATACATACGCGCGTGCGTTCGTGTGTGTGCGTGTGTGTGGGGGGGTATGTATTTGTGTGTGCGTATGTATGTGTATGTCCGTCGGGGCATACGTATGCACTGGCCTAAATTTCCACTATTTACTTTTACTATTTTAATAACCTCTGTCATTTTCGTTTTCAATTGTATTTACATCATTCTTAAACTCCGGGGCTGGAAATCATTCTGTTATTTTAAATAGAATATTAGTCTAACGACTCCATTTATACCATAAACTTGGTCTTGTCTTTGCATGAAATTGTTCTTCACGCTCCACATAACGACGTATTATCCTCGCTTTTTTCCCGGTCATTGCCAGGGAACGTCTTCACGAACCAAAATATCGTCTTCCTGTTTTCGTTCGGTTGCAACGTTTCTCGAAATAATTACTTCTGCGTTCACAGGTTACTCTCAGTTCAATTTGAATGGGAAATTCCTGTTTCATCGATTTTCTCCGTAACCATGGAAGCTTGTAGCTTGAAAGTTGACCCAACACCTCCTCGGGTCATTCTGCATAACTGTATAAATTTTCGCTGCATTCCACCAAGCCGTTTCGACGTTTATCCGACTACACCTACATATACAACGTCTGACCACTTCCAATTTATATAGTAGATTTGTTTATATATGAATGACAAAAAGAAAAGTACAAAACTATACATGAATTGTTTCTACTAAACCTTCAATTTAAGACACAACCTACATATTTGATAGGACTCCAGCTCACTTCTTCTTCTTCTTCTTCTTCTTCTTCTTCTTCTTCTTCTTCTTCTTCTTCTTCTTCTTCTTCTTCTTCTTCTTCTTCTTCTTCTTCTTCTTCTTCTTCTTCTTCTTCTTCTTCTGCTCCCCCTGAAACATTGGGTTGCGAGCCACCCCATACAACGCCATGTTCTGAGTCTGCTTTTCAACTCCACCGTGATGCACGGTGCGTCAAGTTGTATCTAACCATTTTTTTAGGTCTTACTACGGCTGATTTCTTCCAGAGAGAAAGAAAGAGATGGAAAAATGCAAAGAAGATTCATCCCCGCTAAAGCTGCCGATCCAAAATCAGTAATTCAACTCCCTGAAAACTTTCAAATATATGCTGTTCTAGCATGAATATTATGCTAAGGATAAGCTGTCCACAAAGTAAGATATACTTGCATACCCCCGCTCATATAAACACATAAATACATGCATATAACTCACCGAAC
>OZ024742.1:200725058-200752558 GCA_964016885.1 Eledone cirrhosa | reverse complement strand
GTGCGTTTATACCCGCGCATCGTTCAGTCTCTTAGATCCTTTGAAGTGAAAGGTACGAATTTTTCTGGATACCCGCAGAAGAGCACAGGAATTCTAGCTTTCACTTAATAATTCTGGCGAAACAGATTCATGACTGTCCGGGTATCATAGGCTATTTGCCCGATTTAGGTTTGTTATTTTTATTGATTTATTATGTTAAATCGAGTCAGGCAAACCATATTGTTTTAAATTAGTATTTTTTCAACCTAGCTAACTTGGTCATTTGCAATAGGAACACATGTATACTTATATATGTGTTCATCCCTCTCATATATTCAATTATATTACAGGGCTCGGAAAGATTCCCTTTTTTGAGCTATTTGATTGTAAAAGACTATTTTGAGATTATAACTCAATCTATGATATGTATATTATATATATATATATATATATATATATATATATATATATATATATATATATATATATATATATATAATTTGAAATTTAGCAAAATCGAATCTCTGGCGGTTTGCAAGCAAATTCAGCCTACTTATATGAAATGATGAGATAGCAAAGCACTCGATAAGTTAGGTCCTTGGAGTAATAACATACGTTTAAATAGCTTGACAAATCGAACATTGTGGTAGGCAAAATCTAACACACAATAATATACCAAAGTAACGATAGAACTTACAGGTTAAGAAAAATACACCTGGACAAATCAAACGATTATACGTTTAAAGTGTTTCTTTGAATCCGAAATCAAAAATCAGACTTACGTGAATGGCAAGCTCGTGGTATTCATGATCGAACGGAGGATTCAGTTTTTCAACAGGATTTTCGTTCTACCCAGAACAGGGGTGATAAGCTAAATGTTGCTGCTAAATGCAGCGTATCGTATCTATAGCTGTCACGTGTTAATTCCAGCAAGGGAAATAACCCCCGGTTTTTGGCGGGTCATTCAAAATGTTAGACAAAGGAAATATTTAATTTCCGCTAATCAACATGATAAGCTCTCGACTAGATGTTATAAAACAAACTCAAATTATTAACCAATCAACAGAATTGTCTAATTAAATTAATTATTTAATTATTAAATCTAGGAGAATAATATAATTGGAAATTTAGTAAAATCGAATCTCTGGCGGTTTGCAAGCAAATTCGGCCTACTTATATGAAATGATGAGTTAGCAAAGCACTCGATAAGTTAGGTCCTTGGAGAAATAACATACGTTTAAATAGCTTGACAAATCGAACATTGTGGTAGGCAAAATCTAACACACAATAATATACCAAAGTAACGATAGAACTAACAGGTTGAGAAAAAAAATATATATATATATATAAACGTTTGTATATGTATAATAAAGCCAAAACAATGCTGGTATGGACATAGAATAAAGAATGCAAATGCAAAAGATCTTGTTGACAATTAGTCTTTTACCTTAGATTTATTTAAATGTCCTTAATTTTCGAGATAATATCTCTTCTTCGGAGGGAAGTAAAGCGGTTAAACCAGTGTTCTAAATAGTTTGCCAAGTCATGCTGACAGGAAATGGTATAGAGTATCTGTTCTATCTCTAATGTCAAAGAGTTAAGGTTAGGTGGATAAAGAGTAGTCTCCCCTTAAAAAGGTTTTTTTTTTTGTTTTTTTGTACATGCCTGTTTAAGTGTGTGGGAGAATGCATGAAGGTGTAAGTATGTGAGTGTGTGTGTGTGTGAGTGAGAAGATATGTCTATACGTAAATGTGGGGGATAGATGTTATCTCGTGTTAGAACTGGTCTTTGTGTGTGTATGTGTGTGTGTGAGAGAGAATAAGTGGAGGTGTAAGCGTGTGGGGGGAGGGGGGGTAAATATGGGGCTAGAAGCTCTATCAATTTATAAATTGGGTGTTGAGTTCTAGTCTATTATTGATTGGTGGTAGTGTTTTGTCTATAATTAGTGCTTCCTTAATTCTAAGATTGCCGAGGTTTCTTTCCTTAGTTTCTATCCTAACTGTTATGGTTTTGTCGGTGCTTTTGCATTTAACTAGGTGTTTCTTAACTGAGGAAGCGTTAGTATTGAGGTGTTCTTTTATTCTTATGTGGAGTGGTCTGGTGGTGCTACCTACGTAGAAGTTGCTGCATTTGTCACACTCTAGTCTGTATACGACGTAAGCCTGGTGGCATAGGTCTGTGTCGTTGATGGCGCAGTTGGCTAGCCTGCAGCAGTTGTCATGTCTGGTGGAGTGTCTTTTGGTTAGCTGTCCGCGTAGAGAAGGACCTGAGTGGGCCAGTTGGATATCCAGTCCCTCTCGTCTGATAGCTCTGCGGATGGCTGTTGTTGTTTCGTTACTGAAGTGTGGGAGCTTCAGGAAGCAAGTGTTAGAGCCTCGGGTGTGGTGTCCTCTGTTCTTTCTGGCACGGTTTGTGGTGGATGTCGTGTATCCATTCAGTTTGGGTACTTCCAGGAAATGTGTGGTGTGTGTGTCTCGGTCTCTAGCGTCGGTGCATTTGTTCCGGATACGTGTTAGTTCGTTCCTTATGTATCCGAACTTAGCGCCGGCTGGGAGGGCCGATCTGAAATGTATGAACAGGCCCCTGCTGGCAGCCTTTTTATAGAAGCAGGTGTGGATGTTGCCTTCCTCTGTTACCCTGAGTTGGAAGTCCAGTAGGGATAGGGATCCGCGGTCATCGGGGTGTTCCATGCTGAACTTTATACTGGCGTCCATGCTGGAGAATGTTGTGTATATTTTATCTGCCTCCTCACGGGATGATGTAAGAATGAGTATGTCATCTACATATCGGGTGAAGAAGATATGGGAATGGCAGGTGTTGAAGTCTCGGCATTCTAGCTGGTTCATATAGGTGATGGCCAGCAGGCCCGATAGGCTGGATCCCATGGGTAATCCTGTTGTATGTCTGTATGTGTGGTGGTGGAAGGTGAAGTACGTGTAGTCTACCGTGAAGGACAAAAGCTGGTGTATGTCCGTCGGATGGAGGCCGTAGCAGTGGATGTCCTCTGTGACCACGCAGTCCGTCAATAAATTGACAGCTGGATGAGCGGGGACTGTAGTGTAGAGGAAGACAACGTCGAGGCTAAAGGTGTATCTATTTAGTTTAAGTTGTTCTGGCTGGAGTTGGTGTAGTCTACGTATAACTTCGACAGAGCTACTGACATGCCCAGGAACGGTGGAGAGTAGAGGCTTGAGGACCTGGGAGAGGAGACAGGAAATTTTGTATAGGGGTCCTTCTATGCTAGAGACGATGGGCCTTATTTGCGTCTTAGTACTATTCTTGTGGGTCTTGGTGAGGTGGTAGAAAGTGGGCAGTCTGCTATTTCTAGTGGTGTAGTTGAGCTTAACTTTATTTCCGATGTTGTAACAATAAATGCTTCGGATTAAATGTTTTGAAGCATTCAGTTACGTCTATTTTTGTTGTTGATTTTGTTCTTTTAAATATCGAATAAGTAATTACAAATGTGTTTTTTTTTTTTGGCTCGATCTGAAGATTGATTTCTTTCATTTATCATATTACAAGAGGTTACATTTCTGGGTCGGTTATGATAGAAATAGTTATGATATATGGGTTTATAAAAGGTTGAGTGACTTCAAGCTGTCTTTTCTGACACGTCAAGTATATCAGCAACGAAGGACAGGGTCAAGTCTTCTTGAAACAAACGGACCCCATTGATGCTTCCGTGTTGTTTCAGCTAACATCCAATGATTTTGGATTAGCTAAAATCCATAGCTAATTTTTCTACTCTATATGTACGTGCATAAGTGTATATATATATGCGTGTGTGAAGCCGTGTGGCTGAGTGGTTAGAGAATTGGATTCGCAATCGTAAGGTTGTGAGTTCGATTCCTGGACCAGGCGATGCGTTATGTCCTTGAGGAAGACACTTTATTTCACGTTGCTCCTTCTACCTGGAGTTGCGACCGATAGATAGTATTAGCAATTGGAAAGACCAACGGAAACACTGTTCCCTCGGTCCGATTTGACGAAAGTCGATCGTTCCTTTTATATATATATATATATATATAAGTAATTCCGGGTTGAGTCGGAGGTAACCACAGTAACTAAGGTACTCAATACATATCAAAGTATAAAAGTTTTAATATAGAAGAGCTTCTAAAGGACTAGAACTGTTTCATTCGTGAGAAATCATCAGGGAGCCTGATGCGCTCCTGATGATTTCTCACAAATGAAACAGTTCTAGTCCTGTAGAAGCTCTTCTATATATATATACTTAGAACCGATGATAGATATATAGTTCAAAGTGACAAGAAACAGCCGTACACAAAGTCTTATTAGTTTCACGCTTTATATTGGAAAGAGGAAAGGATGTTCGACGTGTCGGGCTTAAGTCCTTCTTCAGGAATAATGTGTGTGCGTGTGTGTGTGCATGTCCATGTATGCACGTGTGTATCTGTGTATGTATGTATGTATGTATGTATGTGTATATATGTGCTTGTTAGGTTGTAAATATGAGTGTATATATATGTATTTATATAACCTGAGGTAACCTCTGACGGACAGGTCCGTACCCTATTACTGTCAGATGGCACGATAATCAAAATAACAGCCCTAGTAATATGCAACATTTTATTTTATTACTTACACTCCTCCAACGAAACATATTGTAAGGAGTCGAGTCATAGCTTCAGTCTCTTTGTCTGAAAATTAAAAGTATTTAAAAGGTTTTTATATTATTTTAATTTTGTTTTTCTGTATTGTATTTTGTTTTCTTTGTAGGTTGTATTTTTGTTATTTGTATTTGTATTGTTTTCTGTTTATATTGATGCTGAACACATTTGGGATGTTTCCACCTCACTTTCTTCTCCTCTTTCTCGCACTCCCTTTACGCATATATATATATATATTGTGGCTGCCAACTCGTTTTCGAGTACGGCCACTACTTTATATCCATGTAGGAGAACCCCTACCGATGCGCTAAACAAGTGTGAGTTTTTAGTCCAGCCAGCGACTTGAAAACTCTGGTACAAACACTACACCTGTGACAATTATTGACACATAGTGCTGGGCCCATGGCACCATGTGACGACAAGTGCAGAGAGATCTCCAGATATAAAGAAATGCCTGTGCCGTGAAGCTTTTATAGTGAGCAAAGGCACTGCACAAAGCCAGTCCCACTCTCTTAACCAACATGATATTTACCAAAAAGAATAACAAGTCGACATCATTGGATATATATACACACATACATATATATGTATATATATATAATTTATATATGATATATATAAATATTTATACATATATATATATGAGTCTGTGCCTGTGTGGTGGTGGGGGTGATTGTGTTTATGTAAATGTGTGTACCGTAGAATAACAAAGTAGGCATTATTATGCATAATTCCCAGCCACTCTTGCCAGACAGTATGTTTGGAAACAAATATTTTCATAACCTTTCATTTTTATGAGGATAAGATACCATAAGGGTGGGTATATATATATATATATATATATACACATATATATATATATATAAAAGTATATATATATATATATATATATATATATACACCTTTACATATATATATATTTATACCTATATATATATATTTATATATATATATATATATATATATATATATATATATATATATATACTTGCATCTTGCATGCATACATACGTGCATTCATATATATGCCTAAGTAAGTAACATATACATTTAAATGTTCTCATGCACATATATTCGTTTGCTTGTGTGTATGAATGTGTTTTATATGTGTATGTCTGCTTGTATGTGTGTATGTGTACATGTGTTAACGTTCGAGGAAAGGTCTAGTAAAGCAAGTTAATTCGATTTAACAATGGTTAATTAAACCAATGTCTATATTTAGTTGTCGTTATCTCCACTATCCAGTAATAGTAAGAGGTATTGGGGCGGAAGGACTGGGGGTAGTATGTAGCACCTAAAATATAGTGTTGGACAAAAGATGCGAGCTGGGGATAACTGAGATTGTGGAATCTTGAGGGCACGAATGGCGATGAAACAAGACCAACCAATCTCTCAACCAGCTTTAATCATCAAAATCTACTACTACTACTACTACTACTACTACTACTACTACTACTACTACTACTACTACTACTACTACTACGACTACTACACTACTAGAATTCCCTTTTCTCTAAACCCATCAACCAATGACCTCCACCCATCTTATAGACACCTAAAATATAGGCATTGTTAGCTTAAGAGAAACGTAAAAATAAGGAGTGGTACCTCAATTTGAACTTGTTTATAGAATTCTTTCTGCCTTTGTCACTCTAAATATAGATTTAAACAATTAGCTTTTAAAGATATCCCTTTTCTTAAAACCCATCAACTAATGACCTCCACCCATCCTAATCCCCTCCCTCTTCTACACAAGAAAAGATATAAATACCACCATATTTACTTGGACAGTCAGCTTCCTGATGATTTCTCACGAATGAAGCAGTTATAGTCCTGTAGAAGCTTTTCTATATTAAACATTTATATTCTGCTTTGTATTGAGTACCTTACATACTGTGGTTACCCCCGATTGAACCCAGGATAAACTTATATATATATATATAAATATACACGGGAGTGTATGATTGTGTATAGAAGATTATATTAATAAAAGGAATTCCAACGTTGTCTGATTTACTCGTTTTATTTACAATCCTTTAAAATTTATAATGGTATTATAATGAAATAGTATGGTAGAATATTAAATGTTAAGTGTTAATTGAACAAGTACTTTCACGCTTTCGCAATCTTCAGGTTCATATTCTGTGGTGACAGTCAAGTTTGCAATTTTCAACTGTAATGAGATGGGTAAATTGTGTGCCTTATACACAGTGAAAAGCGGCTACAGAATGCTAGATTCTGCAAACTGTATTTCAACCAATCGGTGTGTAGTTTCACTGGATTACTAAAGCTGATTGGTTTAGGCGTCACGGTTGGTTGAGCAAGTCTAACGACTACTAGTTCACCCTATACAAAGTATCAACTGTTTTGCTATTTTTAGAAATGATGAAAATAGCATTTTCTAGTAATCATCACCATCAACATCACTTCCATTATTATTACTGTTGCTGTTGTTGTTAGTGGTAGTAGTCGACATGGTCGTAGTCATAGTAGGAGTAATACTCCATTACTATTGTTCATTTAGCTTGGGTTGGAATTTATATATATATATATATATATATATATATATATATATAAAGTTGCATACATTTAATATGTATGGGTGACCATTCATTTTGGGGTCCAGTTATGGCCCTGCATACATGTTAAATATATAACACTATATTTATACTAAATAACCTCTTTTGCAAAATAGATTGAGCATTGTTTTCCTTGACCTATATATATATATATGTGTGTGTGTGTATGTGTGTGTGTGCGTGTGTGTGCGTGAGTGTGTGCGTGTGTGGGTATGTATATATATATATATATGAAAAGAGTCAGGACCCTGACGGCCGTTTCGACAGATAGATCCGACCTAAGTATTGAGTACTGTGGTGCGTTGTGGTCCATCTGGTATCTAACCACACCTCCTTTCTTTATATATATATTTAAAACAAGAGACGACCGGACGGGACATATCCCTTTAAAGATTTAATGTTGCACAAACCAGTATACATATTTCAATGTCCTGGCTATCCACGGATACCATATCTACGATGGATGAGTTGCATAACGTGAAGTGTTCTTCTTACAATGACATCATGACTAACTACACTGAATGACAAGTTCAACCCATTGGTAAATCACAGAAAATAAGGAGTTAACATATAAATATACATGAATAATCACAGGAGATAATTTTTGCTCGCGTGTAACCACGCATAGCTAGTATAGGTAATATTTACCTTTAAGAGTGATTAACCTTCCTTGACACCCATAATTTCGATTTAGATTAAATTCATTTAATTCATTTTATCTTAATTTTGGATTTATAGATATCTATAAATCCAAAATTAAGATAAAATGAATTAAATGAATTTAATCTAAATCGAAATTATGGGTGTCAAGGAAGGTTAATCACTCTTAAAGGTAAATATTACCTATACTAGCTATGCGTGGTTACACGGATATATATATATATATATATATATATATATATATATATATATATATATATATTAGAGAGGGTGTGGTAAGATACCAGGTGGACTATAACCCACCAGATCATTTGGGGTAGTAGAGTGGGTAATAGGAAAGGATTCAGGCCCCGGACGGCTGAGCCCCGGCCTTTTCGAAGTCTGAATCCTTTCCTATCACCCACGCTATAGTCACTTATACATTATGGAATACTGTTGGCCTCTTGCTACAATACTTTCTATACCTTTCATTTATATATTTATACTCGTATTTCTTTCCTAGAGTGCTTAAATTATTTGTGACTAATCCCGGTATTTAAAAAAAAAACCGCGATAATATTGCTTTTTGCTGAACTCCTTATTGTAGAGTTTTTTTCGGAATGTTTTTTACTGTTGTTTCATGTAAACAAACATTCGTCTCATTCTGACGTCACCAGCCCTGTTTTTCCACATGTGCGTTTTATTTTCATAATCACGCATGATGTTAAACTAACCTGCTTTTAAATTCCCTTTTTGGCATATTAATCAGTGAGAATCTGGCTATCGTGTTGAGCTCTGCTGAGGATCGTATTCCAACCGTGACCATCTCCACTGAATGTTTACGTGAAATAGTCTTTTTCAAGACTATACAGAGCATTTGTAGTTGTCCCAAATTGAAGGATGAGTATTTTAAACTTTATTTTATCATGAGTTAAGGCTCAATTGATTTTTCCATGGATTTCACTAAATTCTGTTGGATAAGTCTATATCCTGATTCTTTTTGAATTGAGTTTGAATTATTTTTCCTGCATCTTACGTTAACTATTTTCCCATTTTGACACTATAGTCACTTATATATTATGGAATACTGTTAGCTTCTTGCTACAAAACTTTCTATACCTTTTATTTATATATATATATACATATATATATATATATATATATATATATATATATATATATATATATATATATATATATATAGAGAGAGAGAGAGAGAGAGAGAGAGAGAGAGAGAGAGAGAGTGAGAGAGAGAGAGAGAGAGAGAGAGAGAAAGCGAGAGAGAGATAGGGAGAGAGAGAGAGAGAGAGAGAGAGAGAGAGAGAGCGAGAGAGAGAGAGAGAGAGAGAGAGAGAGAGAGAGAGAGATAAAAGAAAATGAATATATATATATATATATATATATATACAAGAATATATACATATATATATAAAAGAAAATGTTCGCTCTGCATGGCTGAATACAATAAATGTAAAATGCCAAATGCGTAGCTCCCTCTAAATATATATATAAATATCCTAATTTTGCTTTCACCAGAAAGCTTGTCTACTCAAAACAAGGAAATTGTCTGATGACCCTGTTGTCAACCAGGTGAAAGTTCAGATTAAGAAGACTCACTATTTAGACTTAATAAACTGTATATTTAAACTCTGCTTCGGCATTGAGTGCACATTTCTCTCATCCGTTAAGTACATACGAACAGACAGACAGACAGGCAGAGAGGCAGAGGGAGAGGGAGAGAGAGAGGGATTAGAGAGAGAGAGAGAGTGAGTGAGTGAGAAACAAAGGAGAGAGAGAGAGAGAGAGAGAGAGAGAGAGAGAGAGAGAGGGGGGAACTGATACGTCTCTAGGAGTTTGTGTGGGTGTGCGTGTGTGTATAATTTCGAAACCAGTACGAGTGAACAGCGGTATCCAATTAATATAACGCTACATATATATATAAATATATGTGTGTGTATATATATGTATATATATAGTCTAAAGTCTTAAGTCTGTCTTAAGTCAGCGACTGAGACTGCAAGACTCCCTTCTGGACAGTCCATCACAGGGTTAGTCCATCACAGACGCCAGTCCATCACAGGGTTAAACCCTCTGTTATTGCTGGCTCACATTTACAGCTGAGTATACTGGAGCAACATGCAACCCAGGAATCGAACCCATGACATTATGATCTTAAGTCCAACACCTTTACCACTAGGCCACGTGCATCCATATATATGTATATATATAAAATATATATATATATAATATATATATATACACATAAATAAAATAAAATAACAGGAGGCTGGACTGGTGTAAATCCTTGAAAGGTTTATTATACTATGATCATTTCAATGACCGGGTTCCATATGAATCCGGTGATATCATCAGGTATTGGAATATAACAAAGGAATATGTAAAAAACCATTTGTCCGAAAAATCATAGACAGAGACAAAGGGGACGACTGACCAACTAACTGCCTTTACCTCGGCCAGTCGCCCTCAAAGTGAATCTACTAATGATCATCTGGTGAGGGGGCGAAGGCTTATAATGCACTACCACCTCTCCGTCAAAGAAAAAGGGGAAGAAAGAAATGAAGAAAGAAGAAAAAAGGAAGAAAGAAAGAAGTCAGCGTAAGGGTCACACTACATTCATGCTAGAAAATGCCGCAAAAAAAAAGTGCTACTCCAAAGAATCTATAATGGTGTCTATATGGTCTAATGTGTGAACCGAAGATTGGAACGTTAAACTCATGTTGCGCCAACAAACCTAAAGAAATATATATACACACATATATATATATATATATATATATATATATATATATATATATATATATATATATATATATATATATATATATATATATATATTATATATATTATATATATATATATATATATATATATATATATATATATATATATATATATATATATATATATATATATTAAAAAGAGGAATTCCAACTTTGTCTGATTTACTCGTTTTATTTACAATCCTTTAAAATATATATAATATGGTATTATAATGAAATAGTATGATAGAATATTAAATTCTAAGTGTTAATTGAACAAGTACTTTCATGCTTTCGCAATCTTCAGGTTCATGATATGTGGTGACAGTCGAGTTTGCAATTTTCAACTGTAATGAGATGGGTAAATTTACTACCTTTTATACATTTTATACAGAGAAAAGTGGCTCCAGAATGCAAAGCCCTGTAAACTGTATTTCGACCAATCAGTGTGTAGTTTCACTGAATTACTACAGCTGATTGGTTTAAGCGTCGCGGCTGGTTGAGCATGCTAACGACCAATAGTCATACCCAACGTATCAATTGTTTTGCTTTTTGAAATGAGGAAAATAGCATTTTCTATTAATCATCACCATCAACATCACTTTTATTATTATTATGATTGTTGTTGTTGTTGTTAGTGGTCGTGGTCATAGTGGTAGTAGAAGTAATACCCCTAGGCGTTATTATTGTTCATTTAGCTTGGGTTTGAATTTATCAATAAAATTCTTTTCTTTGATTTTTCTCTTGATTTCACTCGGGCTGTGTAATTTGTAGAATGGGAATATTATAAATATTCCCTGACCACATGTTGCCAGGTGGCCGCTTAGGGGTATCTGACGGACATTTGGGTCTCTGATTTGTTGACGGTGTACCCGTGCACGTTCCGATAGTGCATTTCCAGTTTGACCGACATATAGTTCTTCACAATTTGTACCATTGTAGAAGATACGAATACCAGGTACAAACGCCTAACAGAACTAAGAGAATTTTTGCTCAAACAAAAATACCCATCTCTACTTATAGAAAATGGCATACAGCGGGCTATAAAAATACCTATACAACAACTTAGAACAACCCAAGGAAGAAGAAACCAAGAACTGGTCATACCATTTATAATGACACACAACCCATGTCACCAGAATATCTTCAACACTGCCAAAGCAAACCTACCGATCATTGCTCAAAGTAATGAATTAAAAGGCTTAATCACAGATCGATCTTTGACTCTTAGTAAAAGACAGCCGAAAAATTTGAAGCAATTGCTAACAAAAGCAAAGTTTGACCTTAACAACAAAGACCAATCATTCACTGTATCTAAATGCAATGATAATCGATGCGGCACATGTCAATCCATACACGCCGGTCAATATATGAAAACAAAAACTGGAAAAATATTCCCAAATGCAAATATGAACTGCAAAAGCAGAAATCTAATTTACTGCATTAAATGCCCGAATCGTGAAGAACTATATGTCGGTCAAACTGGAAATGCACTATCGGAACGTGCACGGGTACACCGTCAACAAATCAGAGACCCAAATGTCCGTCAGATACCCCTAAGCGGCCACCTGGCAACATGTGGTCAGGGAATATTTATAATATTCCCATTCTACAAATTACACAGCCCAAGTGAAATCAAGAGAAAAATCAAAGAAAAGAATTTTATTGATAAATTCAAACCCAAGCTAAATGAACAATAATAACGCCTAGGGGTATTACTTCTACTACCACTATGACCACGACCACTAACAACAAGAAGAATAATAATAATAATAATAAAAGTGATGTTGATGGTGATGATTAATAGAAAATGCTATTTTCCTCATTTCAAAAAGCAAAACAATTGATACGTTGGGTATGACTATTGGTCGTTAGCATGCTCAACCAGCCGTGACGCTTAAACCAATCAGCTGTAGTAATTCAGTGAAACTACACACTGATTGGTCGAAATACAGTTTACAGGGCTTTGCATTCTGGAGCCACTTTTCTCTGTATAAAATGTATAAAAGGTAGTAAATTTATCCATCTCATTACAGTTGAAAATTGCAAACTCGACTGTCACCACATATCATGAACCTGAAGATTGCGAAAGCATGAAAGTACTTGTTCAATTAACACTTAGAATTTAATATTCTATCATACTATTTCATTATAATACCATATTATATATATTTTAAAGGATTGTAAATAAAACGAGTAAATCAGACAAAGTTGGAATTCCTCTTATTAATATAATCTTCTATACACAATCATACACACCCGTGTATATTTACCTATCTATATCTATATATATATATATATATATATATATATATATATATATATATATATATATATATATATATATATATATATATATATATATATATATATGTCTCAAGGCTCTGATACCATCAACACTATACACACAGAGCTGGCATATCTAAGAACTGACTAACTGCCTGATGAGGTCATAGCCATTCAATGGCTATCATCGAAATATATATAGCAATAAATAAAGGATTATGAGTTCATGCAATTGACTTATGTTTCGTCACTATATATATATATATATATATATATATATATATATATAGGAACAAGTAGGACCCCGACGGCTGAGCTCAAGCCGTTTCGACGGCTAATTCTGGACATTTTTTTAAGTCCAGAATTAGCCGTCGAAACAGCTTGAGCTCAGCCGTCGGGGTCCTACTCGTTCCTAATACCCACTCTACTACCCTAAGTATTGAGTACTTTGGTGCGTTATGGTCCATCTGGTTCCTTACCGCATTTCCTTGGTTATATATATATATATATATATATATTAGAATGTGAGGTATTTTTACAAAATGAAAAATAACCGAGTTGTCCTACACGAGTGAAAGTATAAAGAAAAAAAGATGAAATCGAAAATCCAACTAGAGTCTTGTTTTAAAAAATATATATATTTATTCTGCTTTTCAAAAGAAGAGTTGAGATGGAGGGTCTGTGGTTTTTCTCATATATACATATATATATATATATATATATATATATATATATATATATATATATATATATATATATATATATAAATGGAATAGAATGACAGAAAATTTCATTTCTCACTCTTAGTACGGCAGTTACTTAAAGTATGTATACGTACATACATGTATGTATATAGATTAACAGTAGTATGTATATATATTCATAGATGCACACATATATATCTGCACGTATCGGTTTACCGATCATTTATTATAATGCTCGGTTTGTTTGTAAACAAACAAACAGCCCGAATTACGCCGTACAGTGTTTAGGCAACCACGTCACCGTTTTGTTCAACACTGACACAGGAACGATGTACTAGTTTCAAGCTTATTAGCTATCGTCAGCATCGTATACCTTCCTGCCAGATGGTTGAACGTCTGAAAGTATATACTTTCCTTATGCATATTAACGGCTGAGCAGCCTAATTTGCATATCGAGTGAGTTTAGTCGGCTGGGCACACCGAAAACGATAAATGGAATAGAATGAAACGAAATTTCATTTCTCACTCTTAGTACGGCAGTTACTTAAATGTAAGTACGTATGTATGTATATATACATACATATATGTATACAGACGTACAGTAGTATGTATATATATACATACATGCACACATATATATATGCACGTATCGGTTTACCGAACATTTATTATAATGCTCGGTTTGTTTGTGAACAAAAAGATGACGTGGTTGCCTAAACACTGTACGGCGTAATTCGGGCTGTTTGTTTGTTTACAAACAAACCGAGCATTATAATAAATGTTCGGTAAACCGATACCTGCATATATATATATGTGTGCATGTATGTATATATATACATACTACTGTACGTCTGTATACATATATGTATTTACGTATACATACATACTTACATATATATATATATCAAAATGAAAATCCGAAGGCAAGGTAAAATTCCAATCATTTAATCACGACACATGTTTCAATAAGAGATAGATCGATTGTGAAGCCATGATCGATTATCACTGATCTCATCAGGTGAAATTGAATTGTCTTCAAATTCTTGATATGAGGGAGAAAAATAACGATGTTCTCTCACAGAATTCATTCCCTCATATGAAGACACACCAGTCAGAGACACGGCGAATGCTATTAACTTCAGTTGAGGTCATAAAAGTTGTCAGATTTCTATTGCTGCAAAAGACGCTGGACATCAATCAAATCTGTAGGGATATAGTCGGTCACAGTTAATGTGAGTGGGTACACACACTCTCCACACCCACATACACCGGCTCGAAGTCAAAGAAAAAATATATACATATATATACACACATCAACACAGTATCAAATCTGTAGAATTATAGAAGGTCACAGTTAGTGTGGGTGGGTACACACACACTCTCACACACACCGAAGCGATGTCAGAGAAAAAAACAAATATAAGAAAACAAATATAAGAATGTATCAACACAGCATTCACCGAAAGTTAGTTCACAAAACAACAGATGCTACATTGGTAAAATCTCAATTGACGATGTAAATTGGAAATATTGGGTTAACCCCACACACATAAGCAAGTAAGTTCAGTTCAGTGTTCTGCTATACGTGTATAGATTGAATTGTAACATCCATATCTTCAAGTGTATGTTATGGTATATACACATCTGAATCGTCCAAAAAAGGGTATGTCTGGGTATATACACATCCACGTGAAGAGCAAGCAATCAGCTCATGTCGAACTCCTTGTATACCGCTGTCCCGTTGAGAATCCGAGTCACCAAATCCGTGCGTGCAAGCAACCGCAATGAAGGCCAGCAAAGGGCTCCGTGTAGGATTGGGTATTGGGTAAATGCGTCAGTAAGTGCGATTTCCCGTCATATGGGCCAATGAGCTTTTAAGATAGTTGTTTGAGTGGTGGAGGTGTGTTATCCAACACAGAAGGTGACGTAAAAAAAACAGGATAGTAAAATCCAGAGGTTGTGTGTAGGCCCATTAATGGTGTGTAGGTATTATTGTTCAATCCGTAACAGTGAGTCCTCCATGGATCAAAACCTAGTGTAGTGTTCAGTCGGTAGGAACGTGACAGTTGTAATTGTGGGAGCTCAATGTCTAAAGGAAACGGGTACTGTGTGTAGAGTTATGTATAGAGAGCTTAATCGGTCCTAACTAAGTGTGTAATACGACTAGCTATATCCCAACCGAGAGAACTCAATGGTTAAGGTATCTTAAAGTAAAGGTAGGTGCGCGTAATCGGTCATGCCTGAGTGTGCAATCAATTACTAACTAGCTATTCTATGTGTGTAATCAATCTAACTATTTACTAGCTAGGTATTCCAAAAAAGTGCTCTCAGCTGTGAGAACTCCGTGGAAACAGGCCGAGTATCGTTTGTAAGTGTGCAAACAATCTTAGCCGTCTAACTACCTAAGTGTGTGACTGTCTGTTTATTGAGAGAACTCTATGCTAAAGTAGAGAGGGAGGAGTTAGTGGTAGGTTACCTTCCAAAAATCCTGCGGAAGGTTTTCGAGGTTCTATGTTGGCAGTTGCTGAAAAAATCTGCTCTCCTGTTAATTAATAGGGGGCCGCCTCTAATACTATTAAAGGTTTCAGCTATACATAAATTGCAGACGCCAGTGCTGCCGTTATAAGGTTGGGCTGAGCAAACTATGGACCAGGATAAGGAGTGCTCTATATTCTGATGTTTAAGCTTCCAGACTAATTCAGAAAGTGCCGTGCTATTTTTTTTATCTAATCTATTAAAGGGGGTGATTATACAATCTATCCTTAAATTCCGTGGCAGTTTCCCCAATATACCTAAAGGTTCTATCAGGAGTGGAGACCTTACAGTCGTAGAGTGTTTTTGGTAAGGCATTTCCCAGTCATGGGGCAGGTGGCGGTGCTTCTGCAGTTATTTTTTTGCTATCGACCTGGATAGTTCCAGATGGACCACGGTACCTTTGGGGTTGGGTCTCAGTTCCTGTCTGCTCTATGTTTAAATTCCCTGGGGTTGGGGAGACCCGACTCGCCTCACCTGTATGAGTCAGTTCCTCAATAGAGCTGTCAGTCTTCTTGCCATGCCTAATTCCCTCTTGAGCTGTCCTAAGTCTACTATAATTCATCTTAGCTATATTCTGAGCTATGTTACTAGTTGTGGAGTAGGACAGCTTGATGGTATTTCTATTGAATATTTTATAATATCTGTGTGATCTAGGGAAGCATTTGTCTAAGGTCCAAAAGAAAAGCTTAGCTATACTAGTGGCCAGGCCAGTGGAGTAAGGGGGATTATACCACATGACTTTTCTGGGCCGATGCCTCTTGTTCCTACTAACTATATTAGAATTACCTGTCTCCCTAGTAGTTACTGGTCTATTGTAACTGGAAATTGCCTGTGGGTCGATGGTGTCCTGGAGTGTCACGATTGTGTTCGGAATCGTCCCAAGTCTCCAGGGCGGTGTACCCCCCATGCGGCTATTGGGTTTACCCTCGATAGCTAGGGTTGTATCCACTATGCGTCTCCTACACCTGTCCATATTCCCCTTACTCGACCCTCGTTCCATACTGCGTTCAACGGTAGTTTTATCGGTTCCACAATTAAGGTTACCATTAGAGTTTCCGCTGGCGTTACGTTGCTCAGACCCCGTGTTAGTACCTGGGTGGTTGTTTCTATTGGTACCAATAGCATTGGGACTAGGCGGCAATACAACATGAAGTCTATATAAATCCTCCCTCGTATCACGCCTGCTGTTAACTAGAGTGTCACTATTTAGGCCTAAGCTATCGCAGGCAATGTTGCTTCTACTATTTAATGGACGTTGGAATGAAATTCCCTCGCTATGCCCCACGCGTTCCAGGACGCTATTATAGTAATTCGAGATATAATTAAAGGTATCTTCATTGGAACATAGTCCTGAAATTCTACTAGAGACGCTTTTGGTAATACCGTTAGTGACTATTCTAGGGTGGTTCGATTTTGCGTTGACATAGTTTAAATTCTCGTTGGGTTTTTGCAGCAATAGAAATCTGACAACTTTTATGACCTCAACTGAAGTTAATAGCATTCGCCGTGTCTCTGACTGGCGTGTCTTCATGAGAGGGAATGAATTCTGTGAGAGAACATCGTTATTTTTCTCCCCAATATCAAGAATTTGAAGACAATTCATATTCACCTGATGAGATCAGTGATAATCGATCATGGCTTCACAATCGATCTATCTCTTATTGAAACATGTGTCGTGATTAAATGATTGGAATTTTACCTTGCCTTCGGATTTTCATTTTGATACTTATACTCCGTTTTACATCATCTAGTTGTTCCCTTGAATGGAATTTGAGATATACAAAAGCGTGGAGAACTTAATATTGCTAACATAAATTTATTGGACCATTTTACACAACCAATAATGCACCTTACTATATAACAACTATATATATATATAAAACTCAGAGCTGTATGGGAGCCTCCCAAAAGTCAGCCCAAAAGTGACACAGAGGAGACTGAGGTTAGCTGGACATGCTCACCGATATCCAGAGTTGACATTGCACTCAGTGCTCCTGTGGGAGCCCCTACATGGACACACTGGAAGAGGAAGACCAAGGTTAACGTATGTTGATGCCCTAAGGACAGACACTGGTCTGTTGGAGACGCAGGACATGGCAGCGAGGATGAAGGACAGAGACCACTGGAGAGAACTCGTCCATGGATCTCGGGAATTTTACCCGCCCTAGATAGATAGATAGATATATATATACATATATTATATAAAGTTATTCCGGGTTGAATCGTAGGTAACCACAGTAAGTAAGGTACTCAATACATAGCAGAGTATAAAACTTTTAATATAGAAGAGCTTCTACAGGACTAGAATTGTTTCATTCGTGAGAATGAAAGAGTTCTAGTCCTGTAGAAGCTCTTCTATATTAAAACGTATATATATATACCAGCATACATACATACATACATACATACATACATACATACATACATACATACATACATACATACATACATACATACATACATACATACATATCCAAACAGATATGCATACCTCCTTTTACACACTCATATATGGATGAGTGAGTGTCTGAGTATATCTGAGACTTTGTGTCTGTCTGCATATGTATTTCATTTGATATACGTATGCTTAGAAAACACGTGCGCGGCCAAACTAACCAGCCAGCCACCACACATAGATAGATGGAAAGATTGATAATAATTTAATTTTGATTGGATTAATATATTCCGAGCACACTTCGCATGTTAACGATAATATATTTGGCAAATACATGTCATAAGGAATAAATACTTCACTTCAGGCTTCACTTACTACCGATATTATCTTTCATACAAACACCAATCTACACACACAGACACATACACACACAGACACACATATATATATATATACATATATACATCCACACCCACTTATCCACACACACATATACATACATACACAGTTACATAGGCACATAAATACATACACTGTTCCTCACACGCGTATAGACACACACATTCTCTCGTTATTTCTCTGTCTCGTTATATATATATATATAAATATATAATATTTGTATGTTTGATGTTTTCTGTAGTTTTCATATCCCGTAATATTGGATACCCCTCCACCACACAGCCTCGGAACTCTCTCCCCACCCACTTTTCTCCTGAAGAAGGGCTTATCCCGAAACTCAAGAGCGTGAACCTAATAAACCTTTGTTTGTACTGCCTCCCTGTTTTTGTTCCCGTCCAAGTTTTCACTATATATATATATATATATATATAAACAGTATTAATAAATGGAAAATATATTTATAATACCATATTTATTTTATTATACGTATTTCAAGGACACAACATTTTAGTGTGCTTTCATCGGATAAAATATATTTGGTGTTAAGATATTGACATACCTTAGCGCAAACTTACTAGCATAAGCCCGCTATCGGCAGTGAGGTAAAAATTCCAAATCACAAGGGCTATAGGTTAACAAGGATACATTAAAACAGAAAAGGACCGTTATTATAGACGCTTGATAAATTTTGAAAAATAGCGTATTTATATTGGTCCGAACAGTTCGTATCTAGCTGTCGAAACGGCCGGTGCTCAACTGTCGGGTCCTGACGCTTTCCCTATTACTCACTCTACTAACCTAAGTATCGAGTACTCTGGTGCGTTATGGCCCACCTGGTATCTTACCACATCTTTGTTATATATATACACAGAGAGAGAGGATGAGAGAGAGACATTTTGTCTAGTTTCAATATTTCGACACCGGTCGTGGTGGAACACCGCCATAGACATAAAACATTCAATGCGGCTGCGTGGCATTAATCAAAGTAGATAGCAAAGAAATAACACAAATACGATGATAAAATCTAGAGCTGGGGACAATAATCAGAAATTGAATGAACAATAAAAGGATAAAACAATAAAACAAGCGACCCACCATCACTTTTTTGACAGGACCACACCATCCAAGGATGTTCAAAAGGGTTGAAAATAAAAACTAGTTTTCAATATTACATGATTAATTTAGTGAATGCACGTGGTCTAGCGGCTTTGGTATGGAGTTGTTGCTCATAACGTCATGGTTTCGACTCCTTAACCGCGGAGACTGTGGTATACTTGTCCAAAGTATTTCATGCTGCTTTTCCTGTCACAGATTTCCACTGACAAACAATATCAGTGATTGAAAGATCCCTTAGTCATATGTAATGATAGGCTCCTTCCTTTCTTTCTTTTTACTTTTTGGTAATTATACATACTAGTTGTAGCCCGGTTTTCTGTAGGACATACAGAACTTCACACACCTGTTGACAGACACATTTAATATTCCCACGATTTTAGTTAAAATCCGTTAGTTACTATGGCGACAACACTCTCTAGCTATCTATCTTTCAAATTCTCTCTCTCACTCTCTCTCTCTCTCTCTCTCTCTCACTCTCTCTCTCTCTCTCACTCTCTCTCTCAATAACAACATCAACAGCAACCTGTCATTAGAGTGAGTCTTCCATTTAGTCTGTGTTGCGTTGTCTATATGTTGAAAGGCATACAGAAACACACACACACACACACACACACACACACACACACACAGACACACGCACACACATACACACACACACTCTCTCACACACACACACACAAACACTCGCACACACACACTCACACACACACACACACACTCACACACACACTCACACACACACAAAAACAAACAACTAAAAAGTAAACTATATATGTTATATAAGGTGTTTAAAAAAATTGGATATCATTTGTAATGTAAATATTTAGGAAACTACAAAGCCCCGGACGATGAGATTGAGCAGGCTTTATGTTGAGCAACATAATAAGTTTTAATGTGACAACCTTGTGAACAAGTCATTGATATGACATTTTTTTAAACGCCCTGTATATATACATATAAGTATGATGCACAGACAGACGAAGAAACAGCTCTTCTTTCATAATATAGATTGACATGTACATGATACCCCATACAGTAATGCACTCAGTTCGTAAAGTTAACGTATAAGTAGCAACGAATTCCGCAGACATCTTAAGGTAAATTGCAGGGAGATTCAGTATAACATAATGGGTGACATGGTTAGACCTTTAAAATAGAGGTAGATGTCATTCAACGGACTTCCAAATAGTTGCCATCGATCCACTTTCATTCAAAAGACATGGATCGACCCGAAACTGTGGTAAATGACACGTGTCCAAGATACTACTCAGTGGGATTGAACTCGAATGCGAAGTGAACTCCTTAACCATTCGGCAATGCTGCATCCGCCGCTTGAATATACATCAAATAGAAGCATAAAGAAGTTGAATATTTGGGTTGCACAGGTTATCTGTTACATCTAGTTAACTAGGACAAACCCTCTTTTCAATTATAGCATCTCAACAGAACCAGAACCAGACACTCTCATCTTCCTCCTCCTCCACCACCACCACCAAAATTAGTACCAAGCTAAAGAATTAGTAAAGCTAAGAAGAGAAGCTTAGAAGCAGACAAAGTTTACTGAAAATATCTTAGAAAGCTTTTTAGCCTAGCCTACTTTCCTTCTCAAAACTGTTGTTCGCGGTTGGCTTGTTATTTCAAACTTTCTAGAATTCCTTCGCTAAGAAACTTATTTTCGTAAAGAAATCTGCAAGTCACATAGTTTTGGTCTGGAACCAATTTTACTTTTTTTTTTTTTTTTTACCAAATAATTCTATTTTGAGCTCCCTTCCTTTCTCTCACGTGCTTTTCTTCACGTGCTTTCTTTCATTCTTCTTTTTCTTTCTCTTGGGAGGTCTCAATGTAACTATCATAGGTGTAAAACAGTAACAAATCTTGTCTGAAATGAGGTGATTAACAAATTGCATTTTCATTTGTTTCTCTTCTATTTTTCTTTTTTCATTTCTTTGATTTTATTTATTCAAATTGTTATTCGTTTACTGGTTTCAATCATTAGACTGCGGCCATGCTCCGACACCACATTGGTGCGATTTTTTTTTTTTGGGGGGGGGGTCATATCTTATAATTTTTGTTTCAATTGTGATAGGTATTTCATCGAATCCTTTTTGTCAAACTGCAATATTCCGTAATATGAAGGAGGAACCACTTGTCCTTGTTTTAGTTTACTATATATATATAGTAAACTAAAACAAGGACAAGTGGTTCCTCCTTCATTACGTTCATTGGTTGGTGACGTGCGTTTTGCCACTGATCAGCTCAAGGGGTCTGACAAGCTGTGGATTACAGAGTCGGGCTAGATCGATACAATTCGAATCTTGAGATGAGCAGTGGCGAAACGCACGTCACCAACCAATAAACGTAATGAAGGAGTAAGCACTCGTCCTTGTTTTATTTTATTATACTACACTCTGTCTAGCTCGACACTGAAGTGAACCTAAATATCGAGTGCTCATCTGGGTGAATCTACAGTAACTCCACGTACTCCTCCTGGATATATATATATATATAAATGAAGTATTTCCGTAGGAAAGGTAAAGGAAGAGAGAGTGCTCTATGTAGGCTACAGAGCGTATATATAAATCTGTATGTGACTGACGGCTGAGAGAAAAGAATGCTCGATACCGAAGTAGAGTTTTAATATTCATTAAGGGCGGTGGATTGGCAGTATCGGTAGAGGGCCATACGCCATGCTTTAAAGCAAAGAGTTACGGCCCTTTATGGTCTGAGTTCAAATCCCACCGAGGTTAACTTTGCCTTTCATCCTTACAGAGTCGATAAAATAAAGTACCAGTAATACACTGGGATAATTGCTGGCCTTGTGCCAAAAGTAGAAACAATTATATTAAGGCTATATGGTGAGTCTTGTTACTCTGGAGTCTCGCCTGGTTATGACAGGGTTATCAGGTTAAAAAGGCGAAACTCCAGAGTAACAAGACGCACTATTTACATTTAATAAAATGAATATATACACATATGTGTAAGTGTGTGTGTTTGTGAGAGAGTGAAAGAGAGAAAGTGTGTGTGTGTGTGACGCGGGCACTTCGACACAGTTTCCGTCAAACAGATTCCAACCACAAGACATTGGTCAACCTGTGGCTATAGTAGAAGACATTTTAACTGAACCTAACACCAGGTGGTTGAGAAGAGAACATCTTAACCACACAGCCGCGCCCGCACCAAAAGCTATACATTTATTTATTTATTTTATTTTATTTGTTTTTATATATATGTTTTTGTGTATATATTTTTGTGTATATGTTTTTGTATATATGTTTTTGTATATATATTTTTGTGTATATGTTTTTGTGTATATGTTTTTGAGTATATGTTTTTGATGTTGATTTCTTTTCTTTTTTGTTATATATTTTTGTGTATTCATTTTATTTTATTTGTTTTTATATATATATTTTTGTGTATATATTTTTGTGTATATATTTTTTGTATATATGTTTTTGTATATATATTTTTGTGTATATGTTTTTGTGTATATGTTTTTGAGTATATGTTTTTGATGTTGATTTCTTTTCTTTTTTTGTTGTTGTTTAATGTGTAAAAGTCTGGAGTGAGTTCCTGTTTTTTTATTGTCGATTTCCCTTGAAAAAAATAGCTATTTTCAAAGAGGGAACAGTAGTAGCTATGACCCTATTCAAAGGTCTCCGAGACAGAGAGGAGGAATTCGTTGAACAGGAAACCTGTCCCGAATACTTACAACCCAAGGTTCCTGTGAATGTGTTATGACCATTTTTTTCTGGGTTAAGGGATTTGCCCTTCGTTCCCTGTATCTATATGTCTATGTGTAAGTATATGCTTGTGTGAAAACGTGTATGTATATATACTGTATATGTGTGTCTCTCTCTGAGTGTGTATGAGTATAAATATGTCTGTATGATTGCGTGCGTTATGTGTATGTGTATGTGTATGTGTGTCTGTGTGCCTATGAATATAAGTATATGTGTGCATGGCTGTGTGCGTATGTGTATATGTGTGTGTCTGTATGTGAGGATGTACGTGTGCACACAGATCTATTCCTGTCAGATTTATGTCAATTTTTCAAAGTAAGAATGGTAAAAGACCGTGAGAATAAATATTGGAATGTTCAGCTGAGTTGTCAGGAGTTCCTTGGTATCCAGCCACAACTGAATTTACGCAAAGCCAATGACAAACCATCTCTAGGATTCCTGTACATGATAGAAATTGTAGCAAAATATTTTATTAATTACAATCCAACTTGTTATTAATGAGAAATATGAGGGTGGTGGATTGGCAGTATCGGTACAGGGGTCGATTTAACCGACTTTCCACTCCCCCAAAATTACTGGCATTCTGCCTATACTAGAAATCATTATTATTAATCTTGCCAGGGCGGTGGATTGGCAGTATTGGTAGAGAGTCGGACACCATGCTTTGTGGCATAGAGTTACAGCCCTTTCCGGTCTGAGTTCAAATCCCGCCGAGGTTAACTTTGCCTTTCATCCTTACGGGGTAAGAAACCATTAACTACAATCCAACTTGTTATTAATGAGAAATATGAGAGAGGTGGATTGGCGGTATCAGAAGAGAGTCGGACACCATGCTTTCCAGCATAGAGTTTCGGCCCTTTACAGTCTGAGTTCAAATCCCGCCGAGGTTAACTTTGCTTTTCGTCCTTACGGGGTGGTTAAAATATAGCACCAGTAACGTACTGGGGTCGATTTAATCGACTTTCACCTCCTCCAAAATTACTGGCCTTGTGCCTATAGTAGAAACTGTTATTAATGAGAAATATACATTAGGCATTTACTCTTTGACTGGCTTCCATCAATAGACTGAGGCAATGCTGGGTCACGGATTTGAGTTAGTTGATTATATTTACCCTGGTATGAATTTTGTCAAGTCTGGTACTAATTTTACGGTTTACTTTCTTGACGAAGCGCAAAATTACAGGACATAAATTAACAGCAAACGTAAGCACATACAAACATATATATATATATATATATATATATATGTATGTGTGTGTGTGTGTGTGTGTGTGTGTTTGTGTGAGTGCGTGTGTGTGTGTTCATAAATGCATTTATATGTATAATAATTATATATTCCCTTATATGAATATATGTGTGTATATATATATATATATATATATATTTATATATATATATATATATATATATATATATATATATATATATATATATATATATATATATATATATATATATATATATATATATATATTTATATATATATATATGTGTGTGTGTAGAAATATCCGTAGGTGTGAAAAGGGATTAAGGAACACGGTGCTCAATCGGGAAGATAGCTTATATATTATATCATATATTTATGTTCATACACGGAACAAAAGCCCTACCTATGGTTTCCACCAAATATTGACCATATCTCCAAACTTTTTACATATATATATATATAACGGCGATGAATTAGTTTTGTGAGGTTTTTGATATGAAATCGTGTGTCGAAACAAATATTGTTATACTTGGGGAGGGTCAAGACCCTCCCCAAGTATAACAATATATATATATGTAAGCTATCGCCGTATTTTGACTAAAGAAATTAAAGAAATTATTTAGCCTGATAGTGGGGTTAAGAACCTTCGGAGAAATGGAAAAACATGAGTATTGGCGTACCCATGTACGTCAATACTCATGTTTTTCCATTTCTCCGAAGGTTCTTAACCCCACTATCAGGCTAAATAATTTCTTTAATTTTTTTAGTCAAAATACGGCGATAGCTTACATTTCTAATGATTTCAAACCAACTCGCTGTTTCGAAAATATTCTTACATATATATATATATATACATAATGCGATGAAATACCATTGATGGTTGGCAAATCACTGACGAGGGACTAATTTTATAATATATATATATCTATCTATCTAAGGCGGGTAAAATTCCCGAGATCCATGGACGAGTTCTCTCCAGCGGTCTCTGTCCCTCATTATCGCTGCCATATCCTTCATCTCCAACAGACCAGTGTCTGTCCTTAGGGCATCAACATATGTTAACCTTGGTCTTCCTCTTCTAGTGTGTCCATGTAGGGGCTCCCAAAGATGAAATAAAGATGGTTATAAGAGTTCTATATATTTTATTATACCTATTTCGAATACAAAATCATCCTGCGACGGATGATGTGTTCTCTTCAGATAAAAAGTAAGGTACAATGATATGAGGCATAATAGCACTTGTTTCTATGAAAGTGCTATGTCTAAATATGACAGAAATATATGTGTTAATACTATAGTAAGAAATAGATAGGAAAATAGAAGAAGAGAACAAAGGAGAAAGAAAGAGAAGAAAGAAAAAAGAAAAAAGAAAGAAGAAAAGAGAGAAAGAGAGCGCGAGAGCGCGAGAGAGATAGAGAGAGAGAGAGAGACTTTTGATCAGGAACGCTGTCAAATTGAAAACAGCTGTAAATAACGGTTAACAAATAAATTGATGAGGTGTATGTGCGACTATTATAGAAGGTATTCAAATATTAGAGGTCTAAATATATAAACTGGGTATATTATTTTCTATTGAGTTTAAATACTAAAAATTGGTTTAAGAAGTGTAAAAATGTATTAATAAAATAAATATAAAAATATATTTATAAAATAAAAATAGTCTGTCTATGTGAAAGTTAATAATTTCTAGTAAAAAGATATATGTGGGTATACTATTTAATGTTTTTTTTATATCAACAAGTAAATAAAGGAAATTGCTAGAAGGATTTATAAACGTAGAAAAAACGTAGAGAAAATCTATTATAATATGACGTCATCATTTGTTTACAAAATCCACGAGGGTTTGAGCGAAAATTTAAGGCTATACAAAAGAAGACCAAAGGCTTTAATGAGAAAATCAAAATAATACATTGTAGAATATAGTGAAAGATGTGTAAGGATAACAGTGACTCGTGGAATATGTTATAGGACATCAGCTATATACTTTGTGAAAGGTCTTGTAGGATTTATGATTACAAAGTCCAAATAAATCGGTTGTCGATTTATTATTGTGTTGAAATTCGAGATTATGGTAAATTTTTCAACTAGACATAAATTACAAACACTATATATGGAAGCATTGGAGTATGGAGATGTGTTGTAGATTTTACGCCAAGAAATTTCGTAATTTATGTTTTTGTCTTTTAAGGACCAAATAAGTTCTGAGAGTGCGGTGCTGGTCCTTTTAAGTGGAGATTTAAATGTAGAAGAATGATTATAGAATCTTGCTTTAAATGAGGTAGAAGTAGAGCCAATGTAGGTATAGGAATTGGTACTAGTTACCACTTTACATTCGTATACTTGATATATACTTTAATCTAGATACTGGGTCACTTGCCAATAACTCTGTAAATAATTTTAATCGTAAATGCAAATGCCCTATTAGAACTAATTGTCCTCTTAGTAATTTCTGTCTCGATAAAACCTAGTGTACGAATGTAAAGTGGTAATTAGTACCAACACCTATACCT
>OZ024742.1:200690058-200715058 GCA_964016885.1 Eledone cirrhosa | reverse complement strand
AAGTGTTATCAACGAATAAGCACCACATATTTGAATAGAAGGGAGAAAGTTACATATACTTAAGCATAAATAACTCTATCTTAACATCGAGTTTGAAAATTTACCCTTAAATGCCCTCTTAAGAGAAATTGTCTTGTTTCGAATATTATTTATTCCTGCACTGTCATATCTCCCTTCATCGAATAGATTTAAGACGAGGTGTAATTCCCATCTTCATACTTTCGAGAACTCTAAGCTGGACTAGTACTTTTTTACACACACACACATATATATATATATATATATATGCTTGAACGTTGTCTTAGTGCTACCACCAATTAAATATACCAGCCAATTTCGCACTATATGCAAATGACCATTACCAGCCGATGTTTTCAGTGATATATGCAAATGACCATATCTAGCAAGTGATCATCACGCAAAATACCATATAGACTATCGTCTATTTCATGCCAATACGATTTTGAGTGAGTGTCACAGATGGTCAATTATTTAATCTTGAAACAGCGCTGTATGACATTCTCAAAATCTACTGGCAAGTCTGATATATTAAAATAGAAAAATAGAGAAAATTTCTTCTTTTTTTTTTTTCGTTACGAAAATATATTTTTCTTTGGCAGCGAGGCTACCCATATGTTCATTGCATATAAACATATTATGTATATTTTTATATACACTTCTATTATGCTTAACCGTTGTCATTGGCCTACCACAATGAAACATATGTAAATGCTAGAATATATATATATGTATATATATACAATAATGAGAGGTACACAAATATATATATATATATATATGTTAGAAATATAAGCTTTCACCATATTTTTTTTACTAAAGAAATTTTAGCCTGATAGTGGGGCTTAGAACCCTCGGAGAAATGGGGTTTAGAACCCTCAGAGAAATAGTGGGGTTTAGAACCCTCAGAGAAATGGAAAAAGATGAGTATTGACGCACATGTACGTCAATACTCATCTTTTTCCATTTCCCTGAGGGTTCTAAACCCCACTATCAGGCTAAAATTTATTTAGTCAAAAAATACGTGGAAAGCTTATATTTCTAATTTTCAAACTCGCACACTGTTTTCAAAACATACTTAATATATATATATATATATATATATATATATATATATATATATATATGTAGGAAAATGTTTAACCCCGACGGCAGAGGTCAATATATATATATATATATATATATATATATATATATATATATATATATATATATATGTAGGAAAATGTTTAACCCCGACGGCAGAGGTCAATATATATATATATATATATATATATATATATATATATATACTATAAATTATGTCCTTAAAATCATTTGATAAGATATATACTCAATTTCCTCTCCCAATTAGAATAATCAACTACACAAAAAAAAAACAATTAAACCACGCTATAAGATTAAAAGGCACCTGTGAAGAAATAATAGATAAATAAACGATAGCCATTTATTCGTGATCAAGAGCCATAGAATGTTTATCCATCATTTCAATAGCACGTGGATATATATATATACTAGACATGAAAAATGCGCAAGCTCAAAAGTGCCACAGAATGTTATAATAAACCTTCAAAAGTGTGGGACTAGAGTTGTTGCTAAAAAATATTGTAATCATTATATATCGTACATTCTGTGGCATCCTTTATAAAAATAGCTTAAACCAACGAAGCCTTTATTTTTACGCTATTTCACTTAGTTAATTCTTAGAGTGTAACATATAAAAATATGATTTACAACTATAAAATAAATTAATTAATATAATAACAGAGCTGCGGAGCTGAAATTTAGGAAATAATGGAGTATCGGATCCTGAGTTGGAGCCAGTCAATTTTTGGCCGACTCCGCAGCCCTGTATAATACATTTCATATTAAAGTTATTAATAAACCTATTTTACACTTCATGCAAATTACCACGAGATATTGATATTAGATATAAGATACAGCGCAATATCTACAGCTGTAAAAGTACGAAAGCGAAGTAATAATAAGTGGCTTAAGGTAATTCCAATATGAAAGTTTGTAGTGATAAAAATTTGATAATGCAATACGATTGTTAATATTATAGTTCTATGAAAATGTAACAATAGATAACTAAATTAGTTTACTATTAGTATATTTAAGAAATTATCATTATAGATTTGATCGTTCATATAAGCATCATATTAAGTTTCAACACAATTATTTTGTTACTATGAGTATATGATAATAATATTACGTAATTATTTATAGCTGTTATTACATTAAACATAGATGTATTTATTTTTATATGTTACACTCTAAGAATTAACTAAGTGAAATAGCGTAAAAATAAAGGCTTCGTTGGTTTAAGCTATTTTTATAAAGGATGCCACAGAATGTACGATATATAATGATTACAATATTTTTTAGCAACAACTCTAGTCCCACACTTTTGAAGGTTTATTATAACATTCTGTGGCACTTTTGAGCTTGCGCATTTTTCATGTCTAGTTTAATATTTTTTTAAGGCAACGCTTGTAATAACTCTAGTTAAACAGGATATATATTAATAATAAATTATCGTTGTAATGTAATTAGATTATGTAATTGTTATTATAAATTATCTTATAAATATTAGTGTAAGATGTATAAAAATATTTTCAGACTTTTAATATAAACAACTACAAAAAACAATCAATATTAAATCAATATATTATACATAATAGAAAACATAAAATATACAATACAAAAACAAAATATTTACATACAATTGCAATTATCAGTGTATATACATTTTCTTTATATTCCCTGAGCAAATTAATAAGATTTGTTTTTATTGTACATAATTTGATGACTTGTTGGAGTGTATTAAAAGATAGCAACAATTTGTGATTAAATTGTTATCTTAAGCAACTCACTTTTTAATAGTTGTTGGCTGAGCGAAATTGTAAAAGCCTATGAGCAAATATAAAAAAAAATACACAAACAACATTTCCTTGTGTTATTACAACATTAGATAAAATAATTGAGCAATGTCGTTATATTTTGCTCTTATTGCACATTAATAGTGTTTCTATTTTTCGGCACAAATCCATTACGGCAGTCCATTACTGGTACTTTATTTTATCGAATTAGTAAGTATGAAAGTCGAAGTTAACCTCGGCAGGATTTGAACTTAGAATGCAAAGGACCATAACAATACTGCAAAGCATGGTGTCTGACGCTCTACCAATACTTGTGTTGAGCTGGTCATTAATTTATGGTGGTCGTGCGTGGAGTAGAGCAATCGCTAGTTGAAATATTATGAACAAAACATTTTTATTTGCCGAAGAACATATTTTCAATACTGTTTGTGAATGTGACGAAGGAAATACATTCTGATATGGAACAGTGTACAAAGTGTGTCTGTGAATAACATAATGTTACCTCATGTTGTTGTCAAGACATAATGGATTTCGTATATCCAGTTAGAAGATGAAACCTAGCCATCTCGGATTAGTTATATTTCATGCCATGTGTAAACGTGTTTGAGGATAGCAAAATATGCGCGTTAATTATAATAATTAGTTAATAATATTACAAAATATACCTAATTAAACTCTTTGCTTGAAATTTTATCATTCTTCGTTTATATATATATATATATATATATATATATATATAGAGAGAGAGAGAGAGGGAGAGAGAGAGAGAGAGAGAGAGAGATTTATCTAGTCCTTCGCTCAAGATTAATCTATAAGTTTAGATGTTTGCCTTCGTTTAAGTAAATATTACAGTAAGATTTTTAATATAAACAACTACAAAAAACAATTAATATTAAAACGAAAAAATTATCAATGATAAAAGAAGCGGATGCAACTTTTTTTTTTATAAAGTTATATTCCTGTTTCTTTAAAGAACATTTCATTTTTGTTCTATTGTAGGCGAAATAATGCAATGGTTTAATAGGGAAGATATAACTTACGAATTATGTCTCTAACCGTGTAACGCTTTTTAAGTAGATAACTACAATTGAAAATACTAAAGAAATGGAACCAACAATTCAATTTGAAAGTCGTCTAGTGACAGTGTATTACTGGTACTTTATTTTATCGACCCCGTAACGATGAAAGGCAAAAATGCAAATGCTTAAAATTTAAATTGCCTTAATTCTATCGTCTGCTGTTTCATTAAAGGGAGATTATCGTCGGTATTTAATTCTATCGTCTACTGT
The DNA here is from genome assembly GCA_964016885.1 of Eledone cirrhosa. Classification (NCBI taxonomy): domain Eukaryota; kingdom Metazoa; phylum Mollusca; class Cephalopoda; order Octopoda; family Eledonidae; genus Eledone; species Eledone cirrhosa. The sequence continues at coordinate 200,710,869 of OZ024742.1, read as the reverse complement.
TCCACTAAACAGATATACCTCCACTATCGTCTCTATTTATACATTTTAACTTATAACTTATACACATTTGATTTGAAATATTTTATCTACTCCCCCCTCTCAATATTATGATGATTTCTTTCGAATGAAACAGTTCTAGTCCTGTAGAAGCCATTTATATATATAATTGAACTGAGTTAAAAATTCACAATATTTATAATTAAATAAGCTCATATATATATGTGTGTATTTATCTGTTTATTGTATTATATATAATGTGTGTATATACAGGATGTCCCCCAAAAATATATACACACTTCAACAGCATTCTAATAACTATTGCCTGTACAGGTAATCAAAGTGTCAATCGAATGTTAGTTTCGTGTTTTAACAGTACAAATTTACAATACACACATAAAACCAGTGTATATACATACATGAGTGTGTATACACATACATGAATGTGTATATACAATATATATGTATATATATATAGACACATATATTCACGGTGCAACGGTACATTAAAATATAGATGCGGGGGAGGGGGGGTGTATATATAGGGGCGCTGGGGATAAAGGAGTGTAAAGCGTGTGTAATTGATATATTGAAGGAGAGGAGCGTGCAGCGATAGAGTAACAAATATATAGAGAGGGGGAGAGATGGTATTGAAGGGGAGGAGTGCAAAGCGAAAGAGTAAGAGATATATATAGAGACGGAACAGATAGAGAGAAACAGGCGTAAGTAACAGTGGAAGAGATATAGAGAGAGGTACTCTGATTGGTTGAAAATTAGCCAATGACATACGATCACCACCACCACGGCTATCCCCGAAAAATTTTTAAAGAAGCTAGGCATATATGTTAGAACACGAAAAGTGAACATTCTGTTGTTTCACACTTTTCGTGTTCTAACAGATATATATATATAAAGGGAAAAAATGAAACGAAATTTCATTTTTCACTCTTAGTACGGCTGTTACTTAAATATAAGTATGTATACGTACATACATATATGGCAGGAAGGTATGCGTTGCTGACGATAGCTAATAAGCTTGAAACTAGTACAGCGTTCCTTTGTCAGTGCTGAACAAATGAGCAACGATGGTTGCTAGACACTGTACGGCTTAATTCGGGATGTTTGTTTACAAACACACCGAACATTATAATAAATGTTCGGTGAATCCATACGTAAATATATATATATGTGTGCATGTATGTATATATATATACATACTACTGTACGTCTGTATACATATATGTATGTACGTGTACATACTTATTTTTAAGTAACAGCCGTACTAAGAGTGGGAAATGAAATTTCGTTTCATTTTTTCCGTTTATATATATATATATATATATATATATATATATAAACAGAAAAAATGAAACGAAATTTCATTTCCCACTCTTAGTACGGCTATATATATATATATATATATATATATATATATATATATATATTCGTTATTCCGGGTTGAATCGGAGGTAACCACAGTAAGTAAGGTACTCAATACATAGCAGAGTATAACAGTTTTAATATAGATGAGATTCTACAGGACTAGAACTGTTTCATTCATTAGAAATCATCAGGAATCTGATTCCTGATGATTTCTAATGAATGAAACAGTTCTAGTCCTGTAGAATCTCATCTATATATATATATATTCTAAAGAATGAAACAGAATCTCATCTATATTAAAAACTTTTATACTCTGCAATATATATATATAAAAATGCAGCATATATATAATATATAGACGTATATATATATATATATATATATAAGTTGCAGATTCAAATGAACATTGGGGGCAATCCTTTGCAGTATTCTTTCCTACCATCTGCAATTTGAGATCTAATCCTACCGAAGTTAATTTTGACTTTCCTCTTTCGAAGTCCGTAAATGAAATACCTATCCAGTACCCTGCGTACTTCTTTCTCCCCCCCCCTCTCTCTCTCCCTCTCTTTCTTTCTCTCTCGCACTTACACACACACCTTCTGGCTCTCTCTCCCTCTCTCGCTCTCCCCGCCGCACCCTCACCTTCACTCTCTCGAGTTAAACGCCTCTATGGTATTTGAGACGTAGGAGGCAGTCAGGTCAATCCAGTTTTTCCTATACCCGGTGATGACATAGAATTCCTCCCATTCCTTATTCACCAGTTGTAGATATTCAACAATGTTCTGATGCTTATTCAGTTTAAGTCTTCCTCGCTTTTCTTTCATTTTTTTTCATTTTTTATTTGCCTTCTGGAAACCAGTATAAAGTTTGGTAGTCTGGTCTCGTTTGTGGCAGTCTTCTTCTTCTTCTTCTTCTTCTTCTTCTTCTTCTTCTACTACATCATCATCATCATCATCATCATCATCATCATCAACCTCATCATCACCATCATCATTATTATCTTTATCACCATCATCTTCTATCATTATCATAGTAGATTGACAGAATCGGTAGAGCGTCGGACAACATGCTTAGTGACATAGAGTTACGGCCCTTTACATTCTGGGTTCAAATCCCGCCGACATTAGCTTTGTCTTTCATCCTTACAGGATCAATAAAATAAAGTACCAGTATTGCACTGAGGTCGATTTAATCGACTTTCCATTTCCCCAAAACATTGTTGGCCTTGAGCCTAAATCAGAAAGCATTATCATAATCACCATCATCTTCTTTCTCTTCTTCTCCTTCTTCCTCTTCTTTTCCTTTCAATTTCACATATATTCTCAGTCCATATATTTTGATATAGCTACCAGGAACATATATTAAAGGGGTGGACGTGGTATGATAAAAAGTATAGAGGGGGAGAGTTGAATAGCTGGATACATAAATTTCGGACGGAAATCATCTTTTATCTATGAATCGATATAACTATCTACCAGGTACACATCCATACTTTCTTCTCTCTCTCTCTCTCTTTCCCTTTCTCTCTTTCATCCTGCCATCTCATGCTCTCACTCCGACTGTACACTCGCATATACATCTAGGCATATATACATAAATACAGGTATATACACACGCACACAAACTCACATACACATGTATATATATATGTATGTATATATATACATATACATATATATATATATATATATATATATATATATATATATATATATATATATATTATTCAAAATATTAATAAATGAAGACGTTCACATAATCAAAATATGTTTTATTATATATATTTCGGAGGTACTGTGCTGTTTTTTCAGTACGTCCTCATCAGATAAAATATATGAATTGATGTATGACATACCTCAACTGTTTTGATGGTTCAATTCCAGTATTGGCAGTATTTTGATTATGTGAATGTCTTCATTTATTAATATTTTGAATAATATTAATAACTACAGAAAACTTCGTTGTCGAGTGCTTTTAATCTATTGTAAAACTATATTTATTGAGTAATGAATGAACCATATTAATCTTTGGTTATATATATATATATATATATATATATATATATATATATATATATATATATATATATATGAAAGACGTAAAATAAGAAAAATTTTTAAAAAGATTTAAAAAATTAACTTACTAAAATTTTCACTCCAACTAATTAGTTTCTGTAATGGGATAAAGACAGTTACGTAATATAACCGTCGAGAATTCATTACGTCATCAGGGAGTCTATTCTCAGCTAAGTCTCCAGGCAATGCGCGGACACTGGGGACTCATATAAAAATAATAATAATTCGGTAGATGGAACAGCTAGCGGGGAATGGATTCCATGCACTGAAAAGCATGCTGTCTCTGGTCAAATGGCAGATTCTAAAGAATCAATCACGTGACACTGAGGCTAGTCGGAAGGAGTGGGATGGTAAGATGACAGAAGCCTACTACCACACCAATGAATTAGTAGTGGTTTTGGCAGGTTTGCTCAACAAATAAATAATTTGGAGATAAATATAGAGAATTATATATATATATATATAAAGTACCATCTGAAACAAATACACACAGTTGCATAAAACGAACCGCCAACTGCACAATTCCCTCGTCAACCAACTTGGTGTTGTGCAATTTCACGCACATTAATATATATATATATATATGTGTGTGTGTGTGTGTGTTTGTGTGTGTGTGTGTGTGTGTGTGTGTGTGTGTATGCGTGTGTGAGAGATGTTTGTGTGTGTGTGTGTGTGTTGATTGCTACTTCTTGTCAGAAAAGGGCCATCCCTTCATTCAACATTGCACGATCATGTGCACGCAGGTGACTTTTCAGACGAGCTTTTCTTTTGCAAGCCCGTTCATAGATGTGACCCTTGAACTCTCTGCCTCCTGGCACTAACGACTGGGGTGTGTCTTCATGTAGTTTGCCATATCTGGTCAGTCCACCAACTGATTTGCAATTTAAGCCACACACTTTGCAAATGTACCGCGGAAGACATGGCGGTAGAACCATCTCAATACTGGCTAGATTTCTCGCTGGCTCGTGTGACTTTAAATGGTTAACAAATCCAGCTCTTGATAGAAGAAATCATCCACGTATATTGCAACTCAATGCCAGGATTGTTGCATGCACTACACGTAGGTGCCGCTTAGGAAGAGAACGCTTCAAAGCAGTATACGCCACTCACTTTTGCTCAAAGATATCACGTCCATACTTGATGGTCTTTCTCCATGATGTATGGCATTCAAACAATGCCTCGAAGTTATCCATATCAATCTCCAGAACATTAAAATTGTCTCTGCTTCGGGATAACTTCCATATTCCATCCTGATCACATGCCCAACGCATCTGGTTCATTATTGACCTCTTCCCAATACTGGTGCTGCCTGCTTTCTCACATACTGAAGTATCAGGTGCGTAAGAGGAACATTTGATATTCATGACACATTGGATACAATGATGATGAAATGTTTCCAGCTGCCTAATGTGATGCCTGTAAGTTGTTCACGCTTTGCACCCGTATAGCAGGGCTGTAAGAACGCTGGCCTCATACAAAGAGATTTTTGTGAGTCTCGTGATACCCCGATCTAACCAGGCTCGCTTCTCAAGCTATCCCAAGTGAAAACTCGCTTTTGCAATCCTGATGTATTTCAGCATCGAGGATACCATCTCTACTAGGAGTACTTCCGAGATACACAAAGCTGTCCACCACTTCCATCCACGAGAATGTCATACACTTCCCCAACTGGTGGAATGTACATGGCCTGTGTCTTCTCGATGCTAATATTTAGCCCAAATACAGTGCATGCGTTGGAGGTGTTCAATATCAACTGCATGTTCTTTACTGTGAGCCAAAAAATCTGCATCATCAGCATACATGAACTACCTGAAAAGAGTGTTAAATGATTTGGACTTGGTGTTAAAATGTCTTGGATTAAAGACTTTGCCAGAGGTTCTCAATCGCAAGTATACACCGATTTCGAAGTCTTTGAATGCATATATATATATATGCCAGCAGCAATGCGACGTAGAGAGGGAACAGAGAGGGTGTAGGTATGTCACCCTGCTTGACAATGATTTCCACTTAAATTGACCCTGAAAGTGTCCCACCGAAATTCACTTTTGCTTTCATATTTTGATGTGGTTTATTGAGTATTCCAACAAATTCAGAAGGGTATTTATTGTCTCAAAATGACCCACAATGAACTACTATTAACAGTATAGAAGTCTTTAGTAAGGTCGACAAATGCTCGGTATAATGCCCTCAAGTCTCTGCTGCTATAAGTCCTCTGCATCTTTTCTGAAACTTCAGACCATCAGCTATTCTTCATCTTTCGAGTTTTACAATACAGTTTTAACTTTGCTTCTGTGAAGGCCTTCTCAAAAGTTGTCCTCTGTGGATCGTCTCCATCAAGACACATCGCATACAGCTTCTTCTCCTCAAAAGCATGGGGATTACATCATCATTATCATCAAACTACATTCGGTATTATGTCTTCTTGAGACCGAGTACATCAACCCCGACACTGTAAACATGTTTTTTGTAACTGTTCCCAAGTTCCATAAAATAAGCTTAGTGCATAATTGCAAAACGATATAACCATTAGTATTTATCTTGCCCAAACGTGCATTGAAATCTCGAAGAGTAAATATTGGTAAAAAGCTATGATTGATTCTTGGCTAATATTCAGAGTACACTGAAATGACAGTCATGAAACGCCCCCTTGAAAGAGGAAATCTCAGATGCATATTTCAATCACCGGTGCCTTGTGGTTGCTCTAGCCGCTTAGTGACCGTCGATTGGACAGTGAAACCTACTCCTCTATTTCTTCTCTCTCCAATTGGTTTCCCTTTCCAGAGAACGTATAGTCAACACCCCTTTCTGTTAAATGACCTTCACCACTAAGACTGGTTTCATAGGTTGCATCTATATCAATAGTATACCTGTTTCATTCTCTGTCGACAACAGCAGTTCTGAGTTCTGGGTTTGTGGATGATTCCTTATCAAGAAGTGTTCTAACATTCCATGTAGCAACATTCAACGTAATTCTATCCTTTTCAAAATTCATCTGAAAATTACTATTCTTTCTGTTTTTCCTACTTGTATCAACAGCCGCCAGCCGCATGTAGCTGACTAGTTTGATGGTAGAACAAACAATGTTTGGGGTCACCTTTACTAGACCTCTCCCAAGATTTGGATGAGCAGTGTTCTCCCTTGAAAGAGCTACTCAGTCACAAAAGCGTCCGCTCAAGCCAGTTCCTATTCTGAAAACTTGCAACGTCGTTAAATAAACATTAACCCGCCTACATGTAGATTAGCAACTGTATACCTCCAACTCGTTAGGTCTGTATACGTCGCCACTTCCTCATCGCTGCATGACTTTGAAGAGATCTGTACAAAGAGATAAAAGCAGTATATGCTTGTACTACACATATGCTGTCCTCAACAACCAGATTCCAATGATAAGCAGACGCAAGATAATTGGGTGTTGTATCAACCACGTGTTTTCCAGAGTGGCCTTCTCGCAAAAATGAAATTTAAGGTAAAAAATAAATAAAATAAAATGAAATAAAAAGGATTATTTAAAATTTATTTTTTTACTTATATATATATATATTTATTTATAAGTTATATGAATCAAAGTTCTGTTCAAATCATTTATATGCATACAATTGTTTCCTCCAAACCGAGGTTTGGATTCTTCAGAGCATTTTATTAATGATTGATTACATACATGACCTCCTTTTCAACCCAAGAGACATACAGAAACATATGCATATATTGTTGCTTGGTGGGTCGACATCCATTATAACATTTAGCGTGGCAGTATACATTTAAAGATTACAGTCATATCAAAAGAGGATAAAATTAAAATTAAAATTAAAGTTAAAATACAACATGAAATTAATGCGATAAGATAGTCAGAAGCTATATTTATTTATCTATTTTAATATACTAATTTTTTAAATTTATTTGTAAGTGTTGCTTGTCCTACCTGTGTGTGTCCTACCAGTGTTTTGTTTTATCGGTTTAGTTCTTGTGTCTCCGTATGTCTTTATCTTGTCATTAGTGAGTAGTTGTGAGGTTGATACATTGTTATATCTGGAGATGGTCATGTCTCCCATTTTAAAAATATGGATAATCACTCCCTTTTGTCATTACTTAGGCGCTTATCCAGAGATCCGGGCCACCCGACACACGTGAGTCAGCCAGACAATAGCTTCTGATTATGATGATAATGGTGATACTGATGTTATTGATGATGATGTTGATGATAAATACGATGTTGATGATTATGATACTGATGATGTTATTGACGATGATATTGATGATAATTATGATGATGATGATGAGGATGATTATTATTATTATTATTATGATAATGATGATGATGATGATGATGATTATGATGATGATTATGATAATGATGATGATGATGATGGTGATGATGATGATGATGATAACGGTGACTATGATGAAGATATTGATGCAAAAATTATTTAGTAACAACAAGTAAGAAAATATATATTGCCAATTCAGTGTTATTTATATAAATGTTACTGATTAAGATGATGATGGTCCTCACTCATCATCATGTCGATCATGATGATGATGATCATCATCATGACGGCGACACCAACGAAGATGTTGATGATGATAATAATGGTTTCTGATTTAGGAACAAGGCCAGCAATATTGGGGGAGAGGAAAGTCGATTAAATCGACCCCATGTGTAACTTTAGCTTAATTTTATCAATTCGGTGAGATTTGAATTCAGAAGGTATAGGGCCGTAACTCTATGCCACGAAGCAGGGTGTTCGACGCTCTATCGATTCTGCCAAATAATGATTTCATATATATGCTACAAGGGTACCAGATGAATGGACACTGCAAGGGCAAGTTACATAGAGTTTGGTTTACCACTGTCAAATGGTGGTTAATGATTGAAAGAATAGTGTGGAGGTCTATGTAACACACACACACACACACACACACACACACACACACACACACACACACACACACACACACACACACACACACACACACACACACACACACATATATATATATATATATATATATATATGAGGAAAAAAGATGAAATCGAAAATGCAACTGGAGTCTTTTTTTTAAATATATATATATTTATTTGGTTCCTTTACCGGTTTCGCAGTTCTTCTGCTTTTCTAAAGTAGAGTTGAGATGGAGGAATATACAATAAGCATAATTGTTTCTACTATTGGCACAAGGCCAGTACATATCCCAGTGCATTACTGGTACTTTGTTTTATCGACCCCTGTAAAGATGAAATGCAAAGTTAACCTCGGCGGGATTTGAACTCAGAATGGCAAGAGCCGTAACTCTATGCGTGAAAGCATGGCGTCCGACCCTCTACCGATTCTGCCAATTCACCGCCCTTACATAATATACATAATTGTTTCTACTTTTTGGCACAAGGCCAGCAATTACCCAGTGCATTACTGGTACTTTATTTTATCGACCCCGTAAGGATATGAAACAGAATTGCTTATAGAAGAGAACTTCATAAAAGGGGTGATCGAAGAAACTCGCATTCATTCGGGCCACTGAGGGCAACTGTCTTCTCCACAAAAACAAACTTTTTCAGGCATACAGGCTCATGCTGAGATGAGAAAAATACATTCTTGTCATTTTCACCACGTACACAATACAGACAGATGGGGAGGGCGAGAAAGGTGGAGGCGATGACAGTCGGAGTTCGGCTCTTCCGTGTTCGGAGCTGGTATGCAGCATCATTTGTCCGTAGGGAGGTAGTGGTTTGTACTTAGAGAAGGTTTTTAGAATCTTGCGATTCCTGTATGTAGTATTATTGAACTTGCGTTACCAGAGCATAAACGGAAGCTTTCACACCTTATGAAACAAATCACACACCTCTTACATAAATACATAAATGTATACTGATAAACATACACACATACACACATATACACATATATACATTCATATATGTATATATATATATATATATATATATATATATATATATATATATATATATATATATATATATATATATATATATATATATATATATATATATATATATATATATATATAAGAATGTACACGTACATACATAAATGTATACAGACGTACAGTAGTATGTATATATATATACATACATGCACACATATATATATGTATGTATAGATTCACCGAACATTTATTATAATGCTCGGTGTGTTTGTAAACTAACATCCCGAGGTGCAAATTGGGCTACTCAGCCGTTAATATGCATAAGGTAAGTATATACGTTCAACAATCTGGCAGGAAGGTATACGTTGCTGACGATAGCTAATAAGCTTGAAACTAGTACAGCGTTCCATTGTCAGTGTTGAACAAACGAGCAACGATGGTTGCTAGACACTACGGCTTAATACGGGATGTTTGTTTACAAACACACCGAGCATTATAATAAATATTCGGTGAATCTATACGTACATATATATATGTGTGCATGTATATATATATATATATATATATATACATACTACTGTGCGTCTGTATACATATATGTATGTACGTGTACATACTTATATTTAAGTAACAGTCGTATTAGGAGTGGGAAATGAAATTTCGTTTCATTTTTTCCCGTTTATGTATATATATATATATATATATATATATATATATATATATATATATATATATATATATATATATATATATATATATATATATATATATATATATATATGTATATATATATATATATATATACACATTTATATATATATATATTGTATATATATATATATATATATATATATATATATATATATATATATATATATATATATATATATATATATAAATGGAAAAAATGAACAAAATTTCATATACATACTTATATTTAAGTAACAGCCGTACTAAGAGTGAGAAATGAAATATACATACTTATATATATATATATATATATATATATATATAATAATAATGAAGCTGCGGCGCTGCAAATGGGTTACATATGAAAAAGTTTGTCCTCATCAGTGGCCATCCAACCGTCGTAGGCATTTCGTCGCATTAAAGGCCATATACCTCAGGTATAGCAACGGCTAAAAAAAAGTCGTTGGGACACGTAAATAAAGGGGACGCTAGGGTAAACAAACAAAATGGTTTAAGCAGCAGAAAGTGATGAAGAAGGAAACAAGTCCCAGATTTCTATGAATATAAATTCGGTGGAATCGTGAACGAGAGAATAAAGACCATCAAACCTGGTTGAAATGTGAGCAAGGAAGGAATTTCGCACAGGTCTAACGGGAGGAAGAAGGGGCTTTCTGCTGCTTAAACCATTTTGTCTGTTTACCCTAGCGTCCCCTTTATTTACGTGTCCCAACGACTTTTTTTTTAGCCGTTGCTCGCACCAACCTAAGGTATATGGCCTTTAATGCGACGAAATGCCTACGACGGTTGGATGGCCACTGATGAGGACAAACTTTTTCATATATATATATATATATATATATATATATATAAAGAATTAGTATATCTACCAACATGTATATACAGATGCATACCTATGCTAGCAAATATATAGGTTTTGTCTTAGTAACTATGTGGTTCAATGCAAGGGGATGCAGAACAATTATATGAAAGACGTAAAATAAGAAAATTATAAAAATTAACTAAGATAAAACCTATATATTTGCTAGCATAGGTATGCATCTGTATATATATGTTGGTAGATATACTAATTCTTTATATATATATATATATATAGGAACCAGTAAGACCCCGACGGCTGAGCTCAAGCCGTTTCGACGGCTAATTCTGGACTGAAACGGCTTGAGCTCAGCCGTCGGGGTCTTACTGGTTCCTATTACCCACTCTACTACCCTAAGTATTGAGTACTTTGGTGCGTTATGGTCCACCTGGTTCCTTACCATATTTCCTTCGTTATATATATATATATATATATATATATATATATATAAAAGTATGTATATTTCATTTCTCACTCTTGGTACGGCTGTTACTTAAATATAAGTTGTATATGAAATTTCGTTTCATTTTTTCCATTTATATATATATATATATATATATATATATATATATATATATATATACATATATATATATATCAGAAAGGGTGTGGTAAAATACCAGGTGGTCACCAGAGTACTCGATACCTGGAGTAGTAGAGTGGGTAATATGAAAAGACCCTTATGAAACAAATCACTGAAGAGCCCCCCCCCCCACACACACACACACACAGTAAAACCTGTATCGATCGACAAGAGGATGAGCGAAGAAGCGAGTGGCCGTGCTCAGTCTTCTCCATCTCATCCACAATATGACCTGTTAATGATAATAAACTGTACAAATATTTATAGCCATAACACTAATCGATATTGCCTTGAACCAAAACAATGGCTAAATTAAAGGTATTTTTATAGTAAACATATACTTGAATACATACATACATGCATACATATATGCATATATACAAATAAACACACATACACACATACATATACATTCATATGCATGTATATATGTATGTGTGTGTGTGTATATATATATATATATACATAAATATACATATATATGCACATACATGTACATGTGTATATATATTATATATATACATATATATATATATACATACATACATATGTATATATATGTATATGTATGAGTATATATATATATATATATATATATATGTGCACATACATGTGCATGTGTATATATATATATATATATATATATATATATATATATATAATATAAATGGAATAGAATGAAACGAAATTTCATTTCTCACTCTTAGTACGGCACTTACTTACACTTAATATAATATATATATTTATATAATATAAGATCAAAAGATGGTTAAAAGAGTTCCAAAACTTCACTATTCACAAGTGTTTTTTAACCTTTATATCATGTATCCCTATTTTATCTGACGAAAACGCAAATGTCATCTCATGATGATATTTGTTTTTGAAATGCGCATAATAAAATACTTGGAACTCTTTTAACCATCTTTTGATCTTATATTATTTATACTCCAGTCCTACAAACTGTAGAGTGCTACTTATCCGATATTTGCATTGCTTTATTGTACTACAATAAAACTCACCTCCTACATATATATTTATATATATACATATATATATAAGTATATATACATATATATACATATATGTATATATACATACATACATACATACATACATACATACATACATACATACATACATACATATATATGTGTGTGTATATATAAGTAGAAGGGATATTCAATTTGTTGGTAATTCAACAAATATAAATGTTTATAACTGATTCCGAGCACTCGACAAGTTTTCTGGAGTATAATATTCAATGAAATTAAATAAATGGAAACTATATTTATAAAACCATATATATTTTATTATATATATTTCAAAGGTACCAAAACTTTGGTACGCTTTCTTCAGATAAAATATGTTTTATAAATTTTTACATAACCAAGGAAAATACCTTAACGGTTCAAGTTTTCCTTGGATAGTCTATCAATTAGAATGCCCTAAAGTATCTAAATGCCTTATAATTAAACTTAAAAAAGGGTATTTGACAGTATCGGTAGAGGGTCAGACATGTTTTCCAGCACAGTTACGTCCCTTTACGATCTGAGTTCAAATCCCGCCGAGGTTAACTTTGCCTTTCATCCTTACGAGGTCGATAAAATAAAGTACCAGTAATGTACTGGGTAATTGCTGGCTTTGTGCCAAAAGTAGAAACAATTATTAAATTAGATATACGCATTTGTCTAAATATATACAAAGCATATATTGTCTAAAGTTCAAGACGATATTAGTCAGTTATACACAATATAATATAATATAATAAATAAGGTACTGTTAATATTGTTAAAATTAAGGTTTTAGATCAATTATTATATTAGAATCATGTAATACATATATACTATAAATATACAAATCAAACTTCATGAATCATAAGAATAAGAACCAGATTCAAAAAAGTAAATTGTTTGCGATCATAAAAGTTTTTTTCATGTTTCAATCTTAAGGTATATAAATATTGAGTTTTGTCATATCTTATTCACTACCATTACTGAATCTTAACCATCTACTAAGTCAGGGTATGTCATGCATCATCTTATTTTATCTGATGAGGACCTACTGTTGAAGATAGCTCAGTACCTCTGAAATATGTATAATAAAATATACTTGATCACACGAATGTCTATTTTTGTTAATATTTTGAATTAATATATATATATATATATATATATATATATATATAATGTGTGTGTGTGTGTGTGTCAATGTAAGTATGTATGTATGTATATATGAATGTATGTATGTATGCATGTATGCATGCATGCATGCATGTATGTATGGATGTATGTATGTGTACTTAAACATATGTGTTGGACTTCCGTCAGATCCATATGTTCGAACAACAGAACAAAATGATCTTAAAATTAACGCGCAAGTGACTGAGCATTCTATTGATGTGACACCAGAAATAAAGAGTCTTGCTCAAGGGCACAATGCGCCGTAGTGGATCGAACTCACAACCTTAGAATTGTGAGCGGAAACCCTATTGATCCACCTGCCTCCATATACACATATATACAATCATACATACATGCATGCATACATACATACATGCATACATGCATACATACATATATACATATATACATATATACATGCATATATACATCCATATACGCATACACACATATATATTTGTATATACAGAGTGTTTCAAAAAAACGTATACACGCTTTGATTTGGATGCTGTTGAAGTGTGTATACATTTTTTAGGACGCCATTTATATATATATATATATATATATATATATATATATATATACAGGAATTCCCCAAAAATGTATACATTTTTCGCCATGCCGTTTATAAATACATTCATATATATATATATATATATATATATATATATATATATATATATATATATATATATATATATATATGTGTGTGTGTGTGTGTGTGTGTGTGTATATATAAATATATATATATATATGAATGTATGTATGTATATATATATATCTATCTAGATATCTATATCTATACATATATACATATATATATATATATATTTTTATATATATATATATATATATATATATATATATATATATATATATATATATATATATATATATATGTATGTATATATATATATATATATATATATATATATATATATATATATATATATATATATATATATATATATATTATATATATATATATATATGAGAATAACAATAAACGGCATGGCGAAGATAGAAGAGCGAAAAAAATGAAAGACGAAGAAGAGTAAGATGAAATTAAGAAAGCCAAACGGACGACGTGAAAGCGATCGAGATAGAGGGTGTGAGAGAGAGAGAGAGGGTGTGAGAGAGAGAGACAGAAAGAGAGGAGTCGTGAAAAAAGATGTACGTGTGGTTTGTGTTAAACTTTCTTCTGTCTGCTTTTCTGTGCTACGTTCCTGGATTAAGGGCCAGTAATGGATCAAAGGATGCCTATAAACATATTATGTTCACTAAACAATACAATAAGCTCATCAGGCCCGCTGGACTTAACAACCGGCTGGTTGTACGCCTCGGTATACGCATCTCACAGATCCTCAAAGTAGTAAGTTGGGACATTATTATTATAGTATTCACTTATTTACAAACGTGATATTCCTCCTCTTATTTCTCTTCTCTCTTCTGTCTTTTCCTTCAGCTGCTGTCGTCTGCTTACAACGCCTTTTTTTATTTATATACGTGTTCCAGTTTTTTTACTAAGGCCTTCCTGGGGCACCACCTTCAAGGGATTTTTCACCGCTAGTATATGGTTTTTTTTTTTTTTTAGCTATTTTCTTGTCCGGTTCTTATTTTATCAATCTTTTTTCTCGAACCGCTAAGTTAGGAAGCATAAATAATAAATGTTGATACACCCACCCATTCACACATACATACATACACATATATATTTATATATACATACATACACACACACACACATATATATATATACATACATATATACACACACACGCACATATATATATATATATATATACAGAGAGAGAGAGAGAGAGAGAGAGAGAGACATATATGACGGGCTTCTACACAGATTCCATCTACTAAATTTCAATCCCAGGGCGAAACTACAGCCAAAGGCACAGTCAGTGAAACTAAACCCGAAACCACGTGGTTGCGAAGAAAACACCTTAATCACATCTCTGTCGGTGGAACCATTTGCCTTGGTGTATTTTGCTCCGGTCCTTTACATTCTCAGTTCGAAGTACAAAGTCCGTCAGTTTTGGCTTTTTTAACTTTGGTGGGCTTTATTAAATGAGTTTTAATCCAAGCATAAGGCCTGGTGGATCCGGGGACAGTCGTTGACATAGACTGGTACTTTATTTTATCGATATCGGCCATAGAAGAATGACAGACAGTTTACCTCGTGGGAATTTGAACTCAGAACATATAAAGATAAAGACCACAAACCATTTTGTCTGACCCTCTAACTATTCTAGTTCCGGTCCTTGAAATAAATTGGTAGATGAAAGAATTGGTATATGTTGTGGTATTTTATTACGGATGATTCCATCCTAACGAAGGTTCGAAACCCGCTGTGGTCAACTTTGTATTTATAAGACCACTTTCCTGGGGGTTCTATAAAACATAGTACCCATTCAGAGTGGGTGGATTGGCAAATTGGTCAATGTCGGGCAAAATGCCAGGACATGCTCTGTTTGTACCAGCTAATTGTATTCTAAGTTCAAATCTTGCTAAGGTCAGCTTTGGTTTTTATCCGTCCATAAAATAATGTAGGCGTCCAGTTTGAGTGGAATGACACAATTGTTACTACGTTATAATGGGAATGTATACTGCCTCTTTCTTTACGTTCCCAGTTCAAATACTACCGATGTCGAAATTTACCTTTCATCCCCTCTGGGGGTCGATAAAAATAAAATACCACTCATGTACTGGGGTCGTTGTAACTTACTAGTCGCCTGTCCCGCCCCCAAATCACTGACCTTGTTCCTAAATAAGAAACGTGGATTGGTAGTATCGGTAGAGCGCCAGGCACCATGCTTTGCAACTTAGAGTTATGGCCCTTTACATTCTGAGTTCAAATCCCGCCGAGGTTAACTTTGCCTTTCATCCTTACGGGGTCAATAAAATAAAGTACCAGTAACGTAATGAAATAATTGCTGGCCTTGTGCCAAATGTAGAAACATTTATGATTGACTGGGACGAATTGTGGAGAGAGGAACACATGTTTATGGTACCCTTGGCAATAAGGGAAATCCAGGAAATGTGGTGTTCCCTTCGATGCTCCTGAGTGGTGCCAACCCAGCCCCGATCTATTGGGGAATTTAGTGTTATTTTGCTACCTGCTTTATTTTTCGATTCACTCATTTTAATGTAAAAACTTACAGTCCTTGTTAATTGTATGTCCTTAAAGTCTGTGATCCAAATGGCCAAATTATTTATCCTGTGTTGTTTTCTATTGTAATGTATATTTATTACAATTTCTTTTATTATAATTCCGAATGATTTCTTTTCGGTGATGTCCCCATTTCTTTACTCGATATAAACACTACTTAGAGTTTAGCCTCGAATCAAACCTGACCTCTGACCATTTTAAGCGTGTATAGCAGTATATTAAACCCCCCTGTCTTGTCTGTACATTTAAACTATATATTAATAGATGTATATATTAAAAACTGTATATATAAAAAGATGTATATATTAAAAACTGTATATATTAATAGAAGTATATGTATTCAAAACTATGTATATTAATAGACCTATATATTAAAAACTGTATATATAATAGAGGTATGTATATTCAAAACTGTATATATTAATAGAAGTATATACATTCAAAACTATGTATATTAATAGATCTATATATTAAAAACTGTATATATTAATAGTGGTATGTATATTAAAAACTGTAAATATTAATAGACCGATATATTAAAAGCTGTATATATTCATAGACGTATATATATTAAACACTCTAAATATTAATAGACCTATATATTAAAAACTATATATTCATAGACGTTTGGCTGCTATTTCTAGCAAGTCAAGTAGCCACGCTGGGGCATCCCCGTTCACTCACTGTTATTGTTATTGTTATAGTATTGTTAGTGGTGGTGGGAGAATATGGTGGTTTTCTGTGTTGTTGACGTTAAGGATTGTGGCGTTCTTATTCTGTCCCAAGTCAGCTGTCATACAACAGACATCCGATTACCAGCATCCAAACCATGACAACAGACTTTCTTTTCTTCTTTAGGCTGGCATATTTAATCATAACAAACACACACACTCACACTAACACACGCACACACACATACACACACACACACACACACACACACACACATATATATATATAGAGAGAGAGATTAGATAGATAGATAGATAGGTATATACACATATATATATATATATATATATATATATATATATATATATATATATATATATATATATATATATATATGTATATATATATATGTTATATTATATGTGTGTGTGTATCTATGTATATATATATATATATATATAAATATATATATATATATACATACATACATACATATATATATATATATATATATATATATATATATATATATATATATATATATACATACATACATATATATATATATATATATATATATATATATATATATATATATATATATATATATATATATATATACATACATATATATATATATATATATATATATATATATATATATATATATATATATATATATATTATCGGAGTGGTGGGGGATATTTAGATTTGAAAATGAGGGTATTTCAAACACAGAAAATAACATTCGATCGCTTAGAAATTCCAGTAAAATACCTCTAATCGAACTCAGAAGTTCGATTTTCCGTAACGGTTACTGGATACTTTATGTCATCGAACAATCGCCTGTCCCCACAGGTCTTTTCGGATTTTTTCCAACTACTCCCATCCCCGCCAATCTAAGTTTTAGGTGGTAGCATTCCTATAAATAATTATCTTTATATTATTCATGACCAAAAAGGTACATTACTAGAAATCCCATATATCGTAAAAATAATGTATTTTTTTTTTAATCAACAGAAACAACCTAGAAAAACTACCGCTAGTCTTCGGCCCACACCAACCCTGCTTATTCAAACTCCCCCATTTATTCTAAACACCCCCCCCCCCCATTATTTT
The DNA here is from genome assembly GCA_964016885.1 of Eledone cirrhosa. Lineage (NCBI taxonomy): Eukaryota > Metazoa > Mollusca > Cephalopoda > Octopoda > Eledonidae > Eledone > Eledone cirrhosa. The sequence goes on along the minus strand of OZ024742.1, from coordinate 200,692,229 downwards.
GGACCCGAGAGTAAGTTGTTTATAGCGATTGATTGCTGTTACAGTTATTAATTATGGACAGTGCCGGATTTAGGACAAATGAGGCTCTGTGCTAGTTAAGTTATAATAATGGTTTCAGATTTAGGCACAAGGCCAGCAGTTTGGGGGAGGGGAAAGTCGAATAAATTGACCCCAGTGCATTGCTGGTACTTTATTTTATCGACCCCGTAAGGATGAAAGGCAAAGTTAACCTCAGCGGGATTTGAACTCGGATCATAAAGAACCGTAATCTATGCTGCAAAGCATGGCGTCAGACCCACTACCCTAATGCCAATCCACCGCCCTTACTTAAGTTATAATAATAATGAAATGATTGTGTACAGTGCTCAGGTGCACTACAACTCATCAAAAGTGCATGTATAGTACATAGAATGATGTACAAATGTTCAGGAAGGTGAACAGTGTATGATTCATGATCTACATGTGTGCGTATGTATGGAGGGGGGGGGGGGATCAGGTGTAGTGTTGGCGAATTTCAGGAAGCATGGAGGTTTTTAAGGATGCACAGTCTCGGCAGCTAACAAATGATGCAGGTAGTTTGTTCCATGCTTCGGCAACTCTGAGCGTGAAAAAATGTTTCTGAAAGCCATGGAAGTTGTGCTGTTTTCTGACTTCGTAAGTACATGGGCCCACGGGTGTTAGACACATGAGGCCTCTTACTTAGGCCCTGGAGGAAGTTAAAAAATATTTGGCAGGAAGATAGGCCTCCCTGGCCAACGGAGGACTGTGCTTAAGCACACATAAACACAATCGTAAATCTGGCACTGATTACAAGCAACAAAGCGAACGGGACAGTACAATGGAAAATATATCAGTTTATTGCTTGATATTGTAATAAAAGTCTCCTTACGTTTCAGACACAAGACCTTCTTCAGGAGATAGAATGAAAAGAAAGTGATGAAAAGGAAGGAACGGAAAAACATTTTTGAGAAAAGGCACGTGTGTATTTAGTCAGCTATGCATGTATGTTTGTGTATACACATACATACATACATACATACATACATACATACATACATGTATATGGGTATTTATATGAATATATGTATATGGGTATTTATATGCATGTACATATATACATGTATATGGGTATATACATATGTACATATATGCATAAATAAATATGTATATATATATATATGTGTGTGTGTGTGTGTGTGTGTGTGTGTGTGTGTGTGTGTGTGTATGTGTGTGTGTGTGTGTATGTGTGTGTGTGTCTGTTTGTATGTGTCTGTATATTATCATAATTGTTTCTACTTTTGACACAAGGCCAGCAATTACTGGTACTTTATTTTATCGACCCCGTAAGGATGAAAGGCAAAGTTAACCTCGGCGGGATTTGAACTCAGATCGTAAAGGGACGTAACTATGCTGGAAAGCATGGCGTCCTACTCTCTACCGGTACTGCCAAAACATAATGAATAATACACATATATGCAATATGCATGCATAGGTCTTGCAATAGTACATAACATTGTATGTCCAAACAGCCTCCGTAGCCGGGTCAGAAGGCCACAAGTTAGTATTTCACAGCATATATCCCTCTTCAGTGAAGTTTACTGATTCGGTACTGAGACCAAGTGAAGCTACACACACACACACACACACACACACACACACACACACACACACACACACACACACACACACATATATATATTTATATATATATATAGTTTCGTTGACAAATATATCAATGTGCCCAGACACGCAGATATATTGCCCTTGGTATGACAGTGTGGTTTTAGCTCAATGTAGGATAACTGGTATACTACAGAGCCGTCATAGGTTTAGGAATAACCAAAGAGTGCTTAGAACTACATTGTTTTATTAGCTAACAGTGTTTCATCCGTACCCTAAGGCAGGAATAATCAGAGCCTATAAACAAGAGTATATCAATAGTTGCATGCTCCATCAAGCTGCCTCACCAGAACAAGGTTAAGGGGCCAGCAGGGGGGTCCCGAGGCCAGCGTTAAATAGAAATAGACACAATTCATGACGCATATACTGTCATAAAATGTTATAAAAAATGTCATAAAAAATATCATAAAAAATTACATCAAAGATCACATCAAAAATGTATCATTTGCATGGTGCAATAGATGACAAGGAGGTTGGGAGAGGGTAGCAGG
>OZ024742.1:200657558-200670058 GCA_964016885.1 Eledone cirrhosa | reverse complement strand
ATGTTACTCATGTGATATGGGACAGGAGATATTAAATAGAGGAAAGATGAACTAGGAAATTGATGACAGTGCATAAAGAACTCTACCTAAAGCGTGATGTCGCAATACTTTATGTCGAAAGAAAGAAAGCAGATAGAGGACTAATAAATTGTAAAGCTTTTGTCAAAAGTGGAAATAAAAACCTAGCTTGGTACCTTAAAAATATAAGGAGTAACATCATGTCAAAATTAAGAGACCTCGACACATTGAAATCTGTGATGCAGTAGGATGTAAGGAATGCAAAAAGAGCGTTAAAAAGAACTTGAAAGGGAATTAAAGGATACGTTTATGTATGGACAGTAGATTAGAGATAAAGTAGCCATTGATTGGGAAAGAGCTGGTCATGGTTTTGAAATGGAACTGAAGCTCTGAGGTGCAGCGTCCAGGAGAAGGCTCTTCGAAATAACTACATTAAACATCATGTTGACAAAACGATAAAAATTACCGATACGTAGAATGTGTAGAACAAAAGGAGAAACGGTCAGCCATATTGCAAACGAATGTGTTAAGTTTGCACAGGAAGAGTACAAAAGACATGATAATGTTGCCAGATATATCCATTGGATGATATCTGAGAAATGTGAGTTTGTTAGAGCATTTAAATGGTATTAGCAGAGTCTGACGAATGTCATCTTTTGGAGGACTTTAACATTCAGCGCGATAGAATGATTGAGGCAAGAAGTGCAGACATGTTTGTTGTGATCAAGAAGGAAAAAAAGCTCCAAATTATCGATATATCTATCCCAGGTGATAGAAGATTGAAGAATAAAGAGCATAAAACGATGGAGAAGTATGAGCCACCGAAGGAGAACGTAGGAAATAGTGTAGAGGATGAAGAAGGTTTTAGTGATTCCAGTTGTGATTGGAGCATTGAGATGCATCTAGGACAGTTTTGAGGAATGTGTAAATAGAATCGGATGCAATTGATGCAAGGCTACAGATTATGCAGAAGACAACACATCTTGGTACAGCAAATATTTAAAGGCAAGTCTTGTCTATGTAAGACACAGTAGAGAATACAGTGAGGGACTTTTGTCAAATTGTTGATTATTTATTGTTGACTAAACCTTAACTGAAATATCTAGATAGTTTAACATCGAGGTGTTTGAAATTTACAAAAATGAACCAGGAGAATAATAACAAAAATGACAACAGCTAACTGGTCCCTTGCAAATTCCAGTGTCTTTGGCAAATAACGCTGACATATATTGTGTGTGCGTGTGCATAATATATATATGTATGTGCGTGTGCGTGTCTGTGTGTAATATGTATGTGTGTGTGTGTGTAATCCGAATAAGGTGAAACATTTGTTCTCGGTATGGTGAACTAACTGTTGTGGAACTACTTCTATATATATATAACTACTTCTATATATAACATAATCTCTGATGATATGGGATCGATTGTGCATTGGATATCGAATGCTCTACTAAATATATAATATTATAGATGTAGCGAGATCTAGGCAAATTGATGTCTATTGAAACGTACGTAAGAACCGAATAAATCTCTTTTACTGCATCTTTCTGTTCTTTTTAATTCCTTATACACGCCCCGGAATATAGCTAAACTGGAATATACACCTTTTTTCTGCATTTCGTTGAGCACCACTCTGTTGTAAGCTGACATTCCACTACACGGTACATAACACTGTGTCCTGGAAAACATTAATGCACTCGTGCATAACGAATTATATATATATATATATATATATATATATCACCATCATAATCATCATCATCGCTTAACGTCTAGCTTCCACACTAGCTTCCGACCAATCCCGCATCAAATAGAACATTCTATTTGATGCGGGATTGGTCGGGTTACCGCGTCTCGCTCGTACGGAACTGTCTCTGGCAGGTTTTCTGCAGCTGGATGCCCTTCCTAACACCAACCACTTTTACAGTGTGGACTGGGAGCCTTTTTACCGTGTCTCCTACACGACCACTTTACGGTGTGGACTGGGTGCTCTTTGTCGTGACACCTACACAATGGATGGAAATGGGAGGATGGGGTAGGATAAGTTGGGTGGGGTATATATATATCGTGAGAGATTTGGGAGAGAAAGTGGTAGCTAGTTAGATAGATTGATGTGTTTGCATACGTACACCTCTCATGTGTTAGTAGTGGTGGTGGTGTCGGTGTTGACTGTGGTGTTAGCGTTGTTGGTGTTGGTGTCATTTTTGGTGTTGTTGTTGATGTTAAAGTTGGTGTTGTTATTGTCGTAAGTGGGTGTGTTGGTGTTGGTGTTACTGCTGGGGTTGATCTAGGTGTTTGTGGTGACGGCGTTGCTGTTGGTGTTGGTGGTGTGTTGTTGTTGGCATTGTTGTTTGTTGTGGTTAGCAAGAAAGGGAAAGTGGGATAGAGTGTGAGAGAGAGAGAAAGAGAAAGAGAAAGAGAGAGGGAGGGGACGAGAGAGAAATAAAGAAAAAGGGAGAGAGAGTGAGAGAGAGTGAGAGGGAGTGAAAGAGAGAGGGGGAGAGAGTGAGACAGAGAGAGAAAGAAAAAAAAGAGGGAGAGAGAGGGCGAAAGAGAGATAGGGGAATAGAGATACAGAGAGAGTATGAGAGAGAGACAGAGAGAAAGAGTGTGAGAGAGAGAAAGAAAAGGGGGAGAGAGTGAGAGTAAGTGAGAGGGAGCGAGAGATAAGGGGAGTGAGAGAGGGCAAAAGAGAAAAAGAAAGAGTGAGAGAGAGACAGACAGAGAGAGAGAGAGGGAGCGAGAGATAAGGGGAGTGAGAGAGGGCAAAAGAGAAAAAGAAAGAGTGAGAGAGTGACAGAGAGAGAGAGAGAGGGGTGGGGGACAGAGAGAGAGAGAGAGAATGCAAGAACTAGAGAAAGGGTTGTCTTTGATGGTTTTTCAAAAGATGATGAAATTTGTTACAGTGTCAGAGATCAGACTCTGCAACAGGAGGGAATAATTGCAGCCCGGAGAGTGAGGAAGAGAAACAATTTTACCAGAATCTCTCTAAACATAAATGTTCAAGAATGTTGAAACGGCACTCACAGAGCTTTTCGGATTATAATTGCTGCTGTTTAATTCTGATGTTGAAAGGAAGTCTTTTCATCCGAACCTAGGAGGAAGAATGGCTTACATGTGTGTGTATGTGAGTGTATATGTGCGTGTAAGTGTGTGTGTGTTGTGTATGTATGTGTGTGTGTGTGTGTGAGAGGGAGAAGAAGAAAGATTGTGTGTGAGTGTGATGAGGTTGTTGTTGGTGGTGGTGTAATGGTGTGTCTATGTATGTATATATGCATGTATGCATATATATACATCTATCCATAATTAAGTGTATGTCTGCTTATGAAAGTGTTATTTACTCTACGCATTTATGTGAACATACGCACACATACAAATATATATAAATATATACATATACACACACACACACACACACACATATATATATATATATATATATATATATAGTGTGTGTGGTTTATATTTGTCTTCATATTTTTTATTCGCATATATGTACATGCATACAATTATACATGTGCATATATGTGTACATTCACACACACACACATACACACATATACACACACACACAGGTATATATATATATATATATATATATATATATATATACACACACATACATATGATCATACATAGTATTCAGTGTTATGGCACGCAAACGTAGATCTTCGCTGCACCTGAGTGTGTGTGTGTGTGGTGTGTGTGTGTGGTGTGTGTGTGTGTGTATGTGTGTGTATGTGTGTGTATATGTGTGTGTATGTGTATGTGGTGTGTGTATGTGTGTGTGGCTGTGGTATGTGTGTGTGTGTGTGTGTGTGGTGTGTGTGTGTGTGTGTGTGTGTGTGTGTGTGTGTGTGTGTGTGTGGCTGTGGTGTGTGTGTGTGTTGTGTGTGTGTATGTGTGTATGTGTGTGTGTGTGTGTGTGTGTGTGTGTGTGTGTGTGTGTGTGTGTGTGTGAGAGAATGTACACATGTGTTAGTGTTCCTGTTAACAAAAACATGTGTCAGTAATAAAAATTATTTTAAACAAGCTGAATGAGTGTGTGAAACGAAGAGTTGTGAGTTGTTAAGATGTGTATTATAAAATCTTGGCAGCGATACCTGGTTGCAAGTTACACATCTTCGCTATCATTAACAACAACACCACTACTATATACTAGTAAAGCAAATGGACCTCCATCGTTTTCGACGATAACTGTTCTAGTTGTTAGATTCATGGAACAGCCTCCAATTGAAATTAATGTATTATAGTACGTGAGAAAAAGTACTCAATAACGAAGTAGAGTTTAAATGTTCATTTAATAGCTAAGTAGTGAGCCTTGTTTCTCTGGAGTTTAACCTGCACAGGTAAAACGTCAGAGTAACAAGGCTCACTACTTAACCATTAAATGAATGGATATGTGTTTGTGTGTGTGTATTCAAAACATGGGGCTCACAGGACAAATACAATGGAAAACAGAGTCTGATCACCTCAGTCAACCTCTAGAAATCACTACAGTTTCTGCACATTAAGGTTGATTCTGATTATTCCTATGCACATTGGGACGCAACAAAACAAGTAGAGACACAAACAGAACACGTTATGACTTTCGGCGATTTACACAAACGTAATGAGAAGAATATCCAGAAACCATCAACTGAAAAAGGAGCGAGTAATCGGTGCACTAGAGCTTAGCCAAGGAAGGAATGGATATAGAAAGGAAAGATGTAGAAACGGAAAAGACTAATAAGGATAGCAGTCCAATATGCAGACAAAGGAGCATGACACTGAACTCTTTCTTACCCTTTCTACGCCTCAGTGTCATATTCTAAAGTCTTAGCCATGCTAATAGATGTTACACCACCCGGTCTATCTTCGTCTATTTTCCCCTTATATCTATACCCTAAGTATTGAGTACTCTGGTGCGTTATGGTCCACCTGGTTTCTTACCACACTTTCTTTGTTATATATATATATATATATATATGTGTGTGTGTGTGTGTGTGTGTGTGTGTGTGTGTGTGTGTGTGTGTGTGTGTGTGTGTGTGTGTGTGTGTGTGTGTGTGTGTGTGTGTGTGTGTGTGTGTGTGTGTGTGTGTGCGTGCGTGCGTGTGTTCGTGTGTGTTGTGTCGGTGAATGCATGTGTTGGTAATGCATGACTGGCGGCGATGACAACACCAACAGATTTTATTCTTCTAAAACATTTCTCTCTCTCCCTCTATCTATCTCTGTATCATTATATTCAAATCCCGCCGAGGTTAACTTTGCCTTTCATCCTTACGGGGTCGATAAAATAAAGTAGCAGTAATACACTGGCATAATTGCTAGCCTTGTGCCAATTATATATATATAATTAAGAATTGTATTCCTAAGAGGATCGGAGAGAAATCACTAGTAAATAAGGTACTCAATACATTAATTGACAAGATACATGTTTATGGAATATAGAATTTACTTCTACAGGACTAGAACTGCTTCCTACGTTATGAAATATATATGTATTATATATATATATATATTATATATATATATATATATATATTTGTCCGGGAGAGATGACCCCTTAGCCTTTGTCAAGGCAGAATTCTAGGAGAAGGAAAACTCTGATATAACACCTGCAACCCTGATGGAATCCAATGATGTTGACTTGTTCTTCTTTTTGGTAAATATCATCTTGGTTAAGAGAGTGGGACTGGCTTTGTGCAGTGCCTTTGCTCACTATAAAAGCTTCACGGCACAGGCATTGCTTTATATCTGGAGATAACTCTGCACTTGTCGTCACATGGTACCATGGGCCCAGCACTATGTGTGAATAATTGTCACCAGTGTAATGTTTGTACCAGAGTTTTCAAGACGCTGGCTGGACTAAAAGTCACACTCGTTCAGCGCATCGGTAGGGGTTCTCCTACATGGATATAAAGTAGTGGCCGTACTCGAAAACGAGTTGGCAGCCACCATATATATATATATATATATATATATATATATATATATATATATATATATATATATATATATATATATATATATATATATATATATATATATATATATGTATATATATATATATATATATATATATATATATATATATATATATATATATATATATATATATATATATATATATATATATATATATATATATATAAATATGTATATATATATATATATATATATATATATCAAGTAAGAATATTTTCGAAACAGCGAGCGAGTTTGAAATTATAAATGTAAGCTATCGCCGTATTTTGACTAAAGAAATTAAATAAATAAATGTTCGGTGAATCCATGCGTACATATGTGTGCATGTATGTATATATATATATACATACTACTGTACGTCTGTATACATATATGTATGTACGTATACATACTTATATTTACGTAACAGCCGTACTAAGAGTGAGAAATGAAATTTTGTTTCATTTTTTCCGTTTATCGTTTTCGGTATCCCGGCCGATTAACTCACTTGATATGCAAATTAGGCTGCTCAGCCGTTAATATGCATAAGGAAAGTATATACTTTCAGACGTTCAATCATCTGGCAGGAAGGTATCCGTTGCTGACGATAGCTAATAAGGTTGAAACTAGTACAGCGTTCCTTTGTCAGTGTTGAACAAATGAGCAACGATAGTTGCTAGACACTGTACGGCTTAATTCGGGATGTTTGTTTACAAACACACCGAGCATTATAATAAATGTTCTGTGAATCCATACGTACATATATATATGTGTGCATGTATGTATATATATACATACTACTCTACGTCTGTATACATATATGTATGTACGTATACATACTTATATTTAAGTAACAGCCGTACTAAGAGTGAGAAATGAAATTTTGTTTCATTTTTTCCGATTATATATATATATATAGATATATACACACACACACATATATATATATATATATATATATATATATATATATATATATATATATATATATATATATATATATATATATATATATATATACATATATACATATATATATGAGCTCAGCCGTTGGGCGCGGACTCTTTATAATATGAACTTACTATAGACTACCCCAAGATTCGAGTTCTCTGATGCGTAATGATCTAACTAGTTTTAAACTGATTCTATCCTGATTCATATATATATATATATATATATATATATATATATATATATATATATATATATATATATATATGAAACATTGTACTGCCGGAAAATACATGACCAAACGTTTAACAACTGCCTTGGATAAGGGAACAGAGATATTCCCGTAATTTCGGGAACCTCATCAGAGGTAACACTTCTACTTCATATGTTCACGGCGTAAAATATAACTTACAGCTATTAATATGCATTAGACGTGTGTCTGACACTTACCTCTGCCTATTAAATTACACATCTCAAGCGATGGGTTTTTTCCTTTTATATCTATTTTTTTTTATTTTTTTTACATTTACCAAAATATTTTTTTTCTTTTCTATTGTTTTACTGGATTCAGTCATTAGACTGTGGCCATGCTTTGCATCACTTTAGAGGGTTTCTTTTCTAGATCATATCGACACTAGTACGAAATTTACTGATCTATTTTTATCGAAAAGCTAAGCTACATGTTATGAACACAGGCACAGACAGAAACGGGGAAAAATGATGTCGGTTGGCCCGAAATCATCGCATGCCAATTACATAGAAGCTGGCTTCCATGGCACAGATTCATCCGCCTTCATCGCAAGGATGAAGACATTTTCTGATTTAAAAATTGTTTCATATATATATATATCATATATATATATATATATATATATATATATATATATATATATATATATATATATATATATATAAAGAAAATTTCGCTCTACATTCGTTTGCAATTATGCAAACAAGCCTCAATTTTATAGCCATGTCACTCTACTGACATGGCTATACAATTCAGGCTTGTTTGCATAATATTCGAAAAACTCAGATTATATATATATATATATATATATATATATATATAGTATTAAGGAGGTCAAGTATGTTATAGATCACTAAATAGTTGCTCCGAGGAATTCAAACCTTGGTTTGGACGAAACAATTGTAAGCAAATAAATGATTTAAACTGAACTTTGATTATTGTAATCTCTCTCTCTCTATATATATATATATTTATACATACACACACATATACACACAGACAGACAGACAGACACACACACACACACACACACATATATATATATATATATATATATATGATAGTGTGTGGTAAGGAATCGGATGGACCATAACGCACCAGAGTACTCAATATTTAGAGTAGTAGAGTGGGTAATAGGAAAAAGTTTAACCCGACGGCAGAGCTCAAGCCGTTTCGACGGCTATTTCTGGACTGAAATAGCCGTCGAAACGGCTTGAGCTCTGCCGTCGGGGTTAAACATTTTCCTATATATATATATATATATATACTCACACATATATATACATGTTGCGCTCGCTTATATACAGTTTCTGTCTTCCGAATTTCACTTTCACTCACAAGGTATTACGCAAACTGACGTTGTATTAGATGACGACTCCCTAAAGTTCCTTGTAACGAGACTGAACCGAAAACGTCGTGGTAACGAAGCGAGCTCCTTAACCATATAACCATGTCTTCGCCTATCCTAATCAACACAGCCATATATATGTTCTAATAGTGACTGACTCTGTTAAATACCAATGCTGACACACTTTTATTCAGCAGATATACCCACAACAATAACATCATCATCATCACCTACAATATATCTTTTACAACAAAGATGAGACCATCCACAGTATTTGCGTGAAAATCAACTCCTACAACAATATCAACGACAAAGAAAGGTATTTCAATAAACAGAAGTGCTGATAGTATTTCTTAGAAAGCAAGATAAGAACGAAATTAGTAGTCTATGCTTATCATTACTGCCGCTTCTTTATCATCATTGTTGTTGTTGTTGTTGTTGTTGTTGTTGTTGTTGTCTAATTTTATCTGTCAACAAGACTATTCACTTATTACACCTCTATAGTATGTTTTCAGTATGTACCTCATACTTAATTCCTTGTATACTATAGTTTGGGTTCCAATGAGAATAACAATTTTATTTATATTCCAAACCATTCTACCTCTGTTAAACACAAGGAAATATATAAATTTAACCACGCCACTCTCCTCATATTGAGCCATTTAATGTATGACTTGTATTCTAGTACTTGGGATCAAAGTAACCTATGAACTGAATACATATGTATATATATATGTATAATTTTATAGTTCTGGTATGTCAAATTAATACCATAGAAAAACCACTGTATCACAGACACCCTATATATTTCCAGGGGCACTTAGTACCTGTGGGGATATTAACTTCTTTTAATATTCTCCGTTATGTAGAGAACAAATCTGTTGTTTTATTTAGCTGCTATTTTTAGTGGCGAGGTAGACAATACGTCTATGTTTACTTCCGCTTCTACTAAGGGATGGTTCATGCATAGGTCAAATTTTCGGCCCCATTCGATCCTGTGCTAGCTGGCAGATGGCAATATATTTTGCCGTTCCTGGGAATTTTTGTCCTAGGAAAGGAAAATGCTCTCTGATGATCTGAACTTTTCCATTGGAAGTCCCTAGGGATCTCCAATCTTTTGTGAAGTGAAACCGTCGGTAAAAGCAAATGGAATAGGTAAATATTTAAATTATATTTTTTAATTTATTTAAAAAAATTGTTTGAATCTTGCTTGCTCCGCTTATCTCAATTTTATATATACATATATATATATATATATTTAATACATTAACAGAGAAAGCTTTAAGCAATACTCCGACCGGCTTCCGTCTCACTCAACAAACATTAGGATATACCTTAGTATAATCCCAATTATACGTTTGGGTGCTAACAGAGATTCGATTTTACTGATTTCCAATTATATTATTCTCCTAGATTTAATAATTAACTAATTAATTTAATTAGACAATTCTGTTGATTGGTTAATTATTAGTGTTTGTTTTATAACATCTAGTCGAGAGCTTATCATGATGATTAGCGGAAATTTTAAATATTTCCTTTCGCTAACATTTTGAATGAACAGCCTGGGACCGGGGGTTATTTCCCTCGCCGGAATTAACACGTGATAAGTATAGATACGATAAGCAGCTTATAGCACCAACATATAATTTATCACTCCGATCCTAGAAAGAGCGATAAAACCTGTTGATAAACTGAATCCTATGTTCGATCACCAATACCATGAGCTTGCCTTTCAAGTAAGTCTGATATTTGATTTCGGATTCAAAGAAACATTTTAAACGATTGTTCGTTTAATTTGTCCAGGTGTACTTTTCTCAACCTGATTAGTTCTATCGTTACTTTGGTATGTATTGTGTGTTAGTTTAGCCGACCACAATGTTCGATTTGTCAAGCTATTTAAACGTATGTTATTACTCTAAGGCCCTACCTTATCGAGTGCTTTGCTAACTCATCACTTCATATAAGTAGGCCGAATTTACTTGCAAACCTCCAGAGATTCGATTTTACTGATTTCCAATTATATATATATATATAAAATATATACTCGAGTTTATATAATTATTACATAATTATTGGAAAACTCAAAACACGGAAGAAACCATGGTAGAGGTATTTAAATGTATTCTATTTTCTCCTAGTTTATTTTAAACCTAATTCTGCTTAGTTGACTGTATCTAGGCGATTGCGCTGTCGAAATATTCGATAAATATTCCGCTACGGCCGACGCGAAGCGCTAGTTTTGGTTATTTGTCGGAGATTCCTTCATAGAAGCCTCCTTCGTATAGTCTGGTCTATTCGATTTTTTATATAGTTAATTATGCTAATTGGGAGAGGAAATAGTATATATTTTATCTTGTGATTCTATAGACATGTTTTATGATATATATATATATATATATATATATATATATATATATATATATATATATATATATATATACATATATATCAAATAACAGTAGTTAAGACGGGATTATTTCAGCATAATTGTTTTATTGCATGATATATATTTCTATTACATGGTTATGCATGTGACTTCATCAGATTATTACGCAATCATAGGTGTAGTTATGTAATCATTGGGATATGTTGCTGGCCATGTATAACTATCCTGGAGTGATGGCAGCAGGATAGTTATACAAATCATGACAGACCATAACACTATACAACCATCTCCACCGATTTAAACATTTCCACAACACTGCAACACGGCAAAGATGTTCAGCGATATATTTATTTAGTATGGGAAATTATTATATATTTGAATTGATTAAATAACAATTATGTTTAAAATTCAAGGTCCAGTAATGCACCTCTGTGAGGCCTGCAACCCATGGCGGCTGCCTAATTGGCCGGTCAGTACCCCGACCTAGGCACACAGTCTTTCACCCCTCCTCCTCCTCCCGTCCCCCTCTTTTTTCCCCGCTGCCTAATAGTCCTCGCTTCTTTCCCTCCTTTTCTTCACATGTATGGCATGTATAGTCCTTTCCTCTACTTAACTATACAGCCAGATCTGCCATTCTTTAACCCTTTAATCCTTTGGTTTTTCATTACTTAATTTTGTTTTCATATTTTTTTATATTTCCATCATTATATAACTAGTATTTGTAAAATGTATTATGCAATAATTATACAGTACATGATTTGTAAATACAAATTTAAGAATATCTATATTTATATCGACAGTCGATCAACTTTAGACAAATCGCCAAATGTGGAAACAATGTTTCCAATTGCTAATACTATTTATCGGTCGCAACTCCAGGTTGAAGGAGCAGCGTGAAATAAAGTTTCTTGCCCAAGGAAATAACGCATCACCCGGTCCAGGAATCGAACTCACAACCTCACGATTACGAATCCAATTCTCTAACCACTCATATATATATATATAGGGTTGTAACCTAAGTTCCCGCCGTTCTTTTTATTAAGAAGTTTTAAACAACGGCGGGAATTTATGTTACAACCCAATATATATATATATATATATATATAATGGTAGAACACAGGAAGGTAATATCCGTAGTGGTAGAGCACTCAGTCCATGGGACGAGTTAGGTAGAAGTGGTTACACAACAGTTAGTTCACCATACCGAGAACAATTGTTTCACCTTAGCGGATCCTCAGCTCGTAATGGACATGGTTATACGGAACAGGAAGGACAACCGTAAGAACGCGCATGCTCAGAAATGATCACTTCACACAGGCAATACTAAATTGCGTGCGAGAGGTGTAATGGAGATAACTGCGAAAGTCCGAAACGTTTCTAGTTGATAAGAAAATTAGGATGTTGTTGTAATTCAATCCGGAGCTTTGTAGATATGTAAGAGTTGTTTCCAGACGTGTGGACAACGTGTCAATAATTTATTTCTCGTGTTTCGGCAATCACTATTGCGTAATCTCTTTATTCGTTCATCAATACATAGTCCACACGACGGATTGCCCCTTGCGTATGGCTTGGACCTAGTGATGACTTTCCATTGAATGGAG
>OZ024742.1:200637558-200652558 GCA_964016885.1 Eledone cirrhosa | reverse complement strand
GAATAATATTACTGAGGACCTATTTAGTTTTTATAGAGAATATTAGGAGGGAGGGGTGAAGTTGTTAGAAGAATAGTTGAAGGAGTGGTTTTTCGATAGCAGTGAGAATTCTTGGTGGCAGTGAGTAATTAGATTCCCATCTGTTGTTTTGACATTTTTTATGGAATATATTATATATATATATATATATATATAACGAATGAATAGGAAAGTCTCTGTATATGTACTTTTACTCTCCTAGACAAAGTAACCAATTTTCTTTTAAATCAAACCCTACAATATTAGAACTGGATGCGTTGTATAATGTGTTACTGCCTACTCCGCCCATAGGTCCGTATGATAAACAGCAACAAAAACAACTATTACTACTACTGCTGCTACTACTACTACTAATACTACTACTACTACTACTACTTCTACTACTACTACTACGATTACTACTATTACTAGGATGACGGCGGCGGTGTCGTCGTCGTCGATACAGGCTACGACTACTACTACCACCAAAATATTTAAATCTCGTTCCTGTCTGAAATTTGCAATCGCTAGAAAACTTCCGTTTGCTTACTTCCTGTTATACTTTTGCAGTGTAAACAACGTCCGGAAGCGGTTATATTATCGCTCTCTATGAAATGAAAACTATAAACAGAAAAACTAAACAAGTGAACGTGACGTTGAGTAACAGCAGAAACATCTCAAGTTAACCAAACGGCGTCTGCGTGGTCTGTCGATATACTAGACATAGTAATGAAATACCTCACAAATTACGTCTTCCAGCCATCCATGATCCAGCAACAGATGATAGAGTCGTAGGGGCGCCATCTTGTACAATTTTCAATATGGCTGATCTCATCACACTTTAGGTCCGAATGCAGCCGATGTTTTCCAAAGTATTTGCTTCATCAGTCTGGTACCCCTATCTTGCTCCGAATATTGAGCTCCTGGAAACTTTTCAGAGACGTACACCCAAGCGAATACCCTCCATCAGGTATCTACCATACTCTGAACACTTTGTTTCCCTGGGCATGGATACATTGAAGCTCCAACGTCTGGCAACTGACTTCGTAACCACCCTCAATATTATTGCTAACAACAACCCTGAACAACTTTTTGAATTTCCTGTGTCTAACACACATGATCATGCCTATAAAGTCAGAAAACAGCACAGCTCCCATGACTTTCGGAAACATTTTTTCACGCTCAGAGTTGCTGAAGCATGGAACAAACTCCCCGCATCAGTTGTTAGCTGTTGAGACACTGCATCTTTTAAAACCTCCATGCTTCCTGAGATTCGCCAACACTATACCTACTATTCCTCCTCCATACACACGCACGCATGTATTTCATGACTCATACACTGTCCCCTTTCCTGACATTTGTACATCATTCTATGTACTATACATGCACCTTTGATGAGTTGTAGTGCACCTGAGCTCTGTACACAATAATTTCATTATTATTATTATAAATAGAGGAAAGCGAAATAAAGAAAGAAAGAAAGAAAGAAAGAAAGAAAGAAAGAAAGAAAGAAAGAAAGAAAGAAAGAAAGAAAGAAAGAAAGAAAGAAAGAAAGAAAGGAGGGGTGAGAGAGATAGAAAGAGAGAGAGAGACAATGTGAATGAAAGATAGGGTGGCTGGAGAAAAAGAAAGAGGGAGAAGGAGAGGTAGCGATTCGTGGTATGTAAACAGATATAACTGTAAAAGAACAACTTCGGATTGTTCATGTGAACTCAGACAGAGTGTAGAGGGCCGGAACATATACCACAAATCATTTTATCCGACGTTCATTCGACTCCACCTAATTACATTTGTAATAAATAAAGTGTAAAGCACAATTATTATTATCCTGACGAAACAGTAAGTAAAAGACCATTTTGGTGATATCTTAACGAAGCTAATAAAGAAAAACATAACGTAAAGTACTCAGATTTGGGAGAGTCCATATACTGTTGTGAGGTGAGCGAAGTTACAAGAGCCTTAATGGTTTGAGTAAAGTCTGTAGAGGAAAAGAGAGAAATATTTATGTTTCTGACAGTACTAAAGAATATTTTACTGACACAAGCCTCCAGTAATTTTCTCAGACTCCGCTAGTTATTTAATGAAATGTATGTGCATACATACATAACTCTCACGCACACACACACACACACACACACACACACACACACACAAACATTTATATAGTTTGTAGTTTGTCTACGGATGTGTGGAATCTGTTTCTAAGGTTTTGAACTAAAATCATTACCATCATATATATATATATATATATATACAGCCATACAAACATACATACATGCACACATCCATACATATACACATATATACATACACACACATATACACACATACATAGATACATATATACATACATACTTACATACATACATATACACACTCATATATACATAGATACACACATAAATACATGCAAACATACATGCAGGTTTTGAACTAAATCATTACCATCATATATATATATATATATATATATATATATATATATATATATATATATATATACATTAATACAAACATACATCCATCCATCCATACATACATACATACATACATACATACATACATACATACATACATACATACATACACATGCATGTCAGTCACAAATATTCAGACTATCTTTATCCGCCGCACCCATAGATAGATATATTGCAAAAGAAGAATTGGATCAGTTTTTGCCTTAAAACCCCTATAAAAACATTCCTCACATCCCTTAAACATACAAATATAGAAAATGTTTGAAAATACAGTCGCTGTAATGCAAATAACTACAATAATAGTTGACAAGCTTAAGTTATGGTTGGTCGAATAAAATGTGTGAAGTACACCTAAAGTGGGGGACAGGAATGTCTGCTGGGAATGCGTGGTTTTCTATCACCCTTTTTTCCGTTTCCAAGGGAACTCTATTCGAGTTATTCAGCCGTGGATTGGCAGTATCGGTAGAGCGTCAGACACCATGATTTGCAGCATAGTGTTATGGCCCTTTACGTTCAGAGTTCAAATCCCGCCGAGGTTAACTTTGCCTTTCATCCTTACGGAGTCGATAAACTGAAGCACCAGTAATATAATGGGATAATTGCTGGTCTTGAGCCAAAAATAGAAACAATTATTTATGGTTATTTACATTTCTCCGGTTACCTACTCTCGGGTCTCGAATAATACCCCACCCAGCCCCGCCGGCTTATTAATTTTTCATTTTTTTTCGAAACACAACCCCCACCTCCTTGCTTGTCAAATATCTTAGGTGAAATTTTATTTTAAGTCGTAGCATTCTTTATACATTAAAAAACATTATACATTAAAAAACATTATACAAGAAATCAAGAAATTTCGTAAGTTATAAAATAAATAGGATGGGTTGGGGTCTCAATATGTAAACTAAACGACTAATTCTGTTTTTTTTTAAAGTCAACAGAGACAACCTAGAAAAATTACCGATTCCCCCCTTATTTCAACTCCCATGCTTATTCTGGCCCCCACCCTATGATATGGGACCCGGGAGTATGTTGTGGCGACTGTATTTTCAAATCTTAAATTTCCCAATGCTTCTTAAATCAACTAAGTCTGTGTAGAAATCTTTATTTAAAGAACTTCAATTCTTGGGTTCCAATGACGATATGAGAGAGAGGTCGATAAATGTCAAATTCTATATAATCTGCGCTGACACAGGATGTCTGAAATGTAATATGTTAAACTAAGAAGACATTGTGATCTTTTTTAAGCACTCTTCTGTCTGTCGTGTCGTACATTCCTTGAATATAAGAGATGAAGAGACGTTTTGTCTACATCATCATCATCATCATCATCTTCATCATCACCATCATCATCATCATTATCATCATCATCATTGTCATCATCGTCACCATCATCACCATCATCATCCTCATCATCACCATTCCCATCATTATCATCATCATCATCATCATCATTCGCATCATCATCATCATCATTATCATTATCATCACCATCATCATCACCATCATCATTCCCATTATTTTCATCATCATCATCATCATCATCATCACCATCACTACCATCATCACCATTATAATTAGTAACACACTAGTGTTGATTTAATCGACGTTTCCCTCCCCTAAAATATTGCTGACCTTGTGCCTAAATCGAAACTATTGTTATTATTATTATTATAGGATTGGTGGTGGATTGGCAGTATCGGTAGAGCGTCGGACGCCATGCTTTGCAGCATAGAGTTACGGCCCTTTACGATCTGAGTTCAAATCCCGCCGAGGTTAACTTTGCCTTTCATCCTTACGGGGTCGATAAAATAAAGTACCAGTCACGGACTGGGGTCGATTTAATCGACTTTCCCCTTCCCCAAAATTGCTGGCCTTGTGCCTAAATAAGAAACCATTATTATTATTATAGGATTGGTGGTGGATTGGCAGTATCGGTAGAGCGTCGAACGCCATGCTTTGCGGCATAGAGTTACGGCCCTTTACGTTCTGAGTTCAAATCCGGCCAGCGTTAGCTTTGCCTTTTAACTTTATGGGGTCGATAAAATAAAGTACCAGTAATGTACTGGGTAATTGCTGGCCTTGTGCCAAAAGTAGAAACAATTATTATAGGATTGACAGTATCGGTAGAACATAGGATACCATGCTTCGTGGCGCAGAGTTACTGCCCTTTACGTTCCGAGTTCAAATCCCGCCGAGGTCAGCTTTGCCTTTCATCCATACGGGGTCGATAAAATAAAGAACCAGTAATGCATAGAGATTGATTTAATCGACATTCTCCTTTCCCAATGCCTAAATCAGAAACCCATTGGTGGATTGGCAGTATCGGTAGAGGGTCGGGCACCATGCTTTCTAGCAAAGAGTTACGGCCCTTTATGGTCTGAGTTCCAATCTCGCCGAGGATAACTTTGCCTTTCATCCTCACGAGGTCGATAAAATAAAATACCAGTAATACACTGGGATAATTGATGGCCGTGTGCCAAAAGTAGAAACAATTATTTTTGGCAGTATCAGTAGAGCGTTCTGATGACGATAAAAAAAGAAATTACCAGTCAAATACTGTGGTCGATATAATTAACTTTCCTCATTCCCACAAAATTATTGGCCTCCTGTCTAAATTAGAAACCAATATTATTGGTGCTGGATTAGCAGGATCGGTAGAACCAATATTATTGGTGCTGGATTAGCAGGATCGGTAGAACCTCGAACAAAATGATTTTCGGCAAATAATTACGTCCCTTTACGTTCTGAGTTGAAATCCTTAGGTGGTCAAAAATTGAATTTCCAGTAATGTACTGGGGTCGATACAATCGACTTTACCCTTTACTTCAAATTGATGGACTTGTGCCAAAAGTAGCAACAATTATCAGGGCGGTGGATTGGCAGTATCAGTAGAGGGTCGGGTGCCATGCTTTGCAGTATAGAGTTACGACCTTTTATGGTCTGAGTTCAAATCCCGCCGAGGTTAACTTTGCCTTTCATCCTTACAGGGTCGATAAAATGAAGCACCAGTAACGCACTGGTGTCGATTTAATCGATTTTCCCCTTCTCCAAAATTGATGGCCTTGGCAGTATCGGTAGAGGGTCAGACGCCATGCTTTGCAGTACAGACTGACGGCCCTTTATGGGCTGAGTTCAAATCCCGCCGAGGTTAACTTTGCCTTTCATCCTCACGGGGTTGATAAAATAAAGTACCAGTAATGCACTGGAATAGTTGCTGGCCTTGTGCCAAAAGTAGAAACAATTATTATTGCTGCTGTTACTGTTGCCGCTGCTGTTGTTATTGCTGCTGCTGTTGCTGCCGCTGCTGCTGCTTTAGCTACGTCACCGTTTCAAAGTTAGCAGTTCCTAATTACCGTGACAGACTGAATTCAATTAAAGATAGGGTTCCAAAGCAATGTACACTTTACTACCTGCTTCTTCACTCTACTCTTCCCTCAACTCTTTTTTCCCCCTTCACTCCCTCTTTTTCTATCTGTTTCATTCCCACCCTTTTCTCTCTCCGTCAATATAATGGTGCTGCCAAATTTGGTGCTGTCTCTTCTTCCATAACGTAAACAATTCGTTTGTTGAATACTCACACACGCATATATATATATATATATATATATGTAAATATGATAATAATGGAGCTGCGGCGCTGCAAATGAGTTACATATGAAAAAGTTTGTCCTCATCAGTGGCCTTCCAACCGTCGTAGGCATTTCGTCGCATTAAAGGCCATATACCTCAGGTTGGTGCGAGCAACGGCTAAAAAAAGTCGTTGGGACACGTAAATAAGGGGGACGCTAGGGTAAACAAACAAAATGGTTTAAGCAACAGAAAGTGATGAAGAAGAAGAAAGAAACAAGTCCCAGATTTCTATGAATATAAGTTCGGTGGAATCGTGAACGAGAGAATAAAGACCATCAAACCTGGTTGAAATGTGAGCAAGGAAGGAATTTCGCACAGGTCTAACGGAGGAAGAAGGGGTCTGGTCTGCGAATTCGGTAAACATAAGTTCTGTGAAGTCGCAGACGAGAGAGAGAGAAAAAAAAATCTGGGACTTATTTCTTTCTTCTTCTTCATCACTTTCTGTTGCTTAAACCATTTTGTTTGTTTGCCCTAGCGTCCCCCTTATTTACGTGTCCCAACGACTTTTTTTAGCCGTTGCTCGCACCAACCTGAGGTATATGGCCTTTAATGCGACGAAATGCCTACGACGGTTGGAAGGCCACTGATGAGGACAAACTTTTTCATATGTAACTCATTTGCAGCGCCGCAGCTCCATTATTATCATATTTACACATATATTTTTTCCTCCGCTGCCACCAGTCTGTTTCGTTCTTTGTGTCTTTACCCTTTCTAGCAGTCTCTCTCTCTCTCTGTTAGCCTCTTCTTCACCTTTCACTCACTCGCTCTCTGTCACTACCTCTCCTCCTCCCCTTTCTTCCCGTTTGACCTGTCCGTAATCCTTTTCTCGCGGGCACTTGGCCAAGCCGGTATGAATTTTTTTTCTCTCTCTCTCTCGTCTGCGACTTCACAGAACTTATGTTTACCGAATTCGCAGACCAGACCCCTTCTTCCTCCCGTTAGACCTGTGCGAAATTCCTTCCTTGCTCACATTTCAACCAGGTTTGATGGTCTTTATTCTCTCGTTCACGATTCCACCGAACTTATATTCATAGAAATCTGGGACTTGTTTCTTTCTTCTTCTTCATCACTTTCTGTTGCTTAAACCATTTTGTTTGTTTACCCTAGCGTCCCCCCTTATTTACGTGTCCCAACGACTTTTTTTAGCCGTTGCTCGCACCAACCTGAGGTATATGGCTTTTAATGCGACGAAATGCCTACGACGGTTGGAAGGCCACTGATGAGGACAAACTTTTTCATATATATATATATATATATATATATATATATTACCCACTCTACTACCCTAAGTATTGAGTACTTTGGTGCGTTATGGTCCACCTGGTTCCTTACCACATTTCCTTCGTTATATATATATATATATATATATATATATATATATATATATATATATATATATATCAATAAATTAATAAATTAAAATATACACACATGCACGCGTACACACATACACTCACACACACAGACACACTCACGCACACGGACACACACACACACACACACACACACATATATATATATATATATGTATATATATATATATATTTACATATATATATATATGTGTGTGTGTGTGTGTGTGTGTGTGTGTGTGTGTGTGTGTGTGTGTGCGTGCGTGAGTGTGTCTGTGTGTGTGAGTGTATGTGTGTACGTGTGCATGTGTGTATATTTTAATTTATTAATTTATTGATATTTTATTTGAGTGACCCGAATCTTCCTGGTCGTTCTTTTTCGGCTGCACGGGTGATTTTAGGCATGATCTCTGTGTGTTGGTATTTTAACGATAGTTATAGCTCTGGTTTATCCAAACTATTGAGCCCTCTGCCACACATGTCGGATATTGTTTATCGTGATTTCGTGGGCCGATATTCCGATTCTCGATCATTCTACTATATATATATATACATACATATATATATATATATATATATATATATATATATATATATATATATATATATATATATATATATATATATATATATATATATATATACGTGAGATACTATATACTATGGAATACTGTTGGCTTCTTGCTACAATACTTTCTATACCTTTCATTTATATATATAATATATATATACACACGTATCTCACCCACTGTACACACGTTGTACAATATTCACACATACAATGCATAAAGATAACCCCGCTGTGTCTAAAACAGTCTCATTCATGTACTTCAGCTGTTTCAACAATGCCTGACAAATTCTTCGCAATTCCTGAAGATCTTCGGAAAAATGTTTACTTCATGATTCCGTTAAGTCTCCTTTTATCAAATCTACATATAATAATAGTATTGATTTCTGATATCAGTCACAAGGACAAGCGGCGTTGAAGTCAGGAGAAGGACGGAAAACAACACAGCTTCTTTCGTTATAGCTATCAGATAGAGGAAGACTTACTGTGCTAATTTTAACTATAGATGCGATTAATAGTTACATCAGTCCTACATGTTATAATTGATGTTTGACATAAGCCCACAAATCTGCAATGCGTGGACACAGAATGATAATATGCAAGACGTTTTCTTCGCCTTGCGAGCAGCTCAGGCAGTTGCGGCTGTTTGTATCTCCCTGCCTGTAGAGCTTGTCTCCAACTGGTGGCGCCCCAACTAACATTGCCAAGTCAAGGATTTGGGGAAAGTTTCCATAATACCCGATCTGAACACTCTATATGCAAATGAGGCTAATCAGCCCATGTACCTAGCCATCAAAACTATATGTTTTCGCCTATATTGAATTCCAGCAGAGAACCGGGTAATGGAGCGTTGTCTTGATAACGACCTGAGACAGATTACCCACCCCTGCTTCTGCTGGAATCCGCCTTCCAAATTGCATACCTAAAGGCTTTAAAATATGTATTCGTAAACATACCGAATATCGCAAAATATACAAAACACATATACCTAAATGTATACAGCTATGTCGGAGCGAACACTTTAATACTCTCTCTATATATATATATATTGGCAACATGACCCTCCCAAAGTATAACAATATATATATATATATATATATATATATATATCTGTATATATATATATATATATATATATATATATATATATATATATGTATGTATATATATGTGTGTGCGTGTGTGTGTATGTGTGTGTGTGTGTGTGTCTTTTTAGTAAATACTCAGTAAACATTTTACTTCGTAAGTTAAAAGCCTTTAACTTATTTGTCGATATATTGATGAAGGGAGAGTGGATAAGAAGAAGAAGAAGAAGAAGAAGAAGAAGAAGAAGAAGAAGAAGAAGAAGAAGAAGAAGAAGAAGAAGAAGAAGAAGAAGAAGAAGAAGAAGAAGAAGAAGAAGAAGAAGAAGAAGAAGAAGAAGAAGAAGAAGAAGAAGAAGAAGAAGAAGAAGAAGAAGAAGAAGAAGAAGAAGAAGAAGAAGAAGAAGAAGAAGAGTCATTTGGGGGCGATAGACAGACAAGAGACTGACAGATAGATAGATAGATATATAGATAGATAGATAAATAGATAGATAGATAGATATGTTTCTTTATTAGCCACAGGGGCACAAAAGAAGGGGACAAATACAAAGGGGAAAGTTTACATACAATTAAAACGTAAAATACTATTACAAATACAATTAAAAAGTTAATCGATTTTCCCCAATAGGAGGAGACATTTCATATGGGTAACACATACCCCCGAAAAAAATGTGCAACCCTCACCTCCAGGAGTACGAAGAGTTTGTACCCCTTTCTTCTCCTCCTCTTTTTCCTCAACCTACAGGCTGGTATAGAGAGAAGGCCCATTCACTCTGGCCATTCTCGCCACTTTCACCCACCTTTCATAAAACTTGCTGGGGTACAGCACCTCCCACTCCATCCTGATTCTTCTTCTAAAGTGGTATTTGAAAAAAAGAATCAGTTGTTGGCCGGAGAGAAAGGTGTCTGACCTCAGCCCTTTCAACCTTGTCCACCATACAACCTCTTTCGCCATAGCTATCACACAAAGGAAAACCACCTCTCCTTCGTTGTTGAAGGAGGGTGGCGGTTTGATCATGACAATGGACTCAGTGGTCAACCGGATTGGTCCCACCCGCGACAATAGTTGTTCTACATAGCCCCACAAGTCGGTAATGCCCGGGCAGTGTATGAATGCGTGCGCGACGGTTTCTTCGTCTTGCACGCACCCCGGACAGATCTTTTTTGCAGGGTCCCTGCCCGTGCGCCCGTGTCTGTAGAGCTTTTCTCGAACTGGTAGAGCTCCACGGTAGCACTGCCAGGCCAGGGACTTTTGGAAGTTGTCCATCGGTCCCGGGCGGAAGGTTCTACAGAACAGACTGGCCAGTTTGTCTTCCTCTACGCCTAGAGTTTCACCGAGCGCTCCATCGCACTTGCTGTGGATCAACCCTCTATAGAATGACGAAGTAGAGTCTCCACTGATCGCCGGGTCCGCCTGCCAGAGGGCTGTGAGCGCCTGAGCACATTGGATGTGCCAGTCGCCCATTTTCCTCGGTCTTTGCTTGACCCAGGACTGTAGCTCGGTCAGCGAGACGAGACGTGGGAAGGCTCGCCTCACGAACGGATCCCACACCGGTTGTCTGGTGAGGAATACGTAGAGATGCCGCAGCCTGAGCGCGTGTTTGCGCATTGTCAGCCACGGCATTCCCAGCCCTCCTCTTCCAAAGGAATTGGAAGAGCGTGCGCTCTATTTTGGTGAGCGTTTTGACTGGACAAGACACGACGGTCAAGCGGTAGTAGATGGCGGACGCTATAAAAGTGTTCGCCACCTCCGCTCGACCTTTCAAGGATAGTTTGCACTCGGCCCACTTCTGGGTGAGTGGAAACACCTTGGCCGTCACCTCGTTCCAGTTTTCTCCACCTGGAGGTCAGGACCAAACCAGACCCCGAGCAGCTTTCCCGGACCTACCGTCCAGCGTCCAACGACGCCATCGGAAGGCAGCGGTTTGCCTCTCCACGATCCGAGCTGCAAACCGATGAACTTGTCCCGGTTCAGCTTCGCTCCTGTGAACCTTTCGTATTACTTCAGTAAGGTGCCGACTTCCTCGATTTGCGAGGCGCTTGACACCTTTACTGTGACTCTGTCGGCGTAGGCCGACGCCGCTTTCCGCAGTCCAGGTTCCAGAGGGATGCCCTGCAATAGCTCCAACTTCCGCAGTAGTGGCTCGAGAGTCAGTACGTACAGAAGGGAGGAGAGAGGGCATCCCTGTCGGATGGATCGCGTGATATGGAACGGCTCCGAGAGGTAGCCGTTCACCTTGACCCTTCAGCAGATGTTGCTGTTGTGCATTGCAGCAATCCAACCCCTGAACACAGGTCCGAAGCCTGTCGCCTAGAGCACCGCATCCAGGTAACGATGCTCAACCCTATCGAAAGCCTTAGACTGATCCAAGTTGATCAGGGCCCCACCGAAACCGGGTTTACACCCTACTCTCTCTATGATGTATCGCATGAGGTGGAGGTTGTCGTGTATGGACCTGGTCGGGATTGCGCATGTCTGCGCTTCTCCCACTAAGTTTTAGACGACAAGCGCCAGCCTCTTTGCCAACACCTTGGCCAAAATCTGTAACTCTGTGTTTAGCAGAGTTATGGGCCGGAAGTTGCCTATGTGATCCCCCTTATTCTCGTCCTTCCTGACTAGTTTGACTACGCCCCCGGTCACAGAACTGGGAATTTTCCCGTTCTGCTGCCAGTTGCAGTAGACCGCCTCTAGGAGACCGGAGAATATGTCCGGCATTGCTACGTAAAATTCGTAGGGTAGACCGTCGAGACCTGGAGATTTTCGTTTGCCGCATTGGCTCAGTGCGTCCCCTATCTCAGCGGCTGAAATCGGCTTTTCGCAGAACTTCGCTTCGCTGTCCGAGAGTCGCGGTAGGCCGTCGAGGTATGGACCGAAATCCATAGCCCCTTCCGGCGCGCCGCCCTGCCCGAACAGTTGAGCAAAGTGCCGCTGAAAGGCCACACACATCTGCTTCGGCTCACGTATCACGCGTACGTCTTGGTCCTTCAAAGACCGAATCGTGGACTTGTTGCCACTGTTTGCCTCCGTCACTCGGGCCCAGCTAACAGCTTTGGCTCCCTCGTTTCCCAGAGCACGTATTTTGCTTCTGACAACGCAGCCCTTGTACTTTGCGTCGAAGAACTGGTCCAAGGCCGTTGTCGTTGCTAGACCGCTGGCTACGTTGCCACTTCTAATTTCCTCTTCAACTTTATCTACCAGTTCCTTCTCGGTCCTATTTCTATCTAACGCTAATTCTTTACTAAAAACTAACGAGTCTAATCTAACTGCCCTCTTGAGAGTGTACCACCATCTGTTGTTGACAATGGCCCCTGTCAAGTGCTGTTTAATTAAATTGCTAATCCGTCTACTGTAGGCTTTGCATGTCGGTAACGACAAGTTCAGCTTCCAGTAGCCGGGTTCTTGTCTATGGGTTCTATCAACGTTGACCATGCAGGTCACTAGTTTGTGATCTAAATAGGCAACCATGAACATTTGTGGACAGCTTAACATGTCCCTATCCTTATTTCTACATCCATACTGTGCGACCTGAGGGCGTTTAAGTGTTTGCCCTGTTTCCAGCGCATCCCCAGGCAGCGTGCATTCACACATCAAACTCTTATATTGGCCATGTTGGTTCTGAAAAGTTAAAAGAAGAGAAGAAAACACTCGCCTCTTCGTCTCCCGGGGATCAGGCCGCACGGTTTCCATGGGGTGTTAGAGGGGTTGTCTGGGTGGAGGTTTCCGGCGGGGTGATTACGGAGATGTTTGGTGGGGTGGGGTGTCTGGGTGGGTGTGTCTGGGTGAGGGTGTCTGGGGTGGGGGTGTCTGGGGTGAGGGTGGGGAAACTTTTTAAAAGGACGTGGTTAATGGGTTTAACACAAAGGATTACCCACGTCCTTAGGAAAGTTTTCCTTTAACGACTTATAGGTGTCCGTAGGGACCCTAATCACCTTTGTCTACAAAAAGTTTTCCCTTCGGTTTTCACCGAAGGGTCGTTGGAGATAACCTCCAATAAAGTTTTGTTTTTACTGTTTATGTATGTGTAATGTTCTTGTTGTGTTGCGGTGGTTTTTGTCTGTTGTTCTTGTGGGAGCTTTCGTTTTGTTGTAGTTGTTTGTGTTTGGAGTGATGTCGTGGTTTTGTTTTTGATTTCTTACTTAGAAAATCAACAAAAACTTACCAGCGAACTGGCACACGTCTCAAGTAAAACAGGAGATAGATAGATAGATAGATAGATAGATAGATAGATAGATAGATAGATAGATAGATAGATAGATAGATAGATAGATAGATAGATAGATAGATAGATAGATTACTGACATGCAGATAGGCAGACCAACAGACAGACCGACAGATAGGCAGAGTGATAGATCACGTGTTAATAGTATTTCTTAAAAGATTGATTTTCTTTTTCGAAGTCAGGCTATCTGGCCGTTAATGATTGACTGTTTAGTGTCAACAAAGTCAACAGCTGTTGTTTCATCATACCGTTATTCTCTTTGTACATAGACGAGCATGTAGTTACTACATAGAGACACTGTTAGTAGTTAGACTAATAGCTATTGACAGATGTGACCAATTGTAATCGGACGGATGACGGAATGATACTGGTGTTGGCGGTGGTGGCGGTGGTGGCGGTGACGGTGGTGGTGGTGGTGGTGGTGGTAGTGTTGGTGGTAGTGTTGTTGTTGGTGGTGGTGGTGGTAGTGGTGGTGGTGGTCGTCGTCGTGGTCGTGGTGGTAGTAGTAGTAGTGGTGGAGGTGTTGGTGGTGGTGGTGGTTTTGGTGGTGGTAGTGGTGGTGGTCGTGGTGGTGGTGGTAGTAGTAGTAGTAGTAGTAGTAGTAGTATTAGTAGTGGTGGTGGAGGTGGTGTTAGTCGTGGTGGTTTGGTGGTGGTGGTAATAGTAGTGGTAGTAGTGGTGGGGGTACTACTACTACTACTACTATTTTCATTTATCGGTTAGGGAGGCGCAAGACATTAGAGACTATGAAAGCCTACACTTGAGAACATATTTACACATATATATATAAGTATTTATGTGTGCGTATATGTGTGCATGTGTGCGTGTGTGCGTGTGTTTTGATGTTCCTCTCTTTCACTCCTTGTTTCCGTCTCTCTCGCTCTGCCCATCTCTCATTGTATAAAAAAGGTTAAGTTGACTTCGTCGAGATTTGAAACGAGAACACAAAAGGACGTAACGAAACACCGCAAGGCATTTCATCTGATGCACTAACGACTCTGGCAATCCACCACGTGCTTAGAGTAGTGGAGAAAAGCGGAGTGAAGATTTACAAAGGAGAACAGTGCAAACCAGCAACTGTAAGAAAGAAAATGGGAGGTGATCATTTTTCATTTTTTTTTTACCACCAAGAAACCCAACTTCTCTTGTGATGCAAGGAAAAGACATTGTTGAAGATGGTGGAACTTACTGTCTCTTGAAAAGCAAGCATCGACTATGGAAGTACAGTGAAACATTACGGATGGGAGGCATTCTGTTTCCCTGTAGAGGCCAGAGTCAGAGGATTTGTCGGAATCAGGGTTGGCTCGTTACTCGGGGGTCTCAGACTTGTGACAAAAAGAGGGAAACACATGTCGATGGCATTATCGGAGGCAACTGAGAAATCGAGCTGGCTCGAAAGAGACGAAAGATATGCCTGACACATTGAGGTGAACGGTGTCACAATATCAGACTCACCAACAGTCGTGCTGTTGTACAGTTATATATATGCTGTTGTACAGTTATATATATGCTGTTGTATATATATATATATATATATATATATATATATAATCAAGGTTTAGCAAATAAGAAAAAGTTTCAAAATAAATTCAAAAAATTCACTGTACTCACTATGGTTACCTTTACCGAATCGGTTTCGAGTCTCAAAAATAA
>OZ024742.1:200630058-200635058 GCA_964016885.1 Eledone cirrhosa | reverse complement strand
GAGAGTTGAGAGAGACAAAGATGAAAACAAAACAAAGGTAGAAGGGTTACCGTAGTAGAGATTTTAATCCCAATATTTCGGGCTCACGCCCATCAACGGGGGAAAAGTTCCAAAAGGGGGGAAAACAGGCCAAGCGGAGAAAGTGGTGATGTCGTTAAGACAGGAATGCCGTTATGGGGAGAAAAATATTTAAAATTTAAACGAGGGAGAGAATGCGCGTGCGCGTGATAAGCTGTGGCAAAAGCTACTGACCAAATGGGTTAGATCAAGAGGGTGCGTTAGCGTGTGAAAGCCTTAAGATATGTGTATGTAAATATATATGTGTGTGTGTGTGACTGTGTGTGTATAAGTGTAAGTGTGTATATGTGTGAGTGTGTGTGTGTGTGAAAGATAGTGGGCTGTAGAAGTTGGAAATCAAAGGGTGTGAAAGGTGGTAGGTTGTAAAATATGTGTGCGTGTATAAATATAGAAGTGTGTGTGTGTAAGCGTATGGGTATACATGTGTGTGTGTAACTGTGTATGTATATGTGTGAGTGCGTTTGTGTGTGAAAGATAGTGGGCTGTAGAAGCTGGAAATCAAAGGGTGTGAAAGGTGGTAGGTTGTAAAAACATGTGTGCGTGTAAAATATAGAAGTGTGTGTGCATGCGTATGGGTATGCATATACGTGCGTGTGTGTGAATATAGCAGGCCGTAGGCTGTGAATGGTCATTATGGTTAAATTAGCCATGTCAGCTCATTTCTCTCAGCCCGGTTGTTAAGTGGGGGTCTGAGGTTCTTAATAACAAGTGCTTCCTTTATCCTTAAGGATCCGATGCTGCGTTCAGTCGCTAGGACTGTGACCAAGGGTCTACCCTGTGGGTTTCCGCATTTGAGGATATGTTTACGGAAGGAAGATGCGTTGGTGTTGATATGTTCCTTGATACGAACATGTAGGGGTCGGATGGTGCTACCTATGTAAAACTTGTTACATTTATCGCATTGAATCTTATATACGACATAGGTGCGTAGGCAATCTGCCCCCCGTATCGGGCAGTTGCTGAGGGAACAAGTCCTATCTGCCTCGTAGGGTTTGTTGGAGAGGCATCTTCGCAGCGAAGGTCCTGTGTGGGCCAAATGTATGTCAAGTCCCTCCGTACGTATGGCCCTGCGGATGGCGTTCGTGGTATATTCACTCAGGTGGGGGATTTTAAAGAAGCACCTGCTAATATTAAGTTTTCTAGTGGGTGTCGGTCTACTGGGTCTGGGGTCTCTAATTCCGTTAATCAGTCGCTTGGGATAACCATTAGATCTGAGTAGATTACGGAATTGCGTGGTATGGGTGAGACCACCCATCGGGTCGCTGCATCTGTTAGTGATCCGTGTCAGTTCATTTAGGACATAGCCTCTCTTAGCGTTGTTGGGGAGGGCTGAGTTATAATGCACAAATAGGTCCTTGCACGCTGCTTTGCGGTAGAAAGAGGTGTTTATGTCTCCTTGTTCCGAGATGTTGATACGGAAGTCGAGGAGGGCGAGTGACCCGTCTTCTCCCGGGTGTTCGATGGTGAAATCGATGTGTTGGTCAGTATCGTTGAAGATTTGGTGAATTTCATTCGCCATCTCCCGGGAAGAAGTAAGTATCAGGATATCATCAACGTATCTGGAGTAGAAGGCGACGGCGTTGGGTTGGCAGGTATTGAGTGCCTTGCGTTCCAGGTGGTCCATGTACGAGATCGCAAGTATGCCGGACAGACTAGAGCCCATAGGTAGCCCAGAGATTTGTTTGTACGTGTGGCCGAGGAAATTGAAGAGTGCATTATCCACAACGAAGGAGAGGAGTTGGTGGATGTCCGTGTGTGTGAGTCCGAAGCAGTGTAGGTTAGATGCTCGGACTCGTTCGGTCAACAGGTCGACAGCTGGGGATGCTGGTACGGAGGTATAAAGGGAGACCACATCAAGACTAAAGGCATAACCGTTGTCCTTTCTGGTGTTGGGCGCCAGATGGTGTAGTCGCTCCAAGACTTCCATTGAGCTGCAGACGTGGGCTGGTAGTGTGTGTAGAATAGGTTTGAGTAGTGTGGAGAGCAGCCACGATATTTTATAGAGTGGGCCCTCCACGCTAGAGACAATGGGCCTGATTTTCAAATCGGGTCCTTGTTTATGTGTTTTGACCAGGTGGTAGAAGGTGGGTAATTTGCTGTTTCGAGTCATTATGTTGTTTTTTACCTTCTTTGGCAGTTTTCGTTGGACACAGATGTTAGTCCATATGGTGTTAATGCCTTCCTCGATTAGAGTCGAGGAGGTCCCTGTGACTTTCGAGGAGGTCCCTGTGACTTTCGAGGAGGTCCCTGTGACTTTCGAGTAGCAACCGGTTATATATATATATATATATATATATATATATATATATAACCGGTTGCGCATTTCTAATGCTTTTCAAAAATAGTTTTGAGATAGATATATATATATATAACCGGTTGCGCATTTCTAATGCTTTTCAAAAATAATTTTGAGATAGAGCGCCCGTAATGTTTAGAGCAAACATCATATATATATATATATATATATATATATATATATATATATATATATATATAACGAAGAAAGTGTGGTAACGAAGGAACGCAGGAACCAGATGGACAATAACACACTAGAGTCCTAACTCTTTTCCTATATATATATATATATATATATATATATATATATAAACATTTGAATGGATACAGTTTAGTTGAAAGGAATTTATTGACACGTGTTTCTATAACAGTTACATAACCTGAAAACAGCTGGTATCTACAAATGTCTCAATATTGAATGTCTGCATAACTAAAACTTTGTAGATAGCAGCTGTTTTCAGGTTATGTAACTGTTATAGAAACACATGTCAATAAATTCCTTTCAACTAAACTGTATCCATTCAAATCTTTCTATTTTTCTCCGGATTACTTTTGGAACTATATATATATATATATATATATTTTAATAAGTTTCCAGTGTCCACGCTTTGCCTGGATACTTAGATGAGAATAGACCTCCCTGACGACGGAATGCTTCTCTGTATCTTCTTCGGAAAATATATTTATTTGATTCCAGTAACTAATTAGTTGGAAGTGATATTTTAGTAAGTAAGTTAATTTTATAATTTTCTTATTTTACGTTTCTCATATATATATATATATATATATATATATATATATATATATATATATAGTCGGGGTCCTGACTATTTTCCTAAAAACTACAAACCCTCCATCTCAATTCTCTCTCTCTCTCTCTCTCTATATATATATATATATATATATATATATATATATATATATATATATATATATATATATATATATATATATATATATATATATATATATATATATATATATATATATATATCGAAAGTTTAGACGCTTCAACGTATATTTATGACTATGAAAAATAGTTTAACAAACCGGGCATAAAAGCCCCTGGGCGGAGAAAAATTGACGGCGTCACCCACTCAACATTACTATATCTCATGATATATATATATAGAGAGAGATTTAATGATTAATTGATTAATTTAATTAGACAATTATATTGATTGGTTAATTGTTTATGTTTGTTTAATAACATCTAGTTGAGAGCTTTAATTAGGTTTGTGTAAAGGATTTAATTCCTTTGTTCAAATTTTGAATTTGACCGACAAAACCACGTGACTACTAGCAGTGACTACTACTAGTTTTTGCAACCGGCGGAGGTAGAACGAAAAATTGTAGACGAAGTAAATTCCACTGTTCTATCTTCCAAAGCCCAATTAACTTGCAGGCCCCTGCAAATGGATTTTGTTGATTTCGGATTTACAGGAACCTAGTGGAGATGTTGTATAAGGTTATGTAATATGTCCATGATGGTCCAGGTAACAGTCAAACTTTTCCCTGAGTCGGTTTTTTCGTTTTTCTGGTCCTAGCGGCTCGCTTTTCGGTCGCTGGCTTCAATTTGCATAGCTGTCTAAATGTAATGTTATAACTCTAAGGTAAAATTCCTTATTGAGTGCTTCTGGCTGCACTTCCCGACAGCATTCGTTAGCTTGACCGCAACCAGAGCTTCGATTAGGCTGTACTACCTTCTTTTATATATATATATATATATATATATATATATATATAAATGCATATATATTTTTTGTAGTTAGTGCAGCAGATATTTTTGATCTGGAATGTTTCGTTATTCAGTTTCCAGAAGGTTAGTGTGGTTATCTTGTGATCCTGGATCATGTTATCCGTGGTAGCTAATAGGTACCTGAATATTTGGTGATCAAATACGGAGTATGTACATATGGCTTACATATCTCGTTCCTCGAGTTGAGGCATGATGTTGCAGAGTCCGCACCTCTTAGAACCATTGACGTAGGGTTTACAATACCCTAGTATTTTCCAGCTGATGTTGTATTCAGTAGAGTTCTCTTTCAGCTTCCACATATGTTTCCTTCGTTTAGTTTTATTTGTCATCATCTGCTCTTCGTATTTTTCTACGACATTGTACCGGCTTAAAAAAAAAAATTATGTCTTTTATTACAAATCTCACAATGCTTTATATTAACTACACTATTCACTCTCTCTCCTCTCTCTCCCCCTCTCTCTCTCTCTACCTCTCTCTCTCTCTCTCTCTCTCTCTATATATATATATATATATATATATATATATATATATATATATATATACATATACCTTATTCAAATAATTCTTTTTTACATAATCTAACATAAAATGTAATTCTGCCTAACGAAAAATCCACACCGAACGTTAGGAATGTTTTCACGCTTAGCTGCACTAACATTGCTTATATTTAACTCACTTCAACTCTTCTTCATTTCTTCAAACCACACCTACTTTCCTTTCCGTCTTCTTTCTTTCAATCTCTCATTCATTTCATTCATTCGTTTATTATTTTATCTATCTATTTATCTATTTTTTACCATCCCTTATATCATCTTATTATATTTTCTTGTCTATTCAATTTGATTAAAATTGAAACGTTAGCAGCCTC
>OZ024742.1:200620058-200625058 GCA_964016885.1 Eledone cirrhosa | reverse complement strand
AAGAAGAAGAAGAAGAAGAAGATTTTCAACGTAACCACTCTTGCGTCTAAAATACTAGGATTTATTTTAGTCTTTTAAATACAATACATATTAGATATAGTATATATTATTTAGAATATATATATATATCATATAGAATATTCAAGACGGGTTTTACATACATTAGCCTTATCTATCTCACTAGGAATATACCATCTCCATACACTTCTCTTGGCTTTCTCATATTATTATTTCCTTCTCTACCCTTTCTTCCACTCAATGCAACTCTTGTCTAATCGCCTACCCGATGTGTCGATATACTAGCCATACATACGTTTGTATAAGTATCCCAATTTGCTTTGCACAGAAGAATATCTGTCTGCACGATAGTATAGGTGTATATATAAATGGACATGTTAATATATATTGATATATTGATATCTGTGTATGTAGTAGACAGTCTAGATTTCTATAAATAATTTTCTTTTTTGCCAGCTATTTTCCAAAGGAAAACTTAATTTGATACCGTGGTCACCTCCGCTATCCCTTCTCTTTCTTCATATTGCTTCTCCTTTTCGCTCATACATTTTCATGAAACCTTTAGCTAAATCACTTTACACCATTTGTTTATACATTCGCCTAATTTCATAACTAACAAGCGTAGCTCATGAAACCTTTGGTTGCAAATGGATTATCATTTGCATGAATTAAAATAAATATATATTAGTTCTACTAAGGTATATGTGACATAATACATTAGTATACATACCGCGTAATCTACGTACTTAAGTATTGAATCCTTTGACTTATGTTATGCTTCATTTTTTTACCTCCAACACGATAAAGCTTTGTAGCTTTACTTTGTATTTCTCTGTCGCGGTGCCTGGCCCACTGCACCAACACTTTCCCTACGTTAGCCATGATCAACACCATGAAAACTCACCAAATATCAACAAATGAAAAATTAATTCAGTAAATAAGCCGATAAAATACAGAAAAAAAGGTTATATAAGCTAATGAAATGGATTGATTCGCTTGTTCTCCTTGATATTTTTGTTTTTCACTTGGGACACTAAAATCTATTCTCAGTGAGGTGTGTGGAGCTTTATTTATACGTTGTTGCAAAAGATAATTATATAGATTTCCGATTTAGGTTTAAATGAATAAAACGTTCGTTAATTGATTTACAAATGATATAATATATATATATATATATATATATATATATATATAAATCACAGTGAGAAGGGAGATAATTAGAGGCCTGTGCAGTGTGTAGTTAGTTTAACTGTTTACCAAGGATGGGTAGAGGTAGATGTAGTTGGAGTCAGACTTGATTGTTGGTGCAAACAACTTCTTGCTTGATTCATACGTACTTAGATTGATTGATGTAATTGATGTACGTCAATGTGTATATGTATATAAACATACACACACAAACATACATACATACATACATACATGCATATATACATATATACATACATACATATATACATACATACATGCATACATGCATACATACATACATATATATATACATACATACATATATGCATACATACATACATACATAATACATACATGCATACATACACACATTCATACATATATACATACATACGTACATACATACATAATACATACATGCATGCATACATACATACATACATACATACATACATACATACATACATACATACATACATACATACATACATACATACATACATACATACATACATACATACATATTTATTCCACCCATTATTTAACTAGTGTCAGTTAATTGAATCGGGCGTAGCTGATATAACAACGGGCATCGAGGACAGTAACAACAACAATAATAACAGCAACAAAGACAATCATATCAACAAGATTAGTGCTTATTATTGGCTATTGATTCCTAAATTAGATACATAACTTCAGGTTTTGCAGTCAATTATAACAACCTTAATATTTTGAGTACATTTTATCGATTATGGAAAGATAAAAGAAAAGTCAGCCAGTGATAAGATACGAACTCAGAACCCACGCTAATTGGTACTGTCCCCTAAAACCTGCACAATATGTAAAAGGACACTTGGTAGTATGGTCCCTTAACTCCTGATGGAGGTGTAGGGCCGCCGTAGTGACATACGGCGTTTTGTGGGCATCTTAAGCCTAGCAGAGCCATCCCTCTCCAGGTGTGAATACAGCAGAGTTCTTCCTGAGAAAGATAGAAAGTGAGAGAGAGAGGGGAAATGAGAAAGAGATATAGAGGAAGAATCCAACCCAGTATTTGACTGATACTTTTTTTTTATCGACCTCGAAAGGATGAAAAGCAAAGTTGACCTCGGCGTGATTTAAACTCAGAGAGCCGAGAGCCTGAACGAGTACCGTAAAGCACTCTATCCGGCGTTCTAACAACTCTGCTAATTTGCCACCTGAAAGGAGACTTATGAGTATAGAAAAATTATAAAATCTATAACCAAGTTACTTGCATCTGATACTTCAATACGTTGTAGTGTAAAAGCGAAAGTTGATAAAACAAAAATAAGAATGCCTGAAATGTCAATACCCAACGCTCTCACACGAATATTGAGATGGCTGACATGAAATCACACCTTAAAATAGTCACAGTGAGATTATATGTATGTCTGTTATATATAAATATACTCTACATGTGTACATATATGCCACTATTCTCAACCATGCAGTGTTAGTGACACCGCTAATATATATATATATATACAAACACACACATATATGTATATATATATGTGTGTGTGTATGTGTGTGTGTGTGTCTATTTGTATTTATTTATATATATGTATATATATATATATATGTAGCTATATATATGTGTGTGTGTGTGTGTGTGTGTGTGTGTGTGTGTGTGTGTGTGTGCGCGTGTGTGTGTGTGTGTGTGTGTGTGTGTGTGTGTGTATATATATATATATATATATATATTTGTTTTGCGAGGTTTTTGATATGAAATCGTGTGTCGAAACAAATATTGTTATACTTGGGGAGGGTCATATTGTTGTAATAATATTGCCAGAAATAATAACAGAACACACTCACTGTTTGGTTGGTTTTCGCTTCTGTATCTTAAAATATACAGAAGCGAAAACCAACCAAACAGTGAGTGTGTTCTGTTATTATTTCTGGCAATATCTCCAGAGTTAATTCATTTGGTCCTCAATGTTTATCATTGACTGACCAACGGTCAAAAATACAGATATAATATAGATATAAACACATATATATCGTCTAACAAAATTCTTTCGTTGCACATCTGCAACATCATCAGTGGTACTATTATGTTCCTCCTGTTGTATTTTATCTCTAGGTAGATATACAATAAAACAGACTATATATATGTGTTTATATCTATATTATATCTGTATTTTTGACCGTTGGTCAGTCAATGATAAACATTGCGGACCAAATGAATTAACTGTGGAGATATAAAAGATACAGAAGCGAAAACCAACCAAAAAGTGAGTGTGTTCTGTTATTATTTCTGGCCAATATTATTACAACAATATGACCCTCCCCAAGTATAACAATATATATATATATATATATATATATATATATATATATATATATAACCATGGAAATGTGGTAAGGAACCAGGTGGACCATAACGCACCAAAGTACTCAATACTTAGGGTAGTAGAGTGGGTAATAGGAACAAGTAAGACCCCGACGGCTGATTTTGAGTTTATGTTGGTTGTATACCAACACCTCAGTATGCAGGCTGGAGCACTCGACGAAGTGCGCAGGTTGGTTTGGTTACTCCGGAGTAGTGTGAAATAAAGTTAAATAAAAGTCAAATGATTAAAATTTAGCTTCGTTTATTATATAGCAGTAATAAACGAAGCTAAATTTTAATCATTTGACTTTTATTTAACTTTATTTTATATATATATATATTTTTATTTTTTTTTTGAAAACTGTTGAAGTTTCATTCATATATTCATGTTTTTAATGTTTATCGACCTGTTACGCGCGTTTGTTTCAAAATCGTCCATGATAGTTATGGACCTGACTCCAGCATCAATCTGCTAATCGGACTGATGATCCAACAAAAAATAAATAGAAATATAATAGAAATATAATTACATGTAAACGAAACTATATCGTTTAGTTTTATTATATACCAGTGCATCGAGTTCTTATATTGGGACCACCAGCAGTAATATATTTATGTCTATCTATAAGAAATTCGCTAATCAATTAAAATGAATTTTAAAAAAAGCATATGAATAAATAGCGATAAATAAAAAGAAAAAAATAATGGTTTCTAATTTAGACACAGGCCAACAATTTAGGAGAGGGGAAAGTCGATTAAAACGCCCCCAGTGCGTCACTGGTACTATTATATCAAGCCCATAACGATGAAAGGCAAAGCTACCCTCGGTGGACTTTGAACTCAGAACGTTAAGAGCCGTTAGGTTATACCACAAAGCATGTTGTATGACGTTCTACTCATACTGCTAATACACCGTCATTGATTAATAAAAGAAATACTAATATATACCCCTGGACCTTTGAAAGTTTTAACTTGGGGTGCTTTTATGTATGTGTGAGTGGGTGTACGTTTGTATATATATATATATATATATATATATATATATATATATATATATATATGTGTGTGTGTGTGTGTGTGTGTGTGTGTGTGTGTGTGTGTATTGTTGGTTAATATATATATATATATATATATATATAATTGAAAAAATGTGAAGAATCACATGGTCAACAGTACAAACAGGGGAATTTATTTACAGTCTAACAATTGTTTCTCTGATTGAGTTGTCTAAAATTGCTGAACACTCAATTTTAAATACGATGCTAGTTCAATCATGTCATCAGAAACTGTCATAAAAATATATATATAACGGTCAAATCTACAAATTCAAATTGTATATATATATATATGATTCAAAATATTAACAAATGAAGATATTCACATAATCAAAATATATGCTTTATTATATATATTTCGAAGGTACTGTGTTGTTTTATCA
>OZ024742.1:200587558-200607558 GCA_964016885.1 Eledone cirrhosa | reverse complement strand
TATATATATATATATATATATAACCCTGAGACATATGGCACTATGCGGTTTGCAACAGCAGTGTCACCATCATTACCATTATCACTACCAACACCAACCTCATTACCG
The DNA here is from genome assembly GCA_964016885.1 of Eledone cirrhosa. Taxonomy (NCBI): domain Eukaryota; kingdom Metazoa; phylum Mollusca; class Cephalopoda; order Octopoda; family Eledonidae; genus Eledone; species Eledone cirrhosa. The sequence continues at coordinate 200,607,450 of OZ024742.1, read as the reverse complement.
CTATCAGTAACAGTAGCAACAATATTAAGAAATATATGTTAGAAATAAACAAACTAACAACCAAACAATTATAAGAACAAGACACCTGGGATGATATGATCTGTGAAGACTATGACATGTTTTATTGCTGGCGTTAAAACCTGGTTTACAGACGGCATTAATAGAATGAGTAAGAGATATGAGCCTGTTTTAATTATCGAGAGATAGAGAAAGAGACGGAGAGGAGCACAAAGAGAGAGAGAGGGCGAGAGAGAGAAGAGAAACCGTGCTAAGTGTAGAGAAACAAACTGACATACACAAACTGTATTTTCTAGAGCAATACTGACACACTAACATACAATCCACCACCCCAGTATCAAATCTACACACACACACGCTCGCACACCCACACTCACATACTCATACATATACACACTCGTACGCACACACATGCACACACACACACACACATACACACACACACATACACACACACACACACACATATATATACGTTAACCTAATATATCCCTTCCATATACTCTACCGATTGTGTTGTTATTTCTGTTTACCTTTTACACACACGCATATATATATATATATATCGACATGTACACAAACATACTCAAATACCGCTGTTGCAGTTGCTGCTGTTGGTGGGCTTCCGTCGATTCTGACGACGAGTGCCCCAGTTGATCATCCAACAGAACAGCCTATTTATGAAATTAACGTGTAAGTGTCTGATCATATCAAAGGCATCTGTACCTTTAACGTCGTTCACATGGAAATTCAACGTGACACTCTGTGTCACAAGAATGGCACTTTGAATCAGATGTACTGTTCATTTTTTATAGATAAGTAAACTGGTCTCTAAAGTATTGTCTGGTCTAAGTCTGTCTCAAGTCATGAGGCACATTAAGGAGGCGTGATGCGACTGAGGGTACAAGACATCCCGCCCCTTAACAGGACGCCAGGGACCTCTAAGCTATTGTTGGTACTCATTTTCAGTTCAGTATACTAGAACAACGGGAAATGAAATGTTTTGCTCAAGAACACACAACCCAGTCCAGAAATTGAACGCCTGACATTATAATCGCAAGTCCAACACACTTCCCATTAGGCCACACGCCTCCAATAAGTAGACTGAAGCAACATAAAATAAAATGATTTCTTTTTTTTTTTTTTTTCAAGTTCTCAATGCACGGCCAGGAATCGAATTCGCCATCTAACGATCGTGAGTCGAACGCCCTAACCACTAAGCCATGTGCCTTCATACACAAAATGCATACGTCCCGACTGCATTGTAGAACCAGTCAGTTGTGACAAGACGTGTATGTTGGGTAGTATTTAAAGTGCTGTAGCAGTCCGAACCTTCATCCTGGAAAAAAAAATATTTGGCATGTTAGCTTGTAACCATAACAAGGATGCATTAGAGCAGTGATTCTTAACCAGTGTGCCGCGAGATCCTCCTAAGTGTGCCGCGAAATTTTATTTTCGACATGTTTTTATTTTGTAAAATTCAAATATTTTTCATATATATTTAACCAAATGTGCCGCTATTTTTTCATGTTTTCCAAGGTGTGCCGTTGGCAAAAAAAAGGTTGCGAACCACTGCATTAGAGTGACAGTTACGTAGGTCAACTAAAAGTGTCTGAAAAGAAAAAGTCCCCAAACTTCTTGAGTGTACCTTGTACTTAGACTTTACACGCTGACATGAAGATCCAGCAACTGTTAACACAGCGCCATTTTATTATTTTGATTTTGCTTTGATTTTTGTTCTTTGCTTGATTTTTTTTTTCAGAAAAATTCAAATCAAAATTTGTTTTCTGTATTTCGCTAAATAACAATACATATGTATTTTTCTACACCAACCAACACAAGCACATTGACACACATCTAGTCACATATACTCACACACAGACAATCACGCGCATACACCCACACCCACCCACACCCACACACACCGACCGACACGCAAAAAAAAAGTAGAATTTTTTTTTTCGTTCTAAAAACTGAACTCAAATTTTGATTTATACATTTCTATCTACACAAAAATGAGCTCCCTGGATTATAGGGGTCTTATACTACCGGGTCCCAAATAGCAGTGGGTGTGGAAAATCGTTAATTATTCTAGATTGTCTCCTTGGATTTCTTTTAAAAAACCAGAATTAGTCATTTAGTTTACATATTGAGACCTCAACCCATCCTATTTATTTTATAACGTATGGGATTTCTAGTAATGTACTTTTTTTGTCATGAATAATGTTTTTTTAAGAAAATTAATTGCCTCAGAAATGCTACCACTGAAAATAGAATTTCGGTGGGGAAAGATTAGCAAAATTTAATGAGCAGGGAGAGGGAGTAGTTATCCATCAATGGAACAGCCTGCTTGTGAAATTAATATGTAATTGGTTGAGCATTCCATAGACACGTGTACGCTCCAGGTAACTTTCAAAGAGATTCAGTTGTGTTCCGACCAGACCTGGAAAGGTATAAGCTTCGTCAGTTTTAAATGCCTTTGACAGGCCATATGCAACGATGGTGACACTACAACTCCTGATGGAGTTGTAGGGTTCGTGGTGGTGGTGGTGGTGGTGGTGTTGGAGATAGTGATGTTGGTGTTGGGTGCTGGTTCTGATTGTGGTAGCTCTGATTGTCGTGGAGGTAGTTGTGTTGGTGGTGGTGGTGGTGATGGTGGTAGTGGTGGTGATGATGCTGGTGGTAGTGGTGTTGATAGTATTGCTGGAGATAGTGATGGTAGTGATGATAGTGATGGTGCTGGTTCTGGTGATCACATGATCTTCAAAATGCCAAAAATACGGGATGGAATCTCTTCCCTGAGAACGAACAACGCACAGAAAGAGTGACCGAGTTTTGTGGTTGTGTAAAGACAAAGAAAGAGGAGTCAGACCGTGGGAGCTTCTTCATCTCCTTTCTTTCATCTATATAGTGTGTTGTTTTAACACAATCACGTTACAAGGTAGTGTTGGTGGTGGTGGTGGTGGTAGTGTTGTTGTTGTTGGTGGTAGTGGTGATGGTGGTGGTGGTAGTGGTGGTGATGGTGGTGGTAGTGTTGTTGTTGTTGTTGTTGGTGGTGGTAGTGTTGTTGTTGTTGGTGGGGGTGGTGGTAGTGGTGGTGATGGTTGTAGTGTTGTTGTTGGTGTTGGTGATGGTGGAGGTGGTGGTTGTGGTGGTGGTGGTGGTGGTAGTGTTGCTGTTGGTGGTGATGGTGGTGGTGGTGGTGGTGGTTGTGGTGGTGGTGGTAGTGGTGGTGATGGTGGTGGTAGTGGTAGTAGTGTTGTTGTTGGTGGTGATGATGGTCGTGGTGATGGTTGTGGTGGTGGTAGTGTTGTTGTTGGTGGTGGTGGTGGTGGTAGTGTTGTTGTTGGTGATTGTAGTGGTAGTAATGGTGATGGTGGTGGTGGTAGTGGTTATGATGGTGGAAGTGGTGGTAGTGGTGGTGGTAGTGGTGTTGTTGTTGTTGGTGGTGGTGGTAGTGTTGTTGTTGGTGGTGGTGGTGGTAGTAGTGGTGGTGGTGGTGGTGGTGTTGGTGGTGGTGTTGGTGGTGGTGGTGGTGGTGGTAGTGTGGTGTTATTTGTGGTGGTTCTCGTGGGGGTGGAGCTGGTGGTGGGGGTGCTGGTGGTGGCGGTGGTTTAACGTTGATCGTCGTGGTCGTGGTAGTAGTGGCGATGATGCTGATGCTGTTGCTGGTGGTGGTGCTGTTGATGGGGGTGGTAGTGCTTGTTGTTGTTCTTGTGTTGGGGGAGAAGTAGAAGACGAAAAAGAAAGAGAAGAAAAACAACAACAACAACAATAATAGCAACAAATGCAATGACGATGATGATGATGTAGTAAGTGAAGGAGGAAGAGGGGTGAGGAAGGGGTGAGGAAGAGGTGGAGGAAGAAGAGGAGGAGGGGGAGCGGTAGGGGGAATGGTGAGTAGAAGATTGGTGATGGTATGGCAAAAACAACAGCAACAATAGTAACAAATACAATGACGATGGTGATGATGTAGTAGGTGAAGGAGGAAGAGGGGTGTGGAAGGGAGGATGAAATGGAGGAGGGGGAGGAGGGGGTGGAAGAGGGGAGAGTAGAAGAAAGGTGAGGGCATGGTGGGGTGGTAAATACATGTCGGTGTACAACATATTTTCCATGACATGGAAGATTCTTTATTTTCTCTTCATGTTGTAGTGTATAGTATTTTGAGGTGTTTGTTAACTCGGTAGCATGGCTGGGTGCCAGAACTTTCTGTAGAAATAATATAGGTCTGTGAGGAAAAATGGTAGAAGAATTTGGTACAAGTCACAGACATTGAGAGAGAGGGTGGGCAACTGGTGGTGGGGGACTTGGTGGTGTTGTTGGTAAAGGTTATGGTGGTGTTGGTGGTAGTGGTGGTGATGGCCATCTTGTTCGTGTGGTACAGTAGATATGTACTACCAAGTCAACGATATAAAGATTGTACATTCCTCCCCACCTTCATTTTTTTATTATATAATTTTTCTCTCTTTTGTTGATCTCTTTTTCTCGAACACTGTCATAGACAGGCACTCACACATGCAGTCACACACACAAATACACATACACAAACACACACGAACACACACACAGGCACACACACAAATTTATATATATATATATATATATATATATATATATATATATAGAGAGAGAGAGAGAGAGAGAGAGAGAGAGAGAGAGAGAGAGAGAGAGAGGGGGAGAGAGAGACAGAGAAAGAATATATATGTATATATACATTTCAAGGAGACAACAAACAGAGGTACAAAATGTATTATTAGTATCAATTCATTGGATTTTCACTCTCAAACTGGATCTATACTCGGAGTGTACCTGAACTTCCACCAGGAAATCTTTTCGTATATTTGATTATATAATAAACAACAGAATATAATTATTCCATTGCCTAAGGTTTCATGAAATTAGATAATTCTAACAGAAACGTTTAGTTCGTTCATCAGATGAAATATTTCTTTCCTTTATTTTTTCTACGGAAATACATAACATATATATATATATAGCAATGAATTATTTAATTTGTTGGTTATTCAACAAATTTAGTTTATAACAGATTAGAAGCACTCTACAGTATTCTTCTGGAGTATAATATCAATAATATTAATAAATGGAAACTATCTTTATAAAACCATTATATATATTTCAAGGGTACCAACATTTTTGGTACGCACTCATCAGATAAAATACAAAAATTGTTTTACAGATAGTGACATATTCCAAACTAGAACTTAGCGTTTTGAGTTCTGTTTGAATATATATATATATATATATAATTGGTGTTGGATGCTTAAAGCGTCTGTATGCGGTAGGCCGTATGAACACTCGATGCTCTCATAGAGAAGAGTATGATATCACAGAAAAAAGAGAATCAGTGTTGCGACGAATGGAATTCATTGGACATAATACAATCGTTTCTCTGGCGACCAGCTCGAGGCACGATCGAACCCGACTCTGAAAATCGCAAGGTCCTCAGATACGTCTTGATTCTACATATATATATATATAGAATCTTATTAAAGGACTTGAACATCTGAAACTACTTCGCTTTTCCTTATTCGATATTTACTCCGTCACTCCTATGTGGAAAAAGTACGTTGAGTGCTTGAATTGATTTACATCAATTTTTACCCTAATAATTATATATATATATATATATATATATACGCTGAGATGAAACTGGTACTAACAGTGAAGCACATGCTAGTCCCGTCAACTTATTATTATATATAAAGTACCAGTAATGTACTGGGTAATTGCTGGCCTTGTGCCTAAAGTAGAAACAATTATATATATATTTATGAGGGTGGTGGATTGGCAGTATGGGTAGAGTCGGACACGATGCTTTTTCAGCATAGAGTTACGGCCCTTTATGATCTGAGTTCGTATCCCGCCGAGGTTAATTTACCTTTTATCCTTACGGGGTCGATAAAATAAAGTACCAGTCACACACTGGGGCCGATTTAATCGACTTTCCCTCCCCAAAAAACTGCTGGCCTTGTGTCTATATAAGAAACCATTATATACCGTATATATATATTTATATATATATATATATATATATTTATATATTCATGTTTGTGTCTGTGCGTGCTCGTGTATATTATATATTAAGAAATATAAATTACGTATATATATTCACATACACACATGTGTGTATATATATATATATGTGTGTGTGGGTGTGAACGTGTGTGTGCTTGAGTGTGTGTTTCTTTTTCAAATAAACGATAATTAAATTCTAGTATTGTATTGTTATTTTACAAAACCTTTCCTGTATTCGATTCGTATTTTCAACTTTCTTCTCTTTTTTCCTCTCCTTCTCCTACACCCACTACTACTACTGCTACTACTGCTACTACTATGACAGGAATGGTATGACCTCCGGCTGACATGGAATCCTGATGATTTTAATGGTGAAACCATGCTCCATATTCCATCAGAGCAACTATGGAGACCCGACATTGTTGTCTATAATAAGTAAAACGAAACCTTTCCTCTCTTTGCTTTTCCGTTTGCCATCTTTTTATTTACTTTTCATTTTCTTCACTATTTTTGTCTTTTTTTTCCTTTTTTCCTTCTTTTCTACATAGCTTTCTTTTCTTCTTTCTTGCTTTTTTTCCTTCATTTTTATTCTTTCATTTTTCATTCATTATTTATTTCCTTCATTATTTTTATTCATTATTTATACGCCCCTTTCAACGACAGTGGATTGGCAGTATCGGTAGAGGGTCAGACACCATGCTTTGCAGCAAAGATTTATGGCCCTTTATGTTCAGAGTTCAAATCCCGCCGAGGTTAATTTTGTCTTTCATCCTTACGGGGTCGATAAAATAAAGTACCAGTAATGTACTGGATAATTGCTGGCCTTGTGCCAAATCTAGAAACAATTATTTATTTGCTCCGTTTTCCTTATTTCCTTCATTTTCTCCGTCATTTTTTCCTTCCCTTTTCCTTCATTTTTTTCTTATTACCTTCATCTTTTCATTCTTTTATTATTTGCTTCGTTTTTTCATTCGTTTTTTCATTCATTTTTTATTTCCTTCATTTTTTTACTCATTATTTACTTCCTTCATATTTTTTTCAATTTATAAACCCTTCATTTTTCCTTCATTCTTTTCCTTCATTTTTAATTCATTTTTATTTCCTTCATTTCTTCAGTTCTTTTTTCTTATTTCCTTCATTTTTCATTCATTTTTTATTCATTTTTTTTCTTATTTCCTTCATTTTCTCCGTCATTTTTTCCTTCACTTTTCTTTAATTCTTTTCTTATTACCTACAGTTTTTCATTCTTTTTTTATTTCCTTCGTTTTTTCCTTCGTTTTTTTTTTCATTTATTTATTTATTATTTTTGCCTTCATTTTTTTTATGTTCATTCAAATGTTCATTTATTTCCTTGTTATTTGCTTATTTTTATTTTATATTTTGCTATATGTTTTTTTTGTTCATATTTGTCTTGTTTTCTTTGCTTCTTAATGTTATTGTTAATTTATTTGTTATGAAACAGCGTTATATATTTTTCTCTATATATCACTGTATTTTTGTCTTCCTTGTTTTCCGTTTCTCTCCGTTTGTTTCCGTTGATGTAGTTTTATTTATATTATATATTAATTTGTTTATTTATTTGTTTTATGTTGTTGGTTAATGTTTTTATTGTTGTTTTGTCATTTTCTTAATTTTGTTGTTTATTTTATTGTTTTACTTAAGATAGTTTCTAATTGTTTCCGTTGATGACATTTATGTGTTGTTGCTGGGACATTTTTTGTTATTGTTCCTGTTGTTGTTGTTTTGTTATAAAACTTTCCCTTTTATCTTCGTTTGTTTCCGTATGTTTCCGTTGATGTCATCTATTTGTTTTAGATGCTGTTATTGTTTTGGGTTGTGCTTGTGGTGTTGGTGGTGTTGATGGTGGTGGTGTTGGTAGTGGTGGTGGTGGTGGTGGTGGAGGTGGTATTCTTGTTTTTTACTGCTGCCTTTGTTGTTGCTGTTGCTGCTGTTGTTGTTGTTGTTGTTGATGATGATGATGGTGGTGGTGGTGGTGCTAGTGATGGTGGTTGTGATGTTCTTATTGTTACTTCTGCTGTTATTGTTATTGTTGTTATATGTTATAACTTACCGTTATACTCTGGGACGCTAAGGGCTAAGAGCTATCGAGAGAAACTTAATGAGTAAACTGAGAAATTATAATACATTTATTTCCACATTTGTTTATATATTTAGTTTTCTCTGTGTGCATGGTGTGTGTTTGTGTAGCTATTAGCGTATGTGTGTGTGTGCGTGTGTATGCATATACACACACATACAAACATACGCATATATATATATACATATATATATGTGTGTGTGTGTATGTATGATATAATTATTAAGAGCAGTTACTACAATGGCGCCATGCCAGGTACGTACGTTTCGTTAGCCCTGAGGACCAACATGTTCAACCTGTGCCTGTGTATCCATGTATGTGTGAGTGTATTTGTGCATGCATGTGTATATGTACATTTATATAGACATACATTCATATATAGACACACACACACACACACACACACACACACACACGCACACACACACACACACACACACACACACACACATATATATATTATATATATATATATATATATATATATATATATATATATATATATGTGTGAATATGTTCGGCCTTCTTTTTAATTTTAAGTAAGCGTTAGTTTCTAACAAAAAGACAAAGCTAAAGGGAAGGAATCTAGATAACAACAGCTTTGAAAATTTACATGTCTAACCTTAGGAATCTCTTGCATATTTTTATTTTAGCTGAAAATTGTTTTGTCTTAAAACACTATACCAAGCCTGTTACGTTTACATGTGATGGAAGATTTTATGAGAATATTCCACTAATAATCTTCTGTTGAAACGTATGCATGTAACCCAAATGATAAAATTTGCATATTCCATCTTTTATTTCACATCCTCTAACTATAATCTCTCCTTTCGTTTCCAGCGCAGACGGGAATTTCGATATCACACTGCTAACGAAAGCCCTGGTACATTACAATGGTAGAATAACGTGGGAACCGCCTGCTATCTACAAAACATATTGCCCTATAGACGTAGAATATTTTCCGTTTGATACCCAACTCTGCTTTATGAAATTCAGCTCATGGACATACGATGGTAATGAAGTCGACTTAGTCGATTTCTGCCACAGCACCGGTCAAACGCAACTCAATGGCAACGTGGTGATTCCCAACGGAATCGATATGAGAGGCTATTCAGAGAATAGCGAATGGGAAATTCTAAACGTAACGTCTACTAGAACCATCAACACGTATCCATGTTGTCCAACACCTTATCCGCTCATTACATATCATATTAAAATGAGGCGTATCCCGCAGTTCTACACCTTGAACTTGATCATACCCTGTGTGTCTATTTCATTCTTGACCATCCTTGTGTTCTATTTACCGTCCGTGAGCGGTGAGAAAATTACTCTGTCCATCTCAGTTCTGTTAGCGTTGACTGTATTCTTTTTACTGCTTTCTGAAATCATTCCACCCACTTCGCTTGTGATTCCTTTAATCGGTAAATACCTCATGTTCACCATGTTAATGGTGACGGCGTCTCTCTTTCTAACTGTCTACGTACTAAACGTCAATTACCGAACTACAACCACCCACACAATGTCCCAGTGGGTGAGGTATTACGTCATGGAGAAACTACCTACGTTCCTCATGATGAAGCGACCCCGTTTCGATGATGAGCCACCAGTCTTGCCGCCGTCGAAAATGCAAAGCGTAAGTACGTTTGACGGGGATGAACCCATTGAAACACGCAGCATCACGCTCAACTGTAGAGGAGAGGTGCCGACGTATGAAAACATGTGTCAGCACCCGACCATAGATGAGCCTGACCCCGGGAAGTTGGAGAAATTTCAAAGTTTAGACGACTGGACTACCGATCTAGTGGAAGAGATGATAAGTAATGTTGAATATATTGCCAGCACCAAGAAAGACGTCGAGGAAGGCAGTGCTGTAAGTAACTATCTTATCTTTTCCTGCCTCTTTTTATCTTCTTGTTCACCTCTTATTTTTTCTATTTTTTTCCATTTTTTCTTCTCTTTATCCTTCTTTTTCTTCTTCTTCTTTATTCTTCTTATTATTATTCCTATTCTTCAAGGCGGCGAAATGGCAGGATCAGTAGAGCGTTGATTAAAAATATTTTAAGCTATTTGCACACTGCATTCTAATTTCAAATCTCGCCATGGTCAACTTTATCTTTCTCTCTTTCTCTCTCTCGCTCTCGCTTTCCTTCTCTCTCTTTCTCTTTTTCTCTCTCACGCTCACTCTCTTTCTCTCTCTCTCTTTCTCTCTCACGCTCACTCTCTTTCTCTCTCTCTCTCTCTCTCTCTCTCTCTCTCTCTCTGTCTCCTCTCTCTCATTCTTTGGAAGAAATTGGCTGTATGTCTTCATAGGCTATGTGTTCAAATCTCGCCGAGATAGCTTTATCTCCCGTCTTTTAGAGGTCAATAAAATAATACCTCTCCAGGTTATTATATTGACGGAATTGTTAGAGCATCCGACAAGATTACCTGTGTTATTTGTTATGGCTTTTTGAGTGCTTAGTTCAAAACCGACTGTGGCCTATGAGGGTGATACAATTAATGGCTCACCTATTTCAACACCAACACTTGGCCCATTGCTTCCTAAAGTGGTGTCCACTTTGTTGTCAGCATTCAGGCCAAGTTTCCTATTTGTGAATAACATTGTCCTTTCTTTCCTTCTTTCCTACTTACCGGTCTCGGAAGCCCTGAAGAAAATAAAGGCATTGATACCGGTCTTTCGTCCCTGAATAAGCTTTTTAAAAAATCTGTATTACTGTATTGCTTTTTTGTTTCAATATTTCGAGCACTGGGACTTCTTTTTTCCTTTTCTTTTTCATTTATCACTTTTGCTGGTTTAGTGTAGCTTGGAGTACATTTTCCTATGTAATCTTTTTCTTCAAATCGATTGGATGAGGTTTGGAGGAGATTTGACTGCCATTTCTAGCAGATTATCAATGCGCCTTATACATTTGCTTCCTTTTATTATCAAGGGATGAATTGGCAGAGACGTTAAAAGGTCGGATTAAATACCTCAGTATTTCTTCTGGCCCCTTTGAGCTCTGAGTTCAAATTCTGCTGAAGTCAACTTTGTCTTTCATCCTTTTGAGGTCGATAAATAAAGTACCACTTCAGTGCTGTGAATTGGCAAAATTGCTGGAGGGGGATGCTTTATTATATCGGATCTAGCTTTGTTTGTATTAAGTTTAAATCCTGTCTTCTACAATAAGTTGCGACTTGGAAACACCAATAGAAATATAGTTTCTTTGATCTACTCGTTTCCTTGAACTACTAAGTTGTATATTGGCGAATTATTAAAGAGACGGACAGGATGCTTTATGGTATTGTAATCCTTTCTCTGCGTTCTGAGCTCAAATTCCGCTTTCTTCTGGCAAAGGATATGACCGACAGAGAGTAACAGCAATGAAAAAGCCAATGCCAACATAGTTCCTTTGATACAATCTAATGATTGCACATATATTTGCTTTTTATTTAATATTTTGGGCATTGAGACACTTTTTCATTTTACGCTAATCTATTTGTCTTGTTTTTTTTTATTTCCCTCTTTTAATTTTTTTTTTCTGTCTCTTTGCAGGCGGTTCGTGACTGGGCCTATATCTCAACATTGATTGATCGATTCTTTTTGTGGATATTTAGTGTGATCTGTACGATTGGAACCTGTGTGATTTACCTGAATGCACCTTCGCTCTATGACAGAACGCCGACATTAAGAAGCGGAGGTTTCGAAAATGCTTCCTGCACATTTTAAACATGCTACTGCTGCTACTATTGCTGCTATTACTACTGCTGCATCTGTTGTACTACATTCTGTTTGTGGTGGTGGCCGTGGTAGCAGCGGCGACGGCAGTGATCGTGGTGGTGGTGGCAGCGGCAGCGGTGGTGATGATAGTGGTGGTGGTGGTGGTATTTACGTGAAAATATAGCTATTTGTTATATGTGTATGAATGTATCTATTTCTGTGTGGTGTACATATTAATCTCTGAATGTATGTGTATGTATGTATATATATATATATATATATATATATATATATATATATATATATATATATATATATATATATATATATATACAAAGATGAATGCATACACTCATATGTGTGCGTGTGTGTGAACGTGTGTGCTTGTATGCATATATATATATATATGTGTATATATATATATATATATATATATATATATATATATATATATATATATATATATATATATATGCATACAACCACATATATATATGTGCTTGTGGAAATGACCTCTACTGAGCAAGTACTGTTTCATTCGGTTGAAATCATCAGATATTTCAACACAGCTAAACCTATAAAAGTCATTTCAGTCCGAAATTTATTATCCCTCTCTCCCTCTTTCACTCCCTATACTCACCCCCCCCCCCCCCCCTCCATATAAATATATATATATATATAAATATATATATATATATATATATATATATATATATATATATATATATATATATATATATATACACACACACACATATATATATATATATATATATATATTATAATAATAATGAAGAAGTCAGTGTCTTTGAATCTTGCATCATTTTATTGAATACCTTGTTACTGTTATATATATTTCAGTAGTATATATCATGTAATAGATACGACCTGATTAGTCTATATGTGTATATATATATAGATGTTTGTGTCTGTATGTGTATGTGTGCGTGTGTATCTGTGTGTGTGTGAGAGTGAGTGAGGGTATGTAGCCTTTGTAGTGATTTTGATGACAAATCGAAATGGTTCACATGCTATAAGATTTATATCAAAAGCAGATGTATACATTACATATATATATGTGTGTGCGCGTGTGTGTGTGTGTGTGTGTGTGTGTGTGTGTGTGTGTGTGTGTGTGTGTGTGTGTGTGTGTGTGTGTGTGTGTGTGTGTGCAAATATATGCAAATAGATAGATAGGCAAACAGATAACTAGATAGTTAAATACATACCAGCTATTTTTCACGTCAATTTCACAGTTGAAGAAAAAGAATGGAGGCTGAACTCGCTTTGGTTTCTTGCAGGCAACTTGCACTTGTGGAATGTCGCAGGAATTTCAAGAATTTTACCATATATATTTGGAAAAAATACAAATGTTTCAAAACTACCTTTCTTATTTCCAATCTTCCCAGTTTGTGTCTCGACGCACTATATTCAAATGAAACATTGTGTTGACTCACTTCTCTATATACCCATCCAACCCACAACATAGCTGGCCTGGTGCCTATATAAAAAAATCGATGACCAATATCGGTAGCGCTTCCGGATTAAATGTGTTGAAGTATTCAGTTACGTTCCTTTTTTGTTATTGATATTGTAGTTTTGGATATCGAATAAGTACTTACAAATGTGTTGATTTTATCTACTATGTACCCATCCAGTCCCACAAAATGGCTGGTCTTGACCCTTTGTAAGAAAAATATCATTTTACAAAATTAATAGAGGTACCAAAGTAATTGTTTTGGGGCATTTAGTTGCATCCCTTTGTTGTTGCTGCTGTTGTTGTTATTCCAAACATTGAATAAGTACTTATAAATATGTTGACTTAATCCACTATTTACCAATCCAACCCCACACCCCCAACATGGCTGGCTCTGTGGTTATGTGAGAAACCAATGATCAAAATCAGTAGATTACTCAAATTAAGTGTTTTGTGACATTCCGTTACGTTCGATTCCCTTTTCTCCTAAGTATCGAATAACTATTTACAAGTGAGTTGACTTTATCCTCTACAAACCCATCCAACCCACTTTATATATATCCTTGTGTGTATGTTAGAAATCGTTCGATGGTGCATCCGACTTAAATGTTTTATTGGGGTATTCTGTTACGTTAATTTTAGTTTTGTTTGTGTTGTTGTTGTTGTTGTTGAGTTGTTAAATTATCGGATTGAATATTCCTGTATTTATTCTGACTCACTACACAATGAGTTCAAATCCTACCAAGGTCAGCTTTGCCTTCCATCCTTTGAGGGTTGATAAATAAATTACCAGAGCTTCCGGGTTATTGTGTAGGATTCAGTTGTATACTCTGTTTTGTTGTTTTCCTTCACCCCATATTAAGTCTTGTGCCTATATAAGGAATCATTTGATAGTTTCCGTGAGAAATGTTTTGAGACATTCAGTTACGTCCATTTTTGTTTTTTGTTTTTTTATTCTTTGGTGGTGGCCATGGTTTATTACCATTTTCCATATAATTGTATGTCTCCCTCCCATCTATATATCTGCTCAAACCCTTGCTGTGTAAGCTATAAAAAAAGTTAAAAGATTTAAAATTGTTAATAATAATATCAGCAAATATGACCTACAGAAGATCGGGCTACTAGCAACAGCACTCATTCTCAGACGAGTTCTCTCTCTACAATGAAAACCTCTATTGTCCTAGGTTCAAGGCCTGATCTCGGCAATAGATAAACAAAACTGATCTAAACGGAATAACACAATAATGATAACCTTAATTATTCAATTTGATTTTGATGGATGGGTGAAGTTAGTAGATCCCCAGTCTCAAAACGTCCATTTTCTTTTTTGTCACGTTTCAAATCTCGTTGAAAATCACATCGAGGTTAACTTTGCTTTACATCTTCCCGAGGTCGCTAAAGTTTTTGCCTTTTTATCCTTCGAGGATAGAGATCGATAAAAATAAATGACCAGTCGATTTAATCGGCTATGTAATTAAATGAATATTACTTTTTCTCTGCTTATCAGGTTCACATGTTAGCTTTATAAATAACTTTAATTATAGAAGAAAATTCAAAGACGACCTAATAATTATGTTTATCATAATGAAACAATAGTACACTATTGTACTCGTAAGATAATATTACTGGTATTATCGACAACCATTTCCTTAAATGTATAGCTTTGAGTATATATACACATGTATACATACACATATATATATCTTTATATATATATATGCGTGTGTGCATGTGTGTGTGTATGTATATATATATATATATATATATATATATAAGCAAAAACAACATATAATATTTATATTGAACACACTGTGTTCAACTTTGATCATTTATATTAAGGACTTTTCTTATTACCTTATTAGTCCTTTATGCTTCGTTTAGAGCAATAGCGTCCCTAAAAACCAGAATGGTCATACTAGTAGCGTATTTATCACATGCTTAGTAGTGGTTGTAGATTATAATAGGAATATAGGAAATCATAGAGGCTTCATCTAAATTTTCACAACTGCTGGAGCATGGTAGTTTATTACAATTGTTGCACGTATGTTGTATCTGTGTTAATGTTTTCTCTAACAACTCACACAATTATTGCTCTTTATTACAATTATTCGTATTATATCTACTGTTTTCCCCCCTTTGTTGATGTCTCTTTCCTTTTACTCGGTGTAATCGCTCTGTGTGTTGTTGTTTCTCTACGTATTGTCCTCAAAGCTGGTCCCATAAAAATATAAGTAAAAAAAAATAAAATAGATAATTATTATTAATATTCTTACAGGTAGATTGGCAGTATTGGTAGAGTGTCGGACGCCATGCTTCGCGCCATAGAATTACGGCCATTTAGGTTCTGAGTTCAAATCCCGCCCAGGTTAGCTTTGCCTTTCATCCTTACGGGGTCAACAAAATAAAGTACCAGTAACGCACTGGGGTCGATTTAATCGACTTTCCCCTCTCCAAAAAGTGTTGGCCTTGTGCCTATATCAGAAATAATAATAATTATTATTATTATCTATACAATAGGCGGTGGATTGGCAGTATCGGAAGGGGGTCGGACGCCATGCTTTGCAACATAGACTTCCGGCCCTTTACGATCTGAGTTCAAATCCAACCGAGGTTAACTTTGCCTTTCATCCTTACGGCGTCGAAAAAATAAAGTACCAGTCACGCACTGGGGCAGAT
Organism: Eledone cirrhosa; assembly: GCA_964016885.1. Classification (NCBI taxonomy): domain Eukaryota; kingdom Metazoa; phylum Mollusca; class Cephalopoda; order Octopoda; family Eledonidae; genus Eledone; species Eledone cirrhosa. The sequence goes on along the minus strand of OZ024742.1, from coordinate 200,591,451 downwards.
TTAATTGACTTTCCCCTCCCTATGAAAATTGCTGTTCTTGTGCCTATATAAGAAACCATTATCTATTTATTTTACTACTTTCGTTCTTATCTCATTCTCGTACTCTCAACAAATCTTGTAGCCAATAAAAGAAATTATGATCATTATTATCATCATCATCATTATCATCAACAACAACAAGATCATAATCATTATTATCGTCCTGCCGAAGTTAACTTTGCATTTCATCCCTCTGGGGTCGATAAAATTAAGTACAAGTCATGTACCATCATTAGAAGCAACACCTTCTTCAATAAATCAATAACGAATGTTCCAGTTGTTTGATCAACGGAATAGAAATGAGAGGACTGGGGCAACGTGAAACAAGGACCCATATCACCGCTGGGAGCCTGACTCGGGTATCTAGTGAGTCTATTTCCGCCTTCTACCGCAAATTGTTAAATATAATATCTAATATAGAACTCATTGTGCTTTTCACATCGTTTATACATACATAAATACATGATGGCTGCAACTCGATTTTGAGTAATGCCATCGCTTGATAATTAAACATGAACATCACGGACGTGGCGTTTTAGTCCTGCTAAGAACTTGCCTATGTCCAGCAATACCATGCATCGCAAAGCATGTCACATATTAAGCGATGCCTGTACTTTTTTGTGCAGTAATAGACTCCTAGTCTTCATTAAGACATCTCACTAGAAGAAGGCCACTCTGATGTGCGACTTTGTTCGTATCCAATGATGTAGACCAGTTCTACTTTTTGGTTAAATGCATTCGATATTCAGAGAGCGGGATTCGCCCCGTGCGAAGACTTTCCTCACTTAAAAAGCCTTCAAGCACAGGCATCGCTTGATATGTGACACAAATACATACATATACATACATACATACAAACAAACACACAGACACACACGCACGTATATATATATATATATATATTATTGAAAACATTCTTGTATTTTTTATGTTGAAAATCTTATTTTATATAATGTGATATTAATCAAAATTAAATTGTACAGAAGCACTTCAAAACAAATACAAAAGCTAAAATGCGTGGAACATCATAATCATCATCATCATCGCCGTCGTTGTCGTCGTCGACGACGTCGTTGTTATCAGAGAGAGGACGGAAACAGGTATAGTCGGAAACGGTAAAGCGATAGAGTAAATGTTTCATAGTGTTGAGTTACGTGCTTCTGGGTTCTGAGTTCACATTGACTCAAAAACCATTTACAAAAGAAGTTAGATGATGTACAAACATTGTTAAATAAAAACCCGGGGTGAAGAAAATATATGTTATATAATGTATCATTATAAGAAAGTTAATGGAATATATTCATACACATTTAAGCGTGCATTAAGATATATCAAAGTTTCAAAACTAGAAACAATCTGCACTAAATGTAAGATTACATAATTCGTTGAGAATAAAAATTAGAATATATTAAGTCATTAGAAATTGGTAAATAGATGAATATATATATATATATATATATATATATATATATATATATATATATATATATATATATATCGTTATAGGTAATCCAGTTAGAGGTTATGAATACATCGTATTATGGATAGTTTTAGCGTACGGCTTTGTTTGACGCAACAAGGGGTTTACGTAGGTAACGAGTTTATATATATATATATATATATATATATATATATATATTTGTAATAATAATAAATTAGTCTTGCACTATTTGTTCCAGACATTTGCGTTCTTAGTTCAAATCCCGCTATGGCCTATGTTAGTGATAGAGTTAATGGATCAGCTAATTTAATACTAGCACTTGGTCTACTCTGGTGCAAACATTTATAACAGATCTCAGGCTAGTCTCAGACTTCCTGAAAAGGACCATGGTTTCTGTCTTTCTCTCTCTGACTAAACACTAAAAATCAACACATTATCTTTCTCTCGATCAGCATACCCCTCCTTCGTAACATCTCTTTATGTGTTTCAGTTGATCCACCAATTCTTCGTTGTCATTTTTAAGTAGTGTAAATTTAATGCTGTTCAAGTAGAATTTGAATAATTCCTAATGTGACTTACACTTCCTCTTCTGTACCTTCTTTCATTTTTGTTGCTTTTTTTCGTCATTTTTGATACCCCAAATAGTTTGCTATGTCTGTCCCGCCTCTGTATCGTCTCCATCATCACAAGAATATGGCGTGACACTACTAAGAAATTAGATGTCCTCTTGTTTTCCCGATTATTGGTTTCTGGTACTGAGAAGGAAGCTATTTTTTCCGTGCTCCTCACAGCTGTAACCTGGGGGGAAACAGTTGTTTCAAGGTCTGCCAGTTGTTTTTGCTGCCTCTGCAGTTGTCCACAGTTAATCTATTTGTCGATTTAACGTTTCTTTTGGAAGAAATATGAAAGCCCTCCTTCGTTTGTGTAAGACATATGTATGTTACTCTGCTCCTTGCCAATGTCTACATGTATTCCAAAGACAATGAGGTACTGACACTTGTAACGTAATTCACCCATGTTCTTTCATATTTCGGGAGCCAGCCTTTATCGAGCGCCTCCCTTTGACCACCAATGCTAGCAAAATTGATGTCATTGCATTTAACGTTATTACGAACATCATTATTTTTTTTATTCGTTCAAATGAAAATGTCTGTTGTATCTATTCGTCCGATTATATTCGTTTTATGTTTTCTTTGTCTATATCTTTTTAAAAAGATTCTGTATAGTTTTCACAGTTTTTCTTTGAGGGCGTGACCGTTGCTATCACATCAGTAGCTAGCGTCACTCACCCCCTTACGAAAAGAAAAAGCTATGTTAAAACAACAATAAATGTATGTTTATGAAAAATATGTAAAATAAAATGTCCCAAGACAAACGTTATTTTTCCACCCTACCCCTCTACAAAAAGAATATATATATTATATGCACAAAGCACATATTTCTCTCTGAAAATAAGGTACTCTAATGAACATATATGTGTGGGTGTGGGTGTACATGTATGTGTATGTGTATGCATGCATGTATATATATATATATATATATATACATGTGCACACACACAAGTATGTATGTATGTGTGATTGTATATATATATATATATATATATATATATATATATATATATATATATATATATATATACAATCATACATACATACTTACACCTATCCATACAAACATGCATACATACATACATGCATACATACATACATGCATACATACATACATACATACATACATACATACATACATACATACATACATACATACATATAATGAAAAATGTACTTTCCACCATTATATATTATCTGTAGAACTCACACAGTTTACAGTGATACTACTGAATGTATATCACTGGTCGGCACCTCATTTATAAACATTTACGCTTTTTTTATATTATTATAGTTGAGGGGTAGGATGAGCATTATATTTCCGGTTTTGTTACATATTTATAGTGAATTATTATCTAGTACGGAAAATGGATAATCTGGCATAGATCTGGAACAAAGTAGCCAATTGTTGATTTAGTTGTATTTATAGTAAATGCAGCGAATAAGTCGACTTTTTAAAACTGAAAAGCTGATCCAAAACTAAAGATCGACTTATAGTGTGGTAGATAAGTGTCAAAGTAGGATGTATGTAGTTGGTGGCACCACTGTATGTGTGCTTACATCACTGATGCAATTTGCAGTCATGAGCAGTGAGTACGGTTTCCTTAGGTACTTTGAAGAATATATTTTACTATATAATATATGGAATATTGGCGGCGAATTGACAGAGACGTTGGATAGAATGCTTTACGGTATTCGTCCCACCTCATTGCGAGCTCTAAGTTCAAATCCCGTCGGGATCAATTTTGCCTTTCATTCTTTCGAGGTCGATAAAAAGTCCAGTACTAGGTTCGATTCTTCCT
>OZ024742.1:200580058-200585058 GCA_964016885.1 Eledone cirrhosa | reverse complement strand
TGAATTATCTCCCATATTTGTTTGTTATTTCTTAACGTATTTGTGTATGCATACGCACAAACACGAATTCAGACTCGTATGTATATAATATATATTGGAAAATGTGTGGAATCCATGGTACAGTTAGGTATATTTTAAAAAAGGATGTCTTCACGACGATTGCGAGAAAGTTCACCAGAAGAGTAAACCAGGAATCTTTAAAAAAAACTCCCCACCGAAGTTAACAAAGAATTTATTAGATCTACAAAACTAAATTGTAAAATTATGATATTATAAAATTAAACTAAATTGTTTATAATTACAAGTGAAGTCATTCTTTTCCGGCTTCCTAAAACCGTGTTACTGTCTTCCTTTAGAAATACGAAATTTCTATACATATTTGTATACAGCTATGCCTGAAGCTAAATCATATATATATATATATTATATTATATATATATATATATATATATATATATATATATATATATATATATATATATATATATATATATATATATATATATATATATATATATATATATATATATATATGTAGGAGGTGAGTTTTATTGTAGTACAATAAAGCAATGCAGTTTGTAGGACTGGAGTATACATAATATATAAGATCAAAAGATGGTTAATTGAGTTCCATGTAAATCTCAAGCACCTTGTAAATCTCAAGCACCTTGTAAATCTCAAGAACACAATTTCAAACCTAAATTCCTCAAAAAAGGTTTTAGTCCACTCTGACAAAACCAATAATTTATATGGTATTTCCAAGGATAATTATAACAACCTTATCCTAAAGGAACTTAGGAAAAAATATCGTAAAACCAACCATGATAATTTAGAATCCATAAACTTTGAAGCCTCTGAGATCATGTCAAAACTTGGCATCGGAAAAAAGACCGAACCATTCCTCCCAAGAACTCTGAGGATAAATCTCAAGGATCACAAAAACAATTTTCGCACTGAACTACCTGTTAGATTAATCGCCTCCTCTAAATCAGATCTGGGGGTTGTTACTAAAGCCATCTTGGATAGAATTATCCCACAGGTTCGTTCTAATTGCTCTTCTTTGAACTTAAATTTATGGTTTGGTACTTCTGAAGTGATTGACTGGTTCAACAAATTGAATAATAAAAACAAACTAAAATTTGTTCAATTTGATATTGCCAGCTACTATTCTTCTATTTCGCCTTCACTTCTCAACAATGCTCTATCTTTCGCATTTAAATATTCTGACATCACCACAGATGAACTTCACATCATTCTCACCGCACGTAAAACCATCCTTGAGTTCAACAATGAATATTGGACCAGAGCTGATACCTCTAACAACTTCGACATCACAATGGGAGCATCCGATTCATCCCAATTGACAGATTTAATTGGTATCTTTATTTTGAACTCTTTGAGTCGCAAAATTCCTCAACTTCGTGGTGGAATTTAACGTGACGATGGACTCTTTACTATCTTAAATTGCAACATAGTTAACCTTAATATTATTAAGAACAATATACGTAATCTCTTTAACCAACATAACCTAAAAATTGAATTTGATAACAGCATCAAACTAGCTAATTTCTTGGATGTATCTATTAATCTTGACACTGGCCTATATTACCCATACCATAAAAACAATGAGAACCTAAATTATGTTAATTTTAAATTTAACCACCCTACTAATATTAAGAATGCTATAGTTAGTAATATTGGAAAAAGAATATCTAACCTATCTTCTAATAAAAACATCTTCGATGCTAACGCCAATTACTATAATAACGCGCTTTCTAAAGCCGGCTATCCTGATAAAATCAAATATAATAAAGAAACAAATTCTAGAAAATCTTACAGTAGAATAATTAATCATGATCATTCCAATAACTTTAATAAAAGACCTAGATACAAAAACATAATCTGGTATAATGCTCCTTTCTCCATCTCTATTAATAATAATATTCCTAAATTATTCTTTAGTGCCTTAAATAAATGCTTCCCTCCCTCACATATCTATAGTAAAATATTTAACAAACACACTATAAAATTTTCCTATTCGACATCCTCCAACATTTCCAACATTATCTCTAAACACAACAATAAAATACTAAATACTAAATCTCTTCCTTCCAACACTGAATATCATAATAATAGTAATAGTACTCCCGACGTCATTGTAAACCCTAGGCTAATTTCTACAATCCCAAATTCAACGTCAAACACAGCTTCGCTAAATGTTCTTAATCCCATTCTAAATCAAGAAACTATTATTCCTATCGCAAATAACTTCTCCAATCCAATTCCTTCTATAGATAACACTAGGTCACTCGTTAATAATCTCTCTAATCGCAATTGCAATTGCCCTGCTAAAAATAAATGTCCTCTCAACAACCATTGCCTTGATAAAAACTTAATTTATGAATTAAAGTTATAACTGACACCAATTCCTTCACCTATTTTGGCTCCACTTCCACCTCCTTTAAAGCTCGTCTTTATAATCATCATTCGTCTTTTAAATATAAACTTAAAAGAACCAACACGGCTCTCTCAGAACTCATATGGTCCTTGAAAGACAAAAATATTAAATATAACATCTCTTGGAAAAAGGTTTCCTCTGCTTCTTCATGCTTGAACAGTTCTCTATCCAAGACTTGCAATCTCTGTCTGAATGAAAAATTTACCATTATATCTAATTTAGATTCTATAATAAATAGACGCACTGACTTATTTTCTATCTGCTTGCATAAATTCCACAGAACTTTCCATAAAGTATACAGCTAATATCCTAAACTTTATCAATTCAGAATCCTTTTCTCAAAGGCACATATATATATATATATATATATATATATATATATATATATATATATATATATATACTTCTTTAAAAATATACCCATCTTTCTACCTTATTTCAAAGTTATTTATCATATTCTATATCATTCATATTCATCACTTCCCTTTCTTCCTTTTCCTTTTCCTTTTCTTTTCTTTTTCTTTTAATTTCTAACCCCTAATCTGTACCTTTTCTCACTGTGCCTAACATAGAAACAATTATTACACAATACACTATATTCTTACTTTATATCACCTTGAAAAAATCTTTCATAAACATAAACATTTTTTTTGACGTTAGATTATTCATCCTCTATTCATTATTTTTTTCACACTTTCATCTAACTTATTCATGCTCATCTCACAATATATCCTTACTTACATTACTTCTGTTTTTTTAATAATACATATCAACATTTTCTTTCCATCGCACATATTATTAAACCCTTAAAATTATTCTTAATACATATTAACAATTTCTTTTGATCGCACATATTATTAAACCCTTCAATATACAAACCTTAACTTTACATTAGTTTTCTCTTCGTTAATTTTCAAATTCTTTTAATTTATACATTATCTTCCAACGGTTTTTCAACCTCTCTATGTAAAACAATATATTTTTCTCAGTTATAAAAGCTATCTCTCTCTCTCTATCAGCCATCTCTCCTCCTATCTCATCCTTCCTCATTATACTCCTCCCCCTCAACTTTTTACTCTCATCTCCTCCTCTTTTTCATCCTTTCCACCCCCCCCCCCTCAAAAAAAAAATGTTTCCTCAATATCACACATCAATCTAAAACTACTTTTCATATGTTGATTTAAAACTGCACTATCCACAAGTGTTTTTAACCTTCATATCATGTCCTCCTATTTTATCTGATGAAAACACAAATGTTATTGCATGATGATATTTGTTTTTGAAATGCGCATAATAAAATACATGGAACTCATTTAACCATCTTTTGATCTTATATATTATATATATATATATATATATATATATATATATATATATATATATATATATATATATAACGAAGGAAATGTGGTAAGGAACCAGGTGGACCATAACGCACCAAAGTACTCAATACTTAGGGTAGTAGAGTGGGTAATAGGAACCAGTAAGACCCCGACGGCTGAGCTCTAGAATTAGCCGTCGAAACGGCTTGAGCTCAGCCGTCGGTGTCTTACTGGTTCCTATATATATATATATATATATATATATATATAATAAAGTATTTACGTATCGAGAGAGAGAAAAAAAGGAAGGATAGGTGATACATGTAGTTATTTGCCAAATGGCGTTTGCAAAAGGTGGTCAATACTAGTGTCAGCAGTATTAAATATTAGAAGTGTTAATATTTAGTGGGCGAGAAAGTTAGCAGAGCGTAAGCACGTGGAAAAGTAAGAAATTGGAGTACAGACCGTTAAAACATGTTTATTTAAAACAGCACCTACGTACGTTTTGGCCAGTTGGGCTTGTCAAGGGCATAAATAACCAAAAGTGTTCCTTACATTGCTCGGAAAGTGTTTTGGGGGTTAAGTTCCCGTCATGATTCATTCTTCGCAAAAAAAAGCGTGTTTTGATTTTGCAGTAGATCAAGGGAGGTAATTCTGGCCGGTGTTAGGGCAGTCTTTCCCGGACAAACTTTTTATCCGTTAAAAGATGTGGTTACAACCTTACCATTGTCGATACGCACAGGGTCATGTAATCGACGCTTATTTTGAGACGTTTGTTTTTCCGCACCTGCCTGCCTGGGTCGTTTGAGGCTGGGTCTGGGATGCATGGTTAGTTTCCTGGGTGTTTTTTTGCAGCGCCTGCCCGCCGGGGTGTTAAAGCTTGTTACAGGGAGACCCGGTACACGGTTTCACTCCTCATCCTTAACCCATCTGAAGAAGGATATTTTTAAGTGATGTGTACAACTTATCGTCATTTCAGCTCTGCTGTTGATGAGCTCGTGGAGTGCAGTTATGATGTGGTAGAGCTCCATGAGGCAAAGATCGCACTTCCTCTTGAAGTTGTACGGTGCAGCCCTGCCGACAATATCCCAGTGCGTGGAGAAGCTGATGTTTAAGTCTTTTAATGATGTGATGTAGTCCGCGAGCGAAGTGGAGTGTCTTAATTTCTTATTTGTGAAAGAGTGGAGTTGTGTTCGAAATCTAATTTTGAACGGGCCGGA
>OZ024742.1:200572558-200575058 GCA_964016885.1 Eledone cirrhosa | reverse complement strand
GGTGTAATATATTGTATATTGTAGTGGTAGTAGCTGGGTATTTCGATGACACGTCTGAGTGTTTTGTGTGTCTGTGATTGTGTGCGCGCGTGTGTGTATGTGAGTGTGTGTTTGTGTATGCGTATGTCTGTGTGTATGTGTATATAAGTGTGTGTGTGTGTGTGTGTGTGTGTGTGTGTGTGTGTGTGTGTGCGTATCTGTCTGTCTGTCTGTGTCTCCGCCACCATCGGTTACGACGATGAGTGTGTAAAATGTTCTATCAACGTGTCATAGACACGTGTATCCTTACCCTTGATCTTAAGGAGATTCTGTGTGACACAGAACTTCGAATACACTAACCATTAAGCCACACCATTCACCTATATAAAACGTATTCACCTAATAAATGTTTGTGAAAAGAGAAGAAATAACGGCGTTCGTGTGTCCCACATTACGTACAAACATACTCACATGTACACACACGTACACATACATAGACAGACACATAGTTGCACACAGAGACATATATAGAGAGAGTTACACATATATACACATACTCACGCACACGCTCAGACTTCTATTAACAAAATAATTTCATTTCTAATCAAGTAGCAATACTAAATTATATGAAAACTTTATTATCTAAACTATGGAATAACATTTTCTGTTACCTTCATCCTTTGTCTATCTGTCGTAATTAGTGTTGTTTCTAAATAAGTTACAAGAGAAAGTTACTATCGTATCACACGTATAACGAGTTGGGGGTTAAATGACTGAAGTAAATACCATAGTCGGGGGGGGGACTCTTTATAATATGTGTGTGTGTGTGTGTGTGTGTGTGTGTGTGTGTGTGTGTGTGTGTGTGTGATTATCTATGTGTATTTATCTATGTATATATATATATATATAAAGATTATAAAAGGCACCAAAGAATCAATACGTATTTAAACTAACACGTTTCAGCCGCGAGAGCTTCATCCCGAAGATGTGAAGTTACAAACCTAGAAACTTTAAAAATTCGTTCAAAATTGTTACCTTTTATAATTGTTTCTATTTTTGGCACAAGGCCAGAAATTACACCAGTGTACTTTATTTTATCGACTCTGTAAGGATGAAAAGCAAAGTTAACCTCGGCGGGATTTCAACTCAGACCGAAAAGGAGCGTAACTCTATGTTGCAAAGCATGGCGTCCGATCCTCTACCGATACTGCTTTTGATAATCTTAATATATCAGCTCTGCAACGAGCTTTAAGCCCTCTGATAAAGTTTAAACCCAATAAGAACATTATTATTATTATTATCAATATTATATATACTAGCTGACGTACCCAGCTTCGCCTGGGTAAGCAGATGATAAGAGAAGACAGGTAAAAGAGAAAATGACTGTATTGGATGTTTGTCTGGTTACAGTATGAGGCGAGTCCGTGGTGTCTGTGTGATACAAAAAACAGTAAAAGAAATCTTCCAGATATAGCAGATTCTTCGTCGTACCCTTTGTGCATAGTATATGAACAATTCTAGGTGCTCCCACCTAGAATAGTGACCTCTAGGAGATGGTTCATCTTCTGCCTGACTATAAAACGTGTATCATTGCATAGACGCGGTTGTTCCACGTTTCTCAAAAGGATGATGGAAGTTCCAATCTTTTATATTATATGTAGATATAGATATAGATAATAAATATAAAAGATGATGCTCAGCCAGTTCGTCTTCAACCATTGCAGCACGCTGTCGCTGCTTGGCTCCAGTGTTTCGTTGGCGTTGTTCAGCCAGATCCTCTTCATTCCTGGCTGCACGCCGTCGCCGCTGTAGTTCACTGTTTGATAAAGTCGAATTGCTTTTATTATCAGTATTCATTTCGAGTAATTGTCAAAAAATGACACAATAATTGTTTCTACTTTTTGGCACAAGGCCAGCAATTACCCAGTGGATTACTGGTACTTTATTTTATCGACCCCGTAAGGATGAAAGGCAAAGTTAACCTCGGCGGGATTTGAACTCAGAATGGCAAGGACCGTAACTCTATGCTGGAAAGCATAATAAATATAAAAGATGTCCGTCAATGTAAAAAAAGGGTCCCTATTTACTCCCTTCACAACCCTGTGTATGTTACACTAACAGACAGACACACAGACAGATAAACTGTGTGGCGATTGTGGAACGCCCCACGTACACACACATACACGCATGGAAATGCGCACACGCACGCAAACTTACACACGCGCCCGTGCAGTTACACACACTTACACATGTTGATAGTTTTTACTTTCTGTGGAACGCTGCACGCACGCACACACACAGAAACATACGCGCACGTACATACACACGCACACATGGTAATAGTTACATCGTTCTCTTTGCCTCTCTGTTTCTTACTCTCCCCTCTCACTCCCTCATTGGCATTATGCGTCATAATTTAAGTTTGGCGTCGTTGAGGTGGGCGGAGTCGTTTGAAACCTATGAACCAATGATAATCGTGAATTATGACACCCGAAATACTGACGTTGTTGAAATTAATATT
>OZ024742.1:200555058-200562558 GCA_964016885.1 Eledone cirrhosa | reverse complement strand
GTTGCTCAGAGAGTGGGTTCGGCTCAGTGCACAGTCTTTTCTTACTTTAAAAAAGATCTTTACGCACAGACATTGCACGATAGCATTAATTAATAATTAGTAATTAAGTAATCATGCAATGGCCATACTCGATAACGAGGGGCAGCCATCATGTGTGTGTATGTATGTGCGTACGTACATTCGTACGTGCATACCTATGTATGTATGTATATACTCAAAATCAAATATTACAAACAATAATATTATACACATTCAAAAAAATGTATGGCACCGTCTTGATAACTTGGTGATGATAATGATTATTATGATGATAATAATCACCATTATTAACATTATCATCATCATCATCATCATCATCGTTATCAGTCTCTAAAGAAAGGAGGGAGTAAATGTAACAAAGCCATAACAAGACAAACATGACAAATAGCCACCGAGTTACTAAATTAACCAAGGAATGCATTAGTCACCAAACTAATTATTAAACCGAAGTGGAACTATCTGTTACGTGCTTTTTAATCCCCCCCCCCCCCCACCGCAAAGGTATATATATATATGTGTGTGTGTGTGTGTGTGTGTGTGTGTGTGTGTATTAAAAAGGGAAAAGAATGACTTCACTTGTAGTTCTAAACAATTTTATTTTATTTTATTATATTATTGGCAGTATCGGTAGAGGGTCGGACGCCATGCTTTCCAGCATAGTTATGTCCCTTTAAGGCCTGAGTAAAGGGACATAACTATGCCTTTCATCCTTACGGGATCGATAAAATAAAGTACCAGTAATGCACTGGATAATTGCAGGCCTTGTGCCAAATGTAGAAACAATTATATTATAATTTTACAATTTGGTTTTGCAGTTCTAGTAAGTTCTTTGTTAACTTCGATGGGGAGATTTTTTAAAGGTTCCTGGTTAACTTTCCTGAAGAATATATAGGTGGCGAATTGGCAGAGTCGTTAAGACGTCGGATAGAATGCTTTACGGTATTCGTCCGACCTCATTGCACGCTCTGATCAACTTTGCCTTTCATCCTTTCGAGGTCGGAAAAAGAAGTGCCAGTCCAGTACTGAGGTCGATACTTCCTCTTTAGAAAAAATCAGCTGTATTCAGACCTGGAGAGGGGTGGGATCCGCCAGGTTTAAAAGTGACTCTACAACTCCAAAAGGAGTTCTGATATCTATGTGTGCGTGTGTGTGTATCAGGATTAAACCAGTATCAAACTAGTTAGACCATTATTTAACGGAGTATTCGGTATTTAGGATAGTAGAGTGTCCCTACATTAGAAAGAGACAGGGCCTGACAGGTTGTTCCAGGCTGAAACTAGCTGTCAAAATGACAATAGCTCAGCCCTCGGGGCCCGCCTCTTTCAAATATATATATATATATATATATATATATATATATATATATATATATATATATATATATATATATATATGCAAAAGTTCTATTTAAAGTTGTTGGGATACAACAAGTAAATATTTTTATAACTGATATAAAGCACTCGACAAATTTTTGGAGTAGATATACGATATTAATAAATGGAAACTATATTTATAAAACCATATTCATTTCATTATACATATTTCAGGGATACCACAATAAATTATGGTATGCCTTCATCAGACAAAATACAATATATAACAGTTTTACAAATAGGTTTGACGTACCCTTTTAAAATACAATCATTACTTTTGGAGGCTGTCTGGATAGTGATTTGTTTATATAATTATATAAACAAATCACTATCCAGACAGCCTCCAAAAGTAATGATTGTATTTTAAAAGGGTACGTCAAACCTATTTGTAAAACTGTTATATATTGTATTTTGTCTGATGAAGGCATACCATAATTTATTGTGGTATCCCTGAAATATGTATAATGAAATAAATATGGTTTTATAAATATAGTTTCCATTTATTAATATCGTATATATATATATATATATATATATATATATATATATATATATATATATATATATATATATATATGCAGAGTTTATATTTAATTTGTTGGGATTCAACAAGCTTAAAAATCGTTAAGTAGAGCAGACTATAGTAATGAAATTAAATACATTGATAATAAGGATGTGCCAATTAACCATAACTATAAATATAATTATAATAGGAAACTTTGCACTAACTCGAAAATCAAAAGAAGAAATAGAACTAGAAATATATTATTGTTCGCTCCCCCTTTCTCATTAACTATTAAAACTCCTATAGCTAAATTATTTTTTAAAGCTCTAGATAAGTGCTTTCCTAAGACACACAGATATTACTCAATCTTTAATAGACATACTATTAAACTCTCATATTCCAGCACTATGAATTTAGCGCAGAATATTAATAGAATTAATAATAGAAACTTAAAACCTAACCAGAACGGCATTAATACCTCTAGCAATATCCAATATAATATTACCGCTCCTAATAATATAAAATCAGATAAATGTAATTGTAGAAATAAATCTAACTGTCCCCTAAATAATAACTGTTTAGTTAAAAATATAGTATACAATTGTAATGTCAAAACCAATGAAAATTCCTTTAACTTCTACAGACTTCAAATCTCGTTTCAACCATAAATGTTCCTTTGCGAATATTCGTAAAAAATCTTCAACTTCTCTATTCAGTTTATTATGGAACTTATTAACTATTCTTTATTTTGGGAAATTATCTCCAAAGCTCCTTCATACACGGCTCTATCCAAAAATTGCTCCCTTTACGTTGAAGAAATATTCTTTATACTAAAAAGTAAGAACTCTATTAATTTGCGAAATAATTTATTTAGTTCTTGCAGACATCGTTTAAACTCAACTTTTAAATATATATATAAAAGGTAATATATGGTTAATCTCCTTTACATAATGTTTTCTATATCCAACCACCTACAACATCATCCTTCAGATTATATCTATATATGATTCATATATATTTAATTTGCTTTCTATTATCTCTACCTCATAAATATATTATTACACTTATCAATAGATTATAACCTTTTTTATATGACTACTTGAAATTCTTTTAAGGAAAATTTTCCTTGAAAAACTTTCGGAAGGTTTTAGAAAATTCTTTGAAAGTTCCTTTGAAAGATATGAAAAAAACATTATTTTCATATCTTCCAATATTTTTATATCTTCAAACATTTTTAATATATGTATCCAAATATTTATATATATGTGGAATAACATGATTTTTATATATAGGTTTTTTATATATATGTGGAATAACCTATGGTTTATGTTTTAACTATATTCTTATGATAATTTTTTTAACTTTATAGCAAGTATGACTTTTTATAAAATAACCTATGGTTTATGTTTTAATTATATTCTTAAGATAAATTTATGACTTCTTATAAAATAACATATGTTTTATAATTACATTCTTAAGATAACATTTTTAACTTTATAACATTTAATCCTTGGAATCATTTGAGATCTTAAAAAATCACTTCTAACTTCCTTTATACTTCCTTACTGTTTTTATAATATAATTAAGTAGTTATTCCTTTGTAAACTCTCGTAAATTTTCATAAATTTAGAATTATTTGGATGTTTAAATTTTGACTTACAACTATTAATAAATATAATTTTGCAAACTTACTTTAATAAAATAAACTATACTAGATTATTCTCTAATGTAAAATACTATATATTTATTTAAATAATTTATAATCCTTATAAACCAATATATTATTACTAATACATCTTAATATAATATAAATACTTCTGTTTTAATTTTAATTTTTAATTTTTAATTTTTTAATTTTTTAATTTTTAATATTAATATTAAATTATTAAATTAAATCTTTAATATTAAGTCAAATTTTAATCTTTAATTTTGATTTCTAATTTTTAATTTTAATATAATTTTTCAACCTATCATTATAAATATTATAATCACAACGTAATGAACCCTACATTCTAAATATTATTTTTCCACGTTAATCTTATTTCTTCTTTCACTTCTTCTTTCACTTAGATATATTTACGCTATGTATATTTTTCCATTAAAACTTATTTCTTCATTCATTCTGACTTTCTTCAATATCACTTTGTATAATCGTTCTTTCTTTCCTCTTCTCTCTTTCTCCTTCCTTTTCTTTTTTTCTTTTTTTTTCTCTCTCCCTTACATATCATCCCCTTCTAGCAGTTTAATTTAAATAAACCGTTATCTTTTCAACGTTTCGGACACTCATTTGCATACTCACTCATAACTTTGTATTACCCTCAATAAAATATTATCTCCACTATCCAGGAAGCTGCAACCGTTAAGGTTGTCTTTTTCCGGGCATGTCAATATTTATTTATAAAACAAATCTGTATCTTATCTGATGAAAGCGCACCATAATTTGCTTTGGTTGCCCTTGAAATATATATAATAAAATAAATATGGTTTTATAAATATAGGTTCCATTTATTAATATATTGTGTATATATATATTTAAGGAGTCCCAAAGCAGGCTTTGTTTACAAACGCGAGCGAATTTGAAAATTAGGTAGTAACATGTGCTTACCCCGTATTTGACTAAAAATAATTAGTCTGTTAGTTGGGATAAAAAAAACAACTTTTAATTGAAAAAAGGATGAGTATTGATGTACATGGGACACGAACACACACATATATATATATATAGCAACACCCAACCACAGCCAACTCTACCAACAACACCCAAACACACAAAACTTCAAAACTTTACGCTATCTTCACCATAACCACCTCCAACAAAACTGACATCACCGCCGCCGCCAATGACAAAAGGGCAAGAACAAAAAAGAATGAACTTTCAATAGACTCCACAGTTTTCACAACCGTTGCCAAGGCAACTATATTCGAATTCCTGCTGAGGCAGACGAGGTGAGCAAATGGTTGGTGATGATGATGTTGCTGTTGGTTGTAGTGGTGCTGGTGCTGCTGGTGCTGCTGGTGGTGGTGGTGGTTGTAGTGGTGGTTGTGTAGGTGCTGGTGGTGGTGGTGGTGCTGGTGGTGGTGCTGCTGGTAGTCGCGGTAGTGGTGGTGGTGGTGATGATGGTGGTGGTGAGATGGTGGTGGAAATGGTGATGGTGGTGGTGGCGGCGTTAGTGGTGATGGTGGAGGTTGGTGGTAATGAGTTTTGTGGTGATGGTGGTGGTGGTGGTAGTTGGTGGTGATGGTGGTGATGATGGTGGTGAAGATCGTGGTCGTGGTCGTAGTGTTTATGTTGGTGGTGGTGGTGGTGGTTGTAGTGGTGGTGGTGCCGGTGTTGGCCGAGGTGGTGGTGGCGTTGGTGGTGGCCCTGAGAATGTATTAGTGTTAGTTGTTTGGTTTGATTGAGGATAGTTAGTGGTGTTTGTCATGATGGAAGAAGCGGTGGCATTGATGGTTGGTTTAGTGATGCGAGTTTGTGGCGATGGTAGTAGTAGTAGTAGTAGTAGTAGTAGTAGTAGTAGTAGTAGTAGTAGTAGTAGTAGTAGCAGTAGCAGCAGCAGCAGTAGCAGCAGCAGCAGAAGAAGAAGAAGAAGAAGAAGAAGAAGAAGAAGAAGAAGAAGAAGAAGAAGAAGAAGAAGAAGAAGAAGAAGAAGAAGAAATATTGTTTCCGATGAGGTTCACTAAATATTTGAATCAAACCCGTGGTTAGTTACCTAAGGATCCACAAAGGTACTGCTGCTGGATCTGTGAGCTTAATTTAACGTTTCAAGATGTTGCGGTGCAAAATTTATAATACCCCTTACATAAAAAATAAATTTTCAAAATTTCAAAATGGTTTCCAAATCTATAAGAATAGTCTAATACACTATGATCAGTTTTTTTTTAATGTGGTCTACGCTTAAAACTCTCTTTTACTGAACCTTGAAATCTGCAACAGTATCAATAATGCCGTATCAGCCATCTCATTAATCCTTCCGTGACCATATTTTGTAATGAAATACATCCAATGTTTCAGTTAATTACTGAAGAAAATATTATTTGTAACATAACTTAACAAAAGATTCCTAGATAGTTATGCTGGAATATTTTAACTTAAATATGGATATGAACCTTTAAATGGAGTAGTTTGCTATCATAGAAACAGGGTTGGTTCTGGGAGTGTTGTTATGAAAAGGTTTTATCAAATTCCGTTTTTTTTGTTTTGTTTTTTTCATCCACCCTAGGTCGATAAAATATAGTACCAGTCAAGTGAAGGAATGGCGAATTCTTCGCTCGAGATCAGTGGGACGAATTGTTGTCCTGTTCCGTGTGGTGGCTGTAGAGCCAATCCTGGACCTGCAGGCTCTGGTACAGTTGGGGCAAGTGTATACTTGGTCAGTTGTTGGTTGGGTGGTGGACAGCTTTCTTCTTTGATGTTTGTCTTCAGCTGCTGCCTTCTTGCCCTGCTCAAAGCTGGCTACAGCTGTTTTGATGGTCACTCTCTATTTCTCTCTGTCTTCAGCCAGATGTTCCTATTCCCTGTGATCAATATTGCCTTGGATCAGCTGACACTTGAGTTGGTCCTTGAAGTGAAGTACTGTAGTCGATTTAAATAATACTACCCCACCCAACTTCCCCCACCACTACCACCACCACCACCACCAAAAACAAATTGCTGGCCTGGTGCTTAAATTAGAAACCAATATTCAGTTACCTATATCTTTCAATTTGGAAGCCAGATTAAGGAAAACTAATTTGCTATCATTTTTAGACAGATCTTTCAAATGCTTGGGATCCGTTGGGAAAATTCATTTAAATTGATCGAAGTCGCTATTAGTTGAAAGGTCCAGAGTTCTCGAATTAAACCGTATAATCATTTATCTGGTGTTTCGGAAATATGAATTATGAATTCATACGTTAATGAGTACATGTGTGGAAACACATACCGGGGCCATATTGTAAACACTGCAAACCACTACTTATTTTTCTTGCGTACATTTATATTCATGAAGGCGCCTGGCTTTCTGAGGAGGAAGTCATGTTTCACGCACAAGTTCGATTCTCGACGGCAAGTTGTGCTCTTAAGTAAGATGATTTATTGCACTAAACTGGAGAAAATGAGTTGTACCTGTAATTCAAAGGTCAGCTATGCTACACACTATGCCTCACTGAATCTCTCTGAGAATTGCGTTCAGTGTATACTTGTCTATGGAAAGCTCAGTTACTTGCACGTTAATTTCACTCGCAGATTGTTATATTGATCAAACAATTACATCACTCGTCGTCGGAAACAACAGAATAAAATATTTCTAATGCAGGCAGGAAAATACAGGTTGTTCTCTGTTCCTGTTTCCAGTCCGTTCTCATCATAAGGGATTCGTTTTTAGCAAAACGAGAAATATGAGTGGAAAATCTCTTACGATACAAAGTTAAAATCTACTTGAGTAACCATTACATATTGCTGAAAGTAGAAGGGGACAAGTGAGAAGCACCAGGTTAATGGCAACAGCAGACACAATAAAAGTACAGGGCTCTAGATTGAAATGGTATATTTATTTGGGGTTTTAAGATACATTCCAGTCTTAGTTCTCTTTTTTTTTTCTTTTC
>OZ024742.1:200550058-200552558 GCA_964016885.1 Eledone cirrhosa | reverse complement strand
TTCAGAAGTGTGACGCTCGGATATGGCTTTTCAAGCCGGCTAGAGACTTGCACTCCTTCACACACTGACGACAACTATGGATATCCCTGGCTTGAGGTCCTGCATCAGGTTGCATATATATATATAAATATATATATATAAATATATATATATAAATATGTACCGCGCGGTACATGTATATATACATATTTACACACTTTTGGATGGCCGTTGATTCTTATGAGTTCTTCCTCCCTTACATACATACATACATACATACATACATACATACATACATACATATGGCATTTATCGCAGTCATAGTTGTACAAATGAAACACGAGTCGATATATCGGAGTTACCAGATCAATATTCAATGATACACAAAATGGGTTCGAAGTCTCAGAGTGGCAACAAATAATTCGATTTATAAACGGGTGTGAGCAGACGACATGGACAGCATGTAAAGTTCGGACAGAAAATAACAACAATATATACACAAGAATGTGTGTATGTATTAAAACACATGACGTATTCGTTAAGATGGGGTCATGATCACAACATCGGGAATTCTATCCATGGAGCGAAGAAACTTTATGAAATATTAATAGTTTTGTTTTGGTGTTCGATTGCCAAAGTGATTAGAGCATTAGACAAAGGGTTATGCTGTATCTCTACCGTTTTTTTTTTTTTTGTTATTTTTTGTGTTTTTTTACGTTCTGAGTTCAAGTCCTGCCCAGGTCAACTTTGCTCTTCATCATTCCGGAGGCGACAGAAAAAAATAGTACCTCCCATTCTTCTTCTATAAAAGATGTCGGTCTTCCAGATTGACCTAAGAAACTATATGTTCATTGATCTTTCCATTGTCTGTCGCAACTATTGGCAGAAGCGTCGCTGCTTTCCCGATGACAGCGGGGCGGTATTTGAAAACAGATTGCAAAAAACGGAACAGTTATCGCAAATTATGCTCTCCAAAGCTTTAAAAATTCTGCCCATCCACCGCCATAGAATGGTACTTTATTTGTCTATCTCGAAAGAATGAATGACAAAGTTGACTTCGGTGGGACTTAAACCAGAGTGCCGAAAATTTGAACAAATACGGAGGCATTTGAACTGACTCTCTATATATTCTACCAATTTGCCATCAATAATGAGAACGTGGCCACCGAGGCGAAAGTATTCCGGGACCCAGATTGCATTTGAGATGTCGATTTTCACTCACTTGCAATTCTTGCAATTCTCATCAGTTCACGTTGATAACCGCACTCCTCTTCGACGGATGAACCAAGTGATACCCCGTTCTCCTACAAAACCATAATATCAAACTTGAAACTATTCTATGAACGCTTCCACACGTTCTTGCTGTGGGCCTTCGCCCACACAATCACAAATACAAAGAATGTTTAACCTAGTTTAATACGTTTTCAATATTCGACTGACAGAGCGTTTGATGTTTTATAACCAGTATAATTTATGATAATTTATGATAATGTATGATAACTGACTATTAGAATTGTAAGTAAGGATAAGAAGGATTAATGCAAGTTTAATTATTCATATCATTGATTTTTAGTTTTTAACGTCAACAACCTATTGATTCACAGCAAGCATTGTTACATATTTAATTTCATGTGCTTAGATGTGCTTTGATTGTGATTGTACTAGAAAATGCTAAGGCTTCTTTTATTTCGCAAGCCAAACTAAGCCAGGCATTGCTAAATCCAGCCAAGCCAAGATAAGCAATTGGTTAATTTTACGATGGAAGTAACTTTTGCGGTGAATTGGCAGAGACGTTGGGAAGTGGAACAAAATGCCTATTATTGCTCTTATATACAATTGTTATTAATAAGTGTGATGGAGTGGCAGAATTGGTAGAAAGTCAGATAAAATGCCATTGCTGTATTTGTTCTGCTTCTTTACATTCTAACTTCAAATCCCGCCAAGGTCGATTTTGTGTTTTCTCCTTCCAGTGTCAATAAAATAAAGTATTAGTCAAGTACTGAGTTTAAATTAACCAGCCTTGCCCCCCCCCCCCCCCCCCCCCCCAATAATCGCTGTCCTTGCTCCTAAGTTAGAAAGCAATAACATAAAATGTATCGATAAATATGTTATCGTACTTCTAGGTGTTTTTAACGTTCCTAGTGCCCCTGGAGAACATACAACAACAACTACCCCAAATGATGCTGATACGCACTTTTTTTTCACTAATAATTGTATTTTTTTTTTGGCACAAGGCCAGCAATTATCCCAGTACATTACTATTGCTTTATTTTATCGACCTCGTAAGGATGAAAGGCAGGATTTGAACTCAGCGGGATTTGAACTCAGAACGTAAAGGGCCGTAACTCTACCGATACTGCCAATCCAAATAATGAGACAACACTCGATAAAAAATATTCTTATAAAAATTCAATTTTTATTGCGGCTTGTAACACTGAGTTCAAATTCTGCCACGATTCAAGCCACGATTTTCATTCTTTTGGAATCGATAAAATAAAATACTAGTCCAGGTCGGCGAATT
>OZ024742.1:200530058-200545058 GCA_964016885.1 Eledone cirrhosa | reverse complement strand
CATAAGCACTTTGAAATATATAGCTTACAATCGTCGAACCCGGGCGGTTGCAGACCGCTTATCAAAAGGGTTAATATTGGAATCCTTAAATGATCACTTGAATACCTCTAATGAAAGGTTTTCATGAAGAAGCAATACGTGACAACTTCCGGTAACATCTTACCGGAAGTGGGGTCCGAATGTAAAAGAGATTTCGTGAAATATTAAGAGTAATGTGGTGTCAACTGGTATTTGAATTAGATTAGTGGTTTCCAAACTGTACTTCTCGGCGCAGTGATGCACCTCGGGATGTAATTAAGTTTGCCGTGAAATAGCAAGATTCTATTTCAACATATGAAAAATATTAAATGAAATTCGTAATGCAGTTCATAGATAACTGTCAAAATGGGAAACAACTAATCTAAGAATGAAAATTGACACAAATTTCCAAGTCCATGTTTGTCATTAATAGGTTTGCTCCATTTATTGATTAAAAAAAGAAAGTAAAATTAGGTTTTTTTACTTTCTTAATTATCTCTATCGCTATTTTATACTTTTATATATAACAAATTCGTTTAATAACTCTTTGAATAACCTTTCGAATATGGTGGCAACGTGCACCAAAATATTTTTAGTTGTTCTAAAGTGTGCCCTGGATACAAATAGGAGCTTGGAAATCATTGAATTAAATTGTGTAACCTAGTCTGCAAAACCAACTTCAAAACTAAAGTATTTCAAAACTATGTCATGAGATTTATTACTTGTAAATACATAACTGACAGAGTTTCAAATATTACATCTAAAAGAAACGATACAAGAAGATAAAAATATAAATGAAATGAAAAGCAAATCTCTTAACCACTCTGGCCTCACAACATGTTCAACATGCGGCCTCTCTAAAGTCTGTTTAGAGGGTATGATGCCTGGAAAGAGAAATCGAGGACGCCTCAATGGTAGATGGAGGGACCAGATCCTAAAACAGTCACAATGTCATTCACAAACGGGGATAAATAGAGAAAAGATGTTCCTGACATTTCCGACTCTAATGGAAATAGAAATATTAATTAAAAATAAAATGACATCTACTCATTCATTGTACCATGACTTCGCATATTTTCAATATTCATTTTTATATTGATATATGGCCACACTCTATCTAGCACTAGATATAGAAACCACATGATAAAGGGTGGTACACAAGGCCAATCTCTAAGCAGACTACTCAGGGTGATACAGTCAACTAGTTCTAATTTAGAAAAGGAAGACATCGGGATCCTTACGAACGGATTTCAAATATTTGAGTTCTACAAGACTGTGAACCCTTCAGTCTGTCAGGCCTACATAGCTGAATTTAGTAAACAAAGACCTGTTTACCTACTTACTAAAGAATAGAATACTTTTATATATAACATATATTTAGTCTCGCTGTGAGTATTGAAGCTGTATTCATATCACAGCTACTTCGGTATTGGGGTAACTGTTCATCAGCACTCGCTTACACAGGTGCCAAGGGATGGAAGACAAATTCGTTTAATAGATTTTGTTAGCAAACTATTCTTCTTGAAGACCTATAATGCAGCTATGACCGGTTAGTATTAATCAATAATGGCATTAACATAGCGTGATTCAGAATCAAGCTGTATTAGTGCTTTCACTAATAGATACATTTGAAATGATTTGGGAAGGATGTGGACTATAGATAATTCCTATATACTTTCCTAATAATATATATGCATACATGCATCCATCCATTCATGAGACTTGAACACTTGGTAGAGATGAAGGGGCACCGTCGTGACATACGATGTTTCTTGGACATGTAAACCTAGCACGATTTCTTCCAGAGAAAAAGAAAGATAAGAGCGACAGAGAGAGACAGAGAGAGGGAGAGTGTGTGTGTGGAAAAATAGACCCCAATAAAGGTAGTTTGTTTAGCAAACTTGAAAGGATGAAAGGCAAAGTAGACTTCTGCGGGATTCGAAATCAAAGCAAGACAGAGAAAATATTGCAAAGCATTCTATCCGACGTTCTGAAGAATATTTGCCAATTGGACGTCTTATAAAAGAACACGCAACATATTGACAAAAACTTTTCAAAGAGCAGGCCCTACAAAATACTAAAGTTTCTTAGCTGCTATATGACTGTTGTGTGGCATATTACAGTACGTTTTGTACTTTTCTTTTTTTATTTTATTTTTTATTTCATTTTTTATTTTATATTTAAATTTATATAAAATAGTTGTTATATTACTGCTGCTGTGCTATTTATATAATATAAACATATATATATAATACAAATATATACATATATATATATATATATATATATATATATATATATATATATATATATATATATATATATATATATATATATATATATACATACATGTATATATATATATATATATATATATTTACATATTACATATACATATTATATATGCATATTCAATTATATTAAATAAATGGAAACTATAT
Organism: Eledone cirrhosa; assembly: GCA_964016885.1. Lineage (NCBI taxonomy): Eukaryota > Metazoa > Mollusca > Cephalopoda > Octopoda > Eledonidae > Eledone > Eledone cirrhosa. The sequence goes on along the minus strand of OZ024742.1, from coordinate 200,542,599 downwards.
TTATAAAACCATATTTATTCTATATTTATTCTTTAGGATTTCTTCTTCTCTAAAAGTATAGAATAAATATGGTTTTATAAATATAGTTTCCATTTATTTAATATCATTGAATATTATACTCCAGAAAAACTGTCGAGTGCTCTGAATCAGTTATAAACATTTATATTTGTTGAATTGCCAACAAATTGAATATCCCTTTTGCTTATTATAAATGCATATATATACATATATATATATATATATATATATATATATATATATATATATATATATATATATATACATATACATATATATATATATACATATATATATATATATATATATATATATATATATATATATATATATATATACATATACATATATATATATATATATATATATATATGTATATGTATAAAAACATAAAGCAATAGACACAAATATATATATGCATGTATATATATATATATATGTGTGTATATATATATATATATATATATATATACATATATATATATATATATATATATATATATATATATATATATATATATATATATATATATATATATATATATATATATATACATATATATATATATATATACATGCATTTATATATTTGTGTCTATTGCTTTATGTTTTTCTTTTTCATTTTTTTTTTCATTTACATGATAAATTACATAGTTAGGTGCATAATAAAGTAAAACCAATTAAACAAGAGATAATTACATGCAACTGCAATAGCATTTAAAATTGTTTTCGGGGATTTTAAAAAAAGATTTCGTAAGTTTACTTTTTTTTTTTTTTTTTTTTTTGCTAGACAACAAAATATTTCGGATTTGGAATAAATTCGGAATGAATTATAACACAGTAACGTTTGTTTTAAAATATTAAATTTCAAATAATATTATAAGTATTTCTTTAAAATTGATTATTATTTTTCGTACATTTTTGTAAAAGAAAACGTCCATAAATTATCTGTTTATAATGCTTACATAGATGATAATGTTGATGATGAAGATGATGATGATATTGGATCTTCTATCGATTTCGACGATGAGCATTTAGTTGTTCGATCAACTGGACGTCCAAATTGGGAATTAAGGTGTAAGTGGTTGAGTATTTCAGGGACACTTGTATCCTTAATTCCCAGGCCGAGAGACCGTGGCACAACTTGACATGGCCGGACATTTGAATTACAGATAGAATCAATCCAACGGGCTTCTACACAGTTTCTGTCCAACCAATTTGATAGCTATGAACATATGAACAAACAAACAGAAACGGTGCGGGAGTTGAACTCATGTATTAAAAGTACGAAACTAATTAACAGTGTAAATATTCCGGCGTTCTACGAAAGGAAAATTAGAGGAAAGGAGTTGATCGTCAAATAACACCAAGGAAACAATGTTTCTTTTGTTGGTTCTATTTGCTATATACCAGATGCAGCAGCTGACAGAAAGAACAACGCGAAATAAGGTATTTTCACCAGGAACACAACGCGCCGTCATGCCAAGGAATCGAACTCATGATATTATGACCGTCAGTCCAAACCCGTTAACGACAAAGCTATGCGCTTACAGTATGATTATTCAACGAATACTCTACCTATTCCCTGACTAAAGAGCAAAAATGAGAAAAAAACATTTTAAATTTTTATCTCCGGCATTCTACAGATTCAGTATTTGTAGGTCTCGTTTGTCTGATTTGCAAAGAGAAGAACTCAGATTCCTAACTGATTTGAAATGAATAAAGGCAAAGTTGAACCACAAAGCATTAGGTGAAGTAGCATTGTTGGACCTCCATCGGTTTCGAAGATGAATGTTCCAATTGTTGGAAACTATGGAACAGTCACGTAGCACAAATTGTCAGGGTGATGCAGTGTGACATTGTGTATAAGACTGGACCTTTGAATTACAAATACATTGGAAGGGCTTCCAAACAATTTCTGTGTACTCGGTTTCATTCACAAGACTTACGTCAACTTGATGTTCTGGTAATTTATCCTTGTTCAAGGTGCTACGAAGTGGGATTGTACCCGGAACCTAATGATTGCGAAGCGAACTTCTTAGCCATTCAGCTATGCTGAGTCCACACATATATGTATATATATTAACATTCACTCGCTTATGAATACATACACTCTCACGCTCCATCTAAAAGCGGACTCTATTAAAGCATAACGCAAAGAAATAAGATATTTTAATCCATTAACAAACAATATAATCACAGATTTTTGCTCCGAATTTTCACAGCTGCCAATAAATAATTTAGCTGACGGCAATGTGTATATATCTGGAACTTCATACAACTCAAAACTTCAATTTGTTATTTTCTTTTTTCTTTTTTTTTATCAAGAATTTTTTTACTCCCGCTAAGGACACATGGGGGAAAATAATAATCAAGCGTTTTCAATGAGAATTTGTAGTCGCCATTTTGCTAACACAAAGCTTTCGTTTCTGTTGCTTTGTCTTGTTTCTGTTAATGGAAATAGAGAGAAGTTAGAAGTACGGTTTCACTTTTACGTATGTATATATGTGTGTGTGCATTGTGTGTGTTACACGTATGTGTTATGTGTGGGTGTTTAATAGGTACAACTAGTATTCTCGAAGTCTGATGGTTCTAATGGCATCATTGTATCGTAATGAGCAGGGGCTGAAAGGAAACATCCCATTGTGCCAATCGTTACTGCAAGGCTAAATAAATACAGAAGAATTCTATCAACCACCATTGCTACGTAGACCCAATCACGAACAACCTGAAAATATATAAAAAAAGAAAAATCATAATCAAACATGTTATAAATAATTATACAGTACTAAAATATCAATAAGTGAGTCTAGAGAACTAAAACAGAACAATAATACATTAATAATAGAGGGAGATGTTTAGGTGGGGTTGGGGCTAATAAAAACAGTAATATCATCAGTAGCAGCAGTATTTTGTGTCAGCTTTCTATGCTGGCGTAGGTTGGCTGGGTTATCATGTTCCGAAGTTAGCTGGAGCGAAGATACCTAGTCTTGTACATACGTTCTATTTCAACAGCTGGGTAACCTTCAGAACGCCAACAATTTTACAGAATGTACTGGGTACATTTTATTGTGGTACCAACACCAATACTTTACAGCATATGCCGAGTACATTTTATCATGACACCAGTACACTTACTTTAAAGGGTGTACTGGATGCATTTTATCGAGGCACCAGCACTACTAGTTTACAGAGTATACTAGATGCATTTTATTATAGCACCAGCACTAACAATTTACAGTATGCACTGGATACATTTGACCATGGTACCGGCACTATCAATTTACAAAGTGTACTCTGTAATATAATTATTCAATATATAATTAATCATCTGTAAATAACTAACTCACTTGCTCATCTTCGTTTGATTCCTTCATATGGTTAGCAATATATTTGATGTTGTCAATGATGTCTTTGACGACTTTCACATCTTTAGTGGATCCATAATGAACTGGATTTTCGACGGCTTGATGTTGATGACAACTCGATGGTTCCATTTCTTCCGTTGGATGTCGGTCCCGCATGTTTTCGTACGTATGTACGTCGCTTCGAAGCAAAGATGAAGTGTTCGGCTCTAATGTTAGTTCACGAACTTCCATCCCATTCATCGTTCGTACGGCCACTTGGCCAATTTCAGCGAGAGGTTTTTCGTTGATGTCAGGTCGTTTCATCCAGATATAAGGTGGGAGTTTTTCCAGCAAGTAATAACGCACCCAGTTCGACATGGTGTGCGTGGTTGGTTTATGATAGTTAATATTGAGAACATATACAGTTAAAAAGAGAGACGCTGTCACCATAAACATGGTAAACATGAGGTACTTGCCGATTAGGGGTATAACAAGTGAGGTAGGTGGAATTATATCAGCTAGAAGCAAAAAGAACACAGAAAGTGCTAGTAGCACAGATATGGACAACGTGATCTTCTCTCCAGTGACTGATGGCAGGTAAAATACCATAACTGTTAATAACGAAATTGAAACACAGGGAGCTATTAGATTCAGAGTATAAAATAAGGGTTTCCGTCTGAGCAACAAAATAAATCTAATATCAATGTAGGCTACAGGACAACAAGTATAACGTCTGGCGACCCTAACAGCAGTGACATCCAAAATGTCCCATTCGACACTTTGCTGGTAACTTTTTAAATCAACTCCCATGAAGTTCATGATGTTTCCATCCGTAGTGTTCGTTCCTTGCTCGTGACAGAAGTGAACCAAATCAACTTCCTGATCGCTGTATGTCCAAGAACCAAACCTCATTACACATTGCTGTATGTCGAACGGGAAGTATTCCACGTCTATTGGACAGTATGTTTTATAGATTGCCGGAGGTTCCCAGGAGATTTTGCCGGTATGGTATACGGTGGCTTTTGTTGCTGTCATCGTGATGACAAAGTCACCATCTGCACTGAAAGAAAGACATAAAAAGGAGTGTTAGAAGGAGAGAAATCTGGAGACGGAGTAGAAGAGAATACATGAGGAAGGAAAGAAAGAAAGAAAGAAAGAATGAATGAATGAATGAATGAATGCATTAAAACATACATGCATACATCATGCATGTATACATACATAATGGCTACAAACTCTGCTAAGAGTATTGCAATCGCTTGTCAGATTACAGAAAATGGTGCTCTTTTAGGCTACGGCCAGCCACACGAACCTGTACCAGATTTTGAACAAGCAATGCCTGTGTTTTGAAGGTTTTTTTAATGGGGAAAACCCTACCCAAAACGGAGAAATGGTCAACATCATCAGATGTTTCCGAAGCTGCAGGTTATTTTTAGAGTTTCCCTTTCTTAGAAAGGTGTTGTGTCAACAACTGGGGGCCTTTTACTCCCAGGTGAAAGAAAAAAAATACTATTTGGATGGCCGTTGACACTGCTGTGTTTCTCCACCCTTTGCCGGGTCTTTTATTTCATCCCGCAGGGTGTCCAAATATCACCCTCCTCACCAAGCAAGCTTGGTGGGATTGCCGGTTTAGTCGCCGACGACCATGAGACAGGTTGTACTGGGTTATATGTTACCGGTAGCACTCGAGAGTGACCTGACGTACATACATACATACATAAATACATACATACATACATACATACATTTATCAAACATTAAAGTAAAGACAACAATTTGTTTAATGTGATGCAAACCACAATGCTTTTTTGTACTTTTCAAAAATATCTTTTATCGATTTAATGTGGTTCACAATTTTAAGGGTTAAAAACAGGATCATATCAAAGCTACCTTGGTATCTGGCTAACAATTATATACAGATGTATTTCAGAGCTATGATTCTTCTTCTTCTGCACATGATTATCTAAACCCAGATAGAGAGATATCAAGGACGCTAAAGTCATATAATTTTGTAAACAAACTATTCTTGTTGAACGCTTTTTTACATTTGTTGAACGCTTTTATACATGCAATGCAAGTTTCACTGTCTAGTATTAATTATTGATATCACTAATACAGCATCATTCTGAATAAGGGTGTATATGAACCCATAATGTATTTTAAGTTGAGATCATGTCACAGCTAACTCATGTTAGGGAAATATCACTGGTAAGTAAGACTTCACTACGAATAGTTTGTTTACTAAATTTATAAGATATTATCTCCCATGTCTCAATATATGATAGTAAGTAAGCGAATCCTACCGAACTGTAATGACAGGGTAATGCATACATGCACCGTTCTTAACCCGATACTGAGGTAACTGTAGCATGATGGTAGCTTAGAATACCAATAGCGAGACTAAATATATATTGGTTATACGTAAACATATTGTATATGCATTCATATATGTCCTTATTCTGATTCCTGCTGTGTTAGTGTCACTGCTAATCAACACTATCGGTAAAGCTTATATATTTAATATGCATATGAGTTCATATACGCCTTTATTCAGAATCACGCTGTGTTAACGTTGTGCCATTCCATGGGATCTTAATTCTTGATAGAGTCGTAGGTATGTCGTCCTGGCATAAATCTCTTCGGCATTAAAATGTGGCGGAACTCATCCTTCTCTAGGTTGGAACTCAGTCGATTTTTTCCAAAAAAGAAGAGAAGAGAGAAAGAATCGATGCTAGTACTGGAGTAGTACATTATTTTATCGGGCCTAGAAGGATGAAAAGCAGTGGGTTAGAAATCAGGGCGCAGAGATCCAAATCGGATACTGCAAAGCAATTTGTCCGACGTCCTACCTATACTGCTAATTTGCCACCCTTTTTCTAATTTAAGCACAAAGCCAGCAATTTGGAGGAAGGGGAAATTCGATTATATCCATATCAATACTTAACTGGTACTTTATATTATCGACCCCAGAAAGATGAAACAAAGCAAAGTTGACCTCGATGGCATTACAAATCAGAATGCAGAGGGCTAAAACGAATATTGCAAAGCATTCTATCCGACATACTATAACAATTTTACTAATCTCCCGCTTATAAAAACATGTAAAGAAAGAAGACAATGCCATTTTTTCTGGGGCAGCAAAATTCTTCAAATGAAATCAACTTACTTGTTATAAAGTACAATATCGGGTCTCCACAAGTCGTCTGATGGAATATAAATGTGTTTAATATTACCAAATTCTTTTGCATCCCATGATAGTCTTTTGTCGTACCATTCCTAAAAATAGAACAGAGAATGTTAATTAGTTTAAGCGCAGACCTGGAGAGATTTGATAATAATTGTTTCTACTTTTGGCACAAGGCCAGCAATTATTCCAATGTATTACTGGTGCTTTATTTTGTCGACCCCGTAAGGATGAAAGGCAAAGTTAACCTCGGCGGGATTTGAACTCAGATTGTAAAGGTGCATAACTCTATGCTGCAAAGTATGGCGTCCAACCCTCTACCGATACTGCCAATATACCGAAATTTGATAATAATGGTTCTTAACATATGCACATGGCCAGCAAATTGGGGGAAAGGCAAAGTCGGTTACATCGATCCCAAATCTTAACTATTACTTTATTTCACCGGCCCCCGAAGGATGAAAGGCAAAGTTGACATTGGTGGAATGTAAACTCAGAATGTAAGCAGTTATAACTAAATATCACAAAGCATTTTGTCACACAGTCTTCCGATACTGCCAATCCACCACCTTTGTTCTAATTTAGGCACAAGTCCACAAATTTGGTGAAGAGGAAAATCGATTATGTTGACCTCACTACTTTACTGTAATGTTTTCATCGACTCCTGAAGGGTAAAGGGCAAAGTTGCTCTGGGTGGAATTTGGACGTAGAAAGTCGTAACTAAATATCTCAAAGCATGCTGTCCCTCTACGCATACTGTCAATCTACCATCACAAAGATTGGATAATAATGGTTTCTGATTTAGACACAAGGCCAACAATTTGGGGGAGCTGATTGTCGATTAAATCGGTCCCTGTGTGTTACTGATTTCATCGGCTCCATAAGGATGAAATGCAAATTTAATCTTGGCTCGTGGAGGCAGAGTCAACATACACTCCTTCCAGTGGGTCCTGTCAGAAGCTACCGTTTCCAACTAATCCGGCTGGACTCCAAACAAGACCAACCGAGTTCATGGATGTTATCTAACCATCTCACTCGGGGTCTACCCCTGGGTCTCCTGCCGGTTGGTTTTAGCCTTTTTTTTCTAACTATTTATCAACAATATGTTTATATATCTTTAGACTATCATATGAGGGTCGTCTGAAAAGTTCATAGACTGACCAATATACTCTCATGGAATAACAAAATGAGGTATATTTTTCTATATAGTCCAAAGAAAGAAACGATGTAGTTATTAATAAGAAGAGTTGAAATTAATGCATGCAAGATTTCACAACTCCAGCATCAATCCTACATACTTGCATGTCTATATACTCTTCTATGTAAACACTACAGTATCTCCTTGATATTTAAATGATTGTTAAATATGTTGATATTTAAATGATTGTGAAATATGTTGATACTTAAATAATTTACTGTTACTCATTTAATTTAATCATTGGCATTTATCTTTATTGTTGCTAAAATATGTTAGTACGAATTAAATGGCTGTTAAAATGTGTTAGTATTGAACTACTGTTAAAATATGGTAGTACTTAGTACCGTTGTTCAATTAAATCGTGCGAAACCATTTTGCTGGTTTGAGAGCTGATGAGGGTGAAGCTGCGTGTGTGTGAACTTGTCTTGTACATCACCCTTCTTTATTTTCTTCTTCCAGTCAATTCTATGCACCAACACACCTCTCCTTGTACTCCTCCTCTTTCATCTTCTTGTTACCCACCTCGCGGATTGTCTCTCTGCCGACCGCTGATCACCGTCTTCTGAGGCATTTTTGCCCATCGCTGTCATTTAGTTGTTGTTATAACGGCTGTTCTAGCACGATAAGCTTTCTCATTTTCATATGAATAATATTTTATACTTATTAATTTGGTATTAAAATGTATTATGACTTATTAAATTGTTATTAAAATCTATTAACACTTCTCTTAATTGTTACAAATTTATGAGGATTTATTCAATTTGTTGTTAAAATATGAAATTTGTTTTTAAGTGTTGAAAAGCCCTAAGAAATATTAACAATTTTACAGACACAGAAATAATTGAAAAAAACATATACTTACATGTTTAAGCCATACACTCGTTGTCATTACCTGGCTTTTGGCATCCTAGATCAACGACAAAATAACAATAATAACAATAATAATGATAATAATAATAAAGATAATAATAATAATAATAATAATAAAAAGAAAATACAGTATAAAATCAACAAGTGACATAGACATGCTGATAGAAATAATCAAGAAAAAAGTGTCGGCCAAAGCTGCTCGTATAAGGCGCTTTGAAAAACGATCTAGATTCTATAAGGACAATAATATGTTCAAAAACAACCAAAGAAACTTCTACAGAAAAATTGGCAAGTCAACAATAACTGCTAAATCAATACCACCCAAGGAGGAAGTGCAAGAGTTCTGGGAAAAGATCTGGGCCGAAGAAAAAGTTCATAATATACATGCCCCATGGGTAGACAGACAAATGAAAGATACAGCTCACCTTGAGGAACAAATATAGGAAAATATAACAGTTGAACAGTTACGTTTGGCTCTTAGAAAAACCAGCAAATGGAAATCCCCAGAAAAAGGCAAAATACCAAATTTTTGGATAAATGCCTTCACAGAGTCTCATGAGCTGTTAGCCCAACTTTACAATGAAATAGTTAAGGAGCCAGAAAAGATACCCTCATGGCTAGTTAACGGCATTACATTCCTGCTTCCGAAGAATGATGAGACAAACAATCCCAAAAATTACAGACCGATAACTTGCTTGACTACAATGTATAAAATGTTAACATCAGTCCTAACTGAATATACATATGACCACCTGATAACAAATGACCTATTTCCCAATGAGCAGAAAGGGTGTAAACGAGGCTCATATGGCTGTAAGGATCAGCTTTTGTTTAACAAAATGATACTGGAAGATTGTCATAATAGACACAAAAATCTATCAATTGCTTGGATAGATTATAAAAAAGCATTCGATAGTTTGCCACACAGTTGGATTGAAAAATGTTTAGAGATTTTCAAAATATCCCCCGTTGTCAGGAGGTTCCTGTCATTCAGTATGAAGACATGGAAAACGACACTCCATTTGAATAGTGAAAAAAAATCACTGGAAGCTGGAGAAGTTAATATTAATTGTGGAATTTTTCAGGGTGACTTTTTATCACCGCTTTTATTCTGCATCGCACGTATACCATTAAGTAAAATGCTCAATGAAACAAAACATGGATATAAAGTCTATGACAAAACCATTAATCACTTGTTCTACATGGATGACCTGAAACTATTTGTAAAAAATGATGAACAATTGCAAGGGCTATTATCCACTGTGGAGCAGTTCAGTGATGACATTAAAATGGAGTTTGGACTAGATAAATGCGCCAAAGCAACGTTCACCAGAGGAAAGCTGCTGAAAAGTTCAGACATTAATCTTGATCGGGGGAATGTGATAAGAGAACTTGATCAAGAGGAAACTTACAAATATCTAGATGTTTGTGAAGGAGACGGAATCAAGCACTCGACAATTAGGGAAAGGATAAGGAAGGAATGTTACCGCAAAGTAAGAGCAATCTTAAGAACGGAATTGAATGCAAGGAATAGGATCGATGCCATAAACACGCTTGCCATACCAGTAGTAACCTACAGTTACAATGACATCAACTGGTCAAGCACAAAGATCCGTAGGCTTGATACAAAAATTAGAAAATTCTTAACCGTGCACAGAATGTATCACCCTAAGGCAGATACAGATAGAATATATCTCCCTAGGAAAGAAGGAGGACGTGGGTTAATCCAGTTAGATATTGCGTTGAAAACTGCAACAATTGGATTATCTACATATCTAAGGGAATCACATGATTGGATGATCAAACTCGTTTTGAAACACGAAAGCATCAAAAGATCATACTCCATTACAAAAGATGCATTTGTCTAAGTACCACGGCCATTTGCCAATATCGTTTGTTTTTATTGATTTATTATTTTAAATCGAGACAGGCAAACTGTATTATTATAATTAGTATTTTTCAATCTAGCTAACTGAGTCATTTACAATACGAACACTTATATGTTGGTATTTGTGTTTTATCATATATATTAATTTATATTAACTTGTATTACACGGCTCAGAAATACTTCTTTCTTTGAGCTATTTCATTGTAAAGGACTGCTTGAGTTTAGAACTCATTATTCTTAGTATATATATATATATATATATATATATATATATATATATATATATATATATATATATTAAGACAGGGGGGAAGAAAAAATGGCTTCACTTGTGCTTTCAACAAATTTATTTTCTTCACAAAATCCAAAAAGAATTTTTTTCCGGATTAGAAAAAAAAATGTTTTCTCTTAAAAAAAATTATTTTATAAATTAAGTTAGGTCTTAGGAGTTCTTGGTTAACGTGGGAGGTATTGTTTCGTTTTTAGAACGACCTTTCACGCTGAGGTGCGCTTGTCAAACTGATGTGTATGTGGTGTGTTGTTCTATATATAGGGATTTAACATGTCTGTGGTGTGGTGGAGGGTTTTTTCTCCCCCTTTTTAATAAGTGTATGGGTGTAGGTGTGTTGAAAAAGTGTTAATAGCAGTAATGAGTTGAGACGGTGAGTAGGGTTGGGTGGGGAGAAATGTAGCAAGTGCGGCCTGCCCCGGTCATTCTCGAAAAATTCCTTTATTCAGGGGATTCCTTTGTATTGAGAATGGTCACAGGCAAATCGCACCTGCCAAGTTTGTAAACAATTATTTTTTTCTGAAGAATTTTTCTACGTCCATCCCAAAATTAGTCCTTTGTTCAACACACACATATGTGCGTATATACGTACATACACACAAAATTCAAAGAGAAATTTGAAAAATGCGGCACCACCATCCAAGAGGAAATAAACAAAAGAAGCAGCGGCAATGTACGTGAAAAACTCCTTAACCTATGGCAGACAGATACAACTAGAGAGGAGTTAAAATCAAAGAAAATCTTGGAGTCAAGAACTCAATGGCTTCAAGAATATGAAGATAACTATGGGAAAGACCAAATAAAACCCAGAAAACAAACCCATAGGAAACCCCAGAACTCAGGAAAATACAACAACACAAGAAATGAAGCACCCACACACAATAAACCAACAACAACCAGATATTGGGTAACCCCAAACACACAACTACATACAGACCCAATACTCAACACCAGAACCAGATACAACCACTGCCATAACACCAAGAACAATTACCGGAGACAAAATCAAAGACACATGAATACTGAACGAAACAACAGAAGAACCAGACCCCCATACAGCAACGACCACGCAAGAATCTATCGCCCAACCAGTTACCGGCATGAAGTTCCGGCGGGCCAAAGGTTTCACCACAACAGAAACACCCCTATCCCAAATGGCACCCATTTTTTAGGACTAGGGGCCTCGCACCAAATGAAAGAAAAAAAGAAAAAAGCACCACCTTTCAAGTGGCACCTGACGAGAAAGAACCAATCGAACCAAAAATAATCAATATATCAGCCAAGAAATTAATACAACCAGAAATACAACTGTTAGAAAATGAACTGAAGTTCACTCCCACCCCGAAAGCAGATACAGCCGATGTTATAAAAGACACAGAAGAATACTGTCGAAAATTACGCTTAGGAGAATTCTTCCAGGGTGTACAATACGAGGAAGAATCACTGGTGAAAAACAAAAAGAACTTCACACCCCCGCTAAATAGAGATAAATACCTGGAGGAATACATAACCTGCCTTCGCCGATCAGCACGTACAAATACGGCCGAGACGAAACACAAACGCAACTTCCCTACAGACCAACTACTAGCATTGAACAAGCTACAAAGGGATTCCTCAATAATAATAAAAGAAGCGGACAAAGGTGGAACAATCGTCATCATGGACACAAACCACTACAAAGATATGGTTCTAGCACACTTGAATGACGAAAACTTCTACAGGAAAATCACTAAAAACGAAGAAAGGA
>OZ024742.1:200500058-200525058 GCA_964016885.1 Eledone cirrhosa | reverse complement strand
ATATATATATATCATTTCACACTTAATTTCTTTTTTCTTTTTGGCATTTTTCCCGCATCAGGTTCCGATTACTTACACACACACACACTCACACATACACACACACATACATAGGCATTTATACATAGATACATACATACATACATACATACATACATAGGCACATACATACGTACATGCATACATACATACATCCATTCATATATACATCATACATACATACATAAACACATATATTCATATAATCTACACCACACACCCAAGATCTTAACGATGAGATAGGACTAGATTCCCGGCGTGAAAAACTACCCTATACAAACATGTTAATGAATTAAGCTGCTGCTATTGGTGCTTAAAAAACATACACCCTTGGGGCCAATAGAAACATACTGCTCGTACGATACTCACATCTGCAGGTATGTTTCTTGTTATGTATATGCCGTGTGTATGTGCATGTATATATATATGTGTGTGTGTGTGTGTGTGTGTGTGTGTGTGTGTGTGTGTGTGTGTGTAATATATATATCCCACTCTCAGAGCGACATTAGCTATAACTCGGAAAGAAGAAAAGATCAACATCATCGGTAACTACTGAGCCGCAGATTTTATGTCGGAGTTATCCCAGTTTCCTGAGTTGCCTCCTCCTAGAAGTATGCCCTGACAAGGGCTAGGGGTCCTTCACTCCCAGGGGTTTAACCGCGCGATCGGATATCCAGTCAGATTATTTCTATGTCCCCGCGCATATACATACACCTGCATACATGTATATACATATATACATATATACACATGTATACATATATTTATACATTTTTGGATGGCTGTTGACTCTTATGAGTTCTTCCGCTCTTTGTCAGGTTTTGTTTTTTGTCCAACAGGGTGTCCAAAATCACCCTCCTCACCAAGTAACCTTGGTGGGGTTACCAGTTTAGTCACTGACGACCCGACCATGCGACAGGTTGTACTGGATTACATGTTGCCAGTAACACTCAAGAGTGATCTGATATACATACATACATGGTGGCTGCCAACTCGTTTTCGAGTACGGCCACTACTTTATATCCATGTAGGAGAACCCCAACCGATGCACTGAACGAGTGTGCCTTTTTAGTCCGGCCAGCAACTTGAAAACTCTGGTACAAACACTACACTTGTGACAATTATTGACACATAGTGCTGGGCCCATGTGACGACAAATGCAGAGAGATCTCCAGATATAAAGCAATGCCTGTGCCGTGAAGCTTTTATAGTGAGCAAAGGCACTGCACAAAGCCAGTCCCACTCTCTTAACCAAGATGATATTTACCAAAAAGAAGAACAAGTCAACATCATTGGATACCATCAGGGTTGCAGGTGTTATATCAGAGTTTTCCTTCTCCTAGAATTCTGCCTTGACAAAGGCTAAGGGGTCATCTCTCCCGGTGATTTTGGATGGCCATTGACTCTTAAGAGCTCCTTTGCCCTTTGACAGGTTTTGTTTTTAGTCCTGTAGGATGTCCAAAGTCACCCTCCTCACCAAGAAACCTTGGTGGGGTTGCCAGTTTAGACGCCAGCGACCCGACCATGAGACAGGTTGTACTGGGATACATGTTACCAGTAGCACCAACTGGTGACCTGACATATGCATACATACATACATACATACATACATACATACATACATAGTGGCTGCCAACTCGTTTTCGAGTACGGCCACTACTTTATATCCATGTAGGAGAACCCCTACCGATGCGCTGAACGAGTGTGACTTTTTAATCCAGCCAGCGACTTGAAAACTCTGGTACAAACACTACACTTGTGACAATTATTGACACATAGTGCTGGGCCCATGGTACCATGTGATGACAAGTGCAGAGAGATCTCCAGATATAAAGCAATGCCTGTGCCGTGAAGCTTTTATAGTGAGCAAAGGCACTGCACAAAGCCAGTCCCACTCTCTTAACCAAGATGATATTTACCAAAAAGAAGAACAAGTCAACATCATTGGATACCATTGGATACATACATACATGCGTACGTACAATGTATCATTGGATACATACATACATACATACATACATACATACATACATACATACATACATACATACATACATACATACATACATACATACATACATACATACATACATACCAGGAAGGTGGCCGGTCAAAAAAATATACTCGAAATTAAGAGAAAGAGAAAACATACATACATACATACATGCACGCGTACGTACAATAGGATGTATCACACGCCTACGTAGTGTTGTATAAATGTTACTCAATTGCACATCTTCCTCTGCCTAAAATGAAATGTCAGTCTCAGAGATTCTTGAAACTAAAGACTTTGACATGACAGCAAACACCACCGCCACCCCAACAATAACAACATCTTAAACACCATCACCAACACAACTACCAATAACACTACCGCTACTATTACCACCATTAACACCTAGTTGACCCAGTTTGCCCTAAATGTTTCTGAAAGCAATTTTTAAGAATTCATTGCGGCTGTTTTTGTTGTTTTTGTTGCTGTTCAGTGTGGTGTTATTGTTGTTTGTGGTGATGTTGGTGATGGTGGTGATGATTGTGGTGATGGTGGTGATGGCAGGGGTGTTATTGTTGTTTGTGGTGATGGTGGTGATGGTGATGATGGTGGTGATGGTGGTGATGGCAGGGGTGTTATTGTTGTTTGTGGTGATGGTGGTGATGGTGGTGATGGTGATGATTGTGGTGATGGTGGTAGTAAGATGGTAGTGGTGATGGTGGTGATGGCAGGGGGTGTTATTGTTGTTTGTGGTGATGTTGGTGATGGTGGTGATGGTGATGATTGTGGTGATGATTGTGGTGATGGTGGTGATGGCAGGGGTGTTATTGTTGTTTGTGGTGATGTTGGTGATGGTGGTGATGGTGATGTTTGTGGTGATGGTGGTAGTAAGATGGTAGTGGTGATGGTGGTGATGGCAGGGGGTGTTATTGTTGTTTGTGGTGATGGTGGTGTTATTGTTGTTGGTGGTGGTGGAGGTAGTGGTGGTAGTGGTAATTGTGGTGTTAGTGTTTGCGGTGGTGGTGGTGCTGCTGCTGCTGTTGATGGTGGTAGTCTCGCTGCTCTTGTTGTTGGTGTTATTATTGTTGATGTTCTGAAGGCGGTGGATTGGCAGTATCGGTAGGGGGTTGGACGCCATGCTTAGCAGCATAGAGTTACGGTCCTTTACACTCTGAGTTCAAATCCCACCCAGGTTAACTTTGCCTTTCATCCTTACGGGTCGATAAAATAAAATACCAGCAACGTACTGGGGTCCATTTAATCAACCCCCCCCCCTCCAATTACTGGCCTTGTGCCTATACTAGAAATCATTATTGTTGATGTTCTTGTTATTATTGCTTTTGGTGATAGTGTTTTTAGTGATAGTGGCATCTTGGTGCTGTTGTTGGTGTTGTTCAGGCTGAACTTTTTCTCACTATTTTCCTTCTGTATCCTTTTCATCTTCTTTTTCCTCTCTTTCCTCTCCTCCTCCTCTGTTTATCCTTCTTTTTCACTGCCGAGGTTAGTTTTGCCTTTCATCCTTACAGGGTCAATAAAATAAAGTACCAGTAATGCACTGGGGTCGATTTAATCGACTTTCCCCATCCCCCTCAAATTGCTGGCCTTGTGCCTAAAGTTGAAACAGTTATGGGTTGGCAGAATTGTTAATGTGTTGGCCAAAACACCTGGTGGTATTTGTTCCAGCTTTTATCGCGCTCTTATTTCGAATCCGACCGAGATTAACCTTGCTTTTGCTTTTTCATTCTTGCAAAGTGGGATCAATAAAATATTGTACCAGTCAATTATGGTTCATTTAATTTATTATGCCCTTCTTCTTCCCTATGTTAACGAAACCGTCCCGCTCTATTACACAAGTTCAGTGAATTGTTGATTGTTGTTTATTTGGGATATATAGACTTAATCGTTCATATAGAGCCAAACAAACACCACAGGGTATTTCAGACGAGTTTCTAACAATTCCACCAATTCACTGATTGCTCTGAACTGGTAATTTATAAAAGGGTGAAAAACGAAGTTGACATCGGGGAGATTAGAACTCGCAAATTGATGGACCAAATATTTAAATAAAATAGGTGATTAAGGAGATAAGAATGTGGGACCATCAGAAAGGGTCTTTCAATTTAGCCTCTAATTGACCATTGCTTTCTGTGTGGAATTTGGTAGGCAGAAAAACTATAGAAGACCGTCGTATATATTACCTATTTCCTATTACCTTTTACCTATCTTCCATGATAAGTATAGGTTCTATATAACCTTGTTTTATAATTCTGTCGAAGTTACCTGATGATTCCGTCCTGTCTTGCAACATAAATGGATAATGGAGCAGGGCCATTGAAATATGTATAGTGATTTTACGGAATTAAAATTTACAGCATATCTTCCAGTCCGGCCTTCTGTTGTCGTTTTAAATATAAATATATATATATATATATATATATATATATATATATATATATATATATATATGTGTGTGTGTGTGTGTGTGTGTAATAATAAATGTGAAGACTAAAATCCAAAGAGGGCTCGATAAGGATAAATATATATCAAATATATAACCATAGAGCAAATATTTATTAATATATATATTTAATATATATATATATATATATATATATATATATATATATACAGAAGGAGAAAGAGAGTGAGAAAGAGAGAGAGGGGGGGGTAGAACACCGGAAGGTAATATCAGCAGTGGTAGACCACTTAGTCCATGGGACGAGATTGGTAGAAGTAGTAAGACAACAGTTAGTTCACCATACCGAGAATAACCATGTTCCGTATAACCATCACCAGTCCGAGCTGAATATCCGCATAAGGTGAAACAATTGTTCTCGGTATGGTGAACTAACTGTTGTGTTACTACTTCTCTCTCTCTCTCTCTATATATATATATATATATATATATATATATATATATATATATAAGCATCACCAAGAAAGCATATATATATATATATATATATATATATATATATATATATATATATATATATATATATATATATATAAAATGTATATATATATATAGGTATATATATATATATATATATATACCTAGTACAGCGTTCCTTTGTCAGGGTTGAACAAATGAGCAACGATGGTTGCTAGACACTGTACGGCTTAATTCGGGATGTTGGTTTACAAACACACCGAGCATTATAATAAATGTTCGGTGAATCCATACGTACATATATATATGTGTGCATGTATGTATATATATATATACTACTGTACGTCTGAAAACGTATATGTATGTACGTGTACATACTTATATATATATATATATATATATATATATATATATATATATATATATATATATATATATATATATATATATATATATATATATATATATATATATATATATGTAAGTATGTATGTATACGTACATACATATATGTATACAGACGTACAGTAGCATGCATATATACATATATATATATATATACATACAGGTACACATACATATATGCGTGCATATATGTATGTGTACCTGTATGTATATATATATATATATATGTATATATGCATGCTACTGTACGTCTGTATACATATATGTATGTACGTATACATACATACTTACATTTAAGTAAGTGCCATACTAAGAGTGAGAAATGAAATTTCGTTTTCATTTTTTTCAACTTATATATATATATATATATATATATATATATATATATATATATATATATATAAATTAATAAAAAAGTTATTTGTCAACGAAAAGGTCTGTATACTTTATGATCAATATAACTTCTTGTTCCAAAGAATATCTCCCTTGATGAGAGAATACGTCCTTCCAGCATCGGTTATTCCAGTGATTTGAAATAGTTGATATTGTTTCTTTATTCTAGAAACCATGTTAGGGAGATGATTAAATGAGGTCTCACTTATACTCCCTTAATTTGAGATTTTAGCAGAAATTTAATATATAAATATGGTGCCAGTATGTGTGTGCGCGCGTGAGGGGGTGAGCTAATGGTGGAGTTTACCTGTATTTCAAAGGTCCATACTTGTCGTATATTGTGTCCTGTTGATTCTTCTTCATTAAGGGTGTATACGTCTGGGAAATATTCAGCCACTTACACTGTAGTGTACGACGGACTGTAACTAGGGTTTGCATTATCACACTCTGTGAGGATTACGTTAAGGTTACGTATGTGTGTGTGTACGTGTGTATGTGTGTGTGTGTGCGTTTGGAATGCTCAGGTTCATGCACTTAAATAAAAGCAAATAGATTGTTTGTAACTCAAAGAGGCATCCTTAGTGAGGAGTACGTTATAGGTGTATACCTCTGTGAAATACTCAGCCGCTTGCACGTTATTTCACGACCAGGTCGTTCCGTTGATTAAACCACTGGGACACTCATCGTTGTAACCGGTGAAGTCCCCTTCCATTCTATTCCACATATAAGGATAAGAATAGCCACATTCCAGAAAATATCATCACTAATATCTGTAAATATTGTTATGACATTCTCAGATAGAACTTGTTCACCTCGAACATGTTTTTTTGCATGCCCCATCCCCACCCAACATCTATATATAGCTAATTCCTTTTTCGAAGAAAGGAAATTACTAAAGTATTTCTCAAACGATGATTAATATTGATAATTATTATCTACCTTAATCAGTTTAAGAAATAGTTCTCTAGTTCTAGAGTAAACATTTCTTTTATTGTCAACGAGGGTTAAAAACACTACATAGGAAACGGCCAAATAAATTAATGCGGGGGCTTACATTGTGTAAAAATGATTAGTTGAGCAATGACATGCGTAGTAATGGTTGTAAAAATAATATTGATGTCTAGTATAGGCACAAGGCCAGTAATTAGGAGGGAGGGGAAAGTCGATTAAATCGACCCCAGTACATTACTAGTGCTTGATATTTTATCGACCCCGTAAGGATAAAAGGCTAAGTTAACCTCGGTGGGATTTGAACTCAGACCGTAAATCACCGTAACTCTATGCTTCAAAGTATGGTGTCCGACTCTCTACCGATACTGCCAACCCATCGTTGGCTACCGTAGATGTGGCCTCTTTTCACCCATTTTTTTTTTTGTTTTTATTTTTGATTATCTGGTAGGTGCAACAGTCGGCAGCAAACCTATCAAGGAGATCACCTTCTGACGAGTTACATAATACCACATAATACCATGTCGTCTGCATATTCCAGTCGACTGATCCTGCCGCAGTGTAAATATTTGGTCGGTTGTGCTACGTCCGGGACGAAAATCTCACTGTTCGCCAGCTAGCTTAGACATGAAAATATCCCCTACACCTCTTTGCTTGACATTTAGCATAGACTTTATATGGGTAGCTTAACAAAAAGATCCCTCTATAATTGGGGCAATCTCTCTTGTCTCCCTTTTTGGAAACTGGGATTATCACTTCTGATAGCCATTGTCTAAGTGCATTTCCAGAGATCCAAGCCAACCGGTACACATGAGTCAACCAGGGAATACCTTCTCTATTTAATGTTTTTAATATCTCGGGCCGAATTTCATCCTCACAACCAACCTTATCACATTTGACCTCTTTAATTGCTCTTGAGAAGAAGAAGAAGAAGAAGAAGAAGAAGAAGAAGAAGAAGAAGAAGAAGAAGAAGAAGAAGAAGAAGAAGAAGAAGAAGAAGAAGAAGAAGAAGAAGAAGAAGTTTTGTAGGCGCCTTGTGGCCCCACATATAAGGCATTTGGGTTTTCTGACGTCTACACTGAAACAATGTCTTGTTCTCGCTATGAAGCCCACATCCGAGCATATTCCATAACACAGACTAACCCAAGACACTGTGGAGCTTAACTATCTAAACGAGACGCAGATTTGAGTACAACAGGCCTGAGTTATGTGCGGAAATAGGCTTGTATGATAGATTATTGATGCTATCATCGAAAGGAAACCAAAACATAACATTGAAGGAAATCGAAAGTATAATGAAATATACACGCTTGAAGATCAATTTGCATGAATGTGGTCAATAAAACCCAACAACAATGAGAGAGCTCCAGTTATCATTGGAGATTTGGCGTCGATACCATAAAAACTAAGAAGGTATCTTCAGCAAATAGATGATCACGTACAAATTGTTCTCCTAAAAAGCGTCAGTCTTGCTGATCAATGTACATAGATGCAGGAAAGTACCGTCTGTCTAAGATCCTTGTTGAGACTCGACAGACAGCAGAAGATCCAATATTGCTCATATTTACAGCGCAAGCTATCAATAATAATCACCATATGCAACAGCAACAACGACAACAATATCAACAACAATAATAATGATGATGATGATGGTAATAATAATAATAATAATAATAATAATAATAATAATAATAATAATAATAATAATAATATTGGAACGGAAATTAAATTCAATTCTTCAGGAAAATAAGCCTTAATTATTTTTAATCTTTGAGAAATTACTAGCAAATCCACATATTTTCTATATTTTTTTATATTTTGTATTTTTTACATCGTTTCTATGGATACGGAATGGTGCAATTTGCTCTATCTTGATTATGTATTCAAACAAACACACGCACACAAGCACAATACACGCATTCACACATACATAAATAAACACATACACATAGGCACAGACATACACCTACATATAAGCATACATGCACACATATAGACATTTAAACTTACAAATACGCATGTACATATACATAATCACGCATATACATATAAGCACACACACACGTATATATATATATATATATATATATATATATATATATATATATATATATATATATATATATATATATATATATATATACATATACATATATATATATATACGGTATATATATATATATATATATATATGTGTGTGTGTGTGTGTGTGTGATGTTAGCTAAGATGCTTCCATAGGCGGTATGCCGGTTGACCACTCTATGCTCTTACAGAGCAGAGTATGATAGAATATATATATATATATATATGTGTGTATATATATATATACGTTATTCCGGGTTGAATCGGAGGTAATCACAGTAAGTAAGGTACTCAATACATATATATATAAATATATATATATATTAAAAAAAAAAAAAAAAAAAGGTGACGTGGTTGCCTTAACACCGTACGGCATAAATTCAGGCTGTTCAGTTTGTTTACAAACGAACAAAGCGGGCGTTATAATAAGCGTCCGCTAAACTGATACGTACATATATGTATGTGTACCTGTATGTATATATGTATATATATATATATATATGTATATGCATGCTACTGTACGTCTGTATACATATATGTATGTACGTATACATACATACTTACATTTATATATATATATATATATATTTCGTTTCTGAATTTGTTTAGCAAGATTCTTTATCTGAAATCGTGTGTTGAAACCGATATTGTTATACTTTGGGAGGGTCATGTTGCCAATAAGAAACACACGCACCAGTTGCTTTCACTTCAATTTATTATATATTTATAAATTCATAAATTTACAAATCTACAAACTTATAAATTATAAATTTCTGGTTGGTTGGTTGGTTCCACAACCAGATAGTTGTTTATATATATAGTCATAGTCCTTTCGTCACACACTCTGTGACCTCTTCAGTGACTGGGGATTCCTTTCTTCGTTTCTGTGCCTTTTCTTTCTTCTATCCTACGCCATTTTGTTTCTGTGTGTGTGTTGTGTGCTCAGTTTGCGCATGTGCCACATCCGGGTGTCTGTGTGTGTTTGTGTTCATTTTTCTATTTGTTTATTTATTTATTGTTGGTTGGTTGTTTGTTCTATGTGTGTGTGTGTTTTCATTTTGTCCTGTGTGTGTTTTCATTTTGTGTGTGTTTTCAATTCTAAGTTGTTTGTTCTATGTGTGTGTGTGTTTTCATTTTGTCCTTAATTGTAAGTTGTGATGTTGCTGTTCCACTCATATTTTCTATTTAATTTTGGTTTTAATTCTTTTATGCTTACTGCCTCTGTAATTTGCCTAAACATTGCGTCTTTTCTGTGCGTGGATTCTATTTTTATTTCTATGCTCTCTAATCTACCCCTGTGTTCTATCTTAGCATGTTGGTAGAGCACAGATGATTCTTTATTATCTTGGAGGTCTCGCCAGTGTTCATTTATTCGTTCCCCTATACTACGAGCTGTCTCACCTATGTACACTATATTTTTGTTTCTACATTGTCCTTCAGTACATCTTATGCTATACACTACATTTCTAGTTTTACAGTTAATATGGGGGCTTATTTTACAGGTTATACATTTCTTATCTATACATGAGGGTCTTTGGAACGGGTATGTCTTGCTAATAAGTGCTTTTACGGAGGTACCAGGTCTTTCTACTATCTTAATATTGAGATTATGTTTATTTAGGGCCTTTCTAAATTTGTAGGCTAGTTCGCCTCTAGGGGTTGTATTGATGAACATTACACTCTGGTATTTATTGCTATCATACCATGAGTTTATTCTATTGGCCTTGTTCCTAGTTCTTTCTATTCTATTCCAAAATTTGCTCCTATACAAGGGGCAGGTCCCATTTATGTCATTATTTACCATGACACACAACACACACACAGAAACAAAATGGCGTAGGATAGAAGAAAGAAAAGGCACAGAAACGAAGAAAGGAATCCCCAGTCACTGAAGAGGTCACAGAGTGTGTGACGAAAGGACTATGACTATATATATAAACAACTATCTGGTTGTGGAACCAACCAACCAACCAGAAATTTATAATTTATAAGTTTGTAGATTTGTAAATTTATGAATTTATAAATATATAATAAATTGAAGTGAAAGCAACTGGTGCGTGTGTTTCTTATTGGCAACATGACCCTCCCAAAGTATAACAATATATATATATATATATATATATTATATACGTTTCATTCTTTAGAAATCATCAGATTCCTGATGATTTCTAAAAAATGAAACAGTTCTAGTCCTGTAGAATCTCATCTATATATATATACAGTTATATATATATATATATATATATGTTTTTCTTTGGTTTTGTTCCATGTGATGGAAATTATGACTGTGTACCAGATTGACTACTGCCTTGAATACTGTAGTTTACCCTCCGTTCTAATGTACGGCACTATCGTTCAATATGTGGATAGAGTAACTGTGACATTGGAACCCCTCTCAGAACTTCTTACTTAAACATCTCTCTTCATATTATTTACTCACTTCAATCTATATGTTTTTTTACTCGCCTCAATCCGGATTCTCACTTGAAACATTTTTTAATTTCTAATTGTTAATGCTTTTATTGTTTAATTTATAATTTCTGATTTTTGATTTAGGATTTTAATTTTTATTTCCAACTCTCACTCATAACTTCCAATGTAAAACCATGATACCTAGAATTAAGTATATTTTCTCTTGGGAGTTGATGGTCAGTCGTAATGTCCACGCTTGGTGAGAGGTAGTATTGTGACCTGTAAAAACTAACACTCTCCCATCTCCTCTGGCTTTCGGCTGACTGCCACAGTCGGGATGGGTAGCAGTAAACTATGGTACAGGCCTAAATGGGTCATCGTTTGGCTGAGAAGGTGAACTGTCTAAGCGAATTTCGTTGAAATCTGCGGTAGCTAATGGTCAACTTCCTTTGGACATGCGCCTGCGCAGATCGGTGGGGGTGAATTGGTACTCACAGGGGAACGGATGAAGAACCCAAAAGCACACACTTCGTCCGTTCCCATGTCGATTTAACTTGGATTGCCTCGGAAACATAACCTTATTATGTAACAAGCTGTCTGATGATGTCACGACACTCGCACACAGAACAGTGTGGCCAGTGTCGTCATTGAAATATATATCGCAGCATTATTATTAAAGGACTTGAACATCTGAAACTACTTCGCTTTTAATTATACGATATATATATATAGTTATAGTTATATATACGCACAGATACACAGATTTGTGTAACCGTAATCGTCTATATCAACGAACTGAATAAAAACAGTATGAAGCATAAATATATATGTGTGTGTGTGTGTGTGTGTGTGTGTGTGTGTGTGTGTGTGTGTGTATGTATGTCTGTGTGTGTGTGCGCGCGCGTGTGTGTGTGTGTCAGAGAGAGAAAGAGAGAGAGAGAGCGTGTGTGTGTGTCTGTAAGTGTGTATGCGCGTGTGTGTATACATGTGTGTTAACACACCTGTTTTAATTATTTCTGCTTTATCAGTTGTTTCATAGACTATTTTAGATGGTTGGAAAAGTAACCATTTTCCAGGCTAGCTGAGTCTGATGTATTTGTGTTTGTGAAACCACAAATTGCAGAAATAAAGTTAAATTTTTAATACAAATACTCTCAACTTTCAATTTATGTGTTACTTGCCCCTTTCTTTCGTTTGTATACACACATGTATGTATATATGATTGTGTGTATGTGTGTGTGTGTGTGTGTATGCTTGCGTATACATACATATATATATATATATATATATATATATATATATATATATGACAAGTAAGTATGTTTTGAAACAGTGAGCAGGCCTGAAATTAGAAAATAGAATAGCTTTCACCGTATTTTTGACTAAGGAAATTTTAGTCTGATAATGGGGTTTAGAACCCTCAGATAAATGGAAAAAGATGAGTATTGACGTACATATATATATATATATATTGGAAGGATAACAAGGACGATTGGTTACTCCTTCCTTACAACTATTGGTAGGTGACGCGCGTTTCGCCACTGATAAGCTCAAGGTTCGATCTGTATCGATCCTACCCGACTCAATGATCGGCAGCTCGACGGACCCTTTAAAATGCTATAAGAAAATGAAATACATGCTATGTGGTAAAAACAGAATTTAAAGAGTTTGACAATATGAGTTGTTTTGATTGGTGGGAAGGATTAAGGGGATGTACTGGCCTGTAGTGTATGTGGGGGTGGATGTGATGATAAGATGTTGGTGACGGTCGCTGGCTGCGGTGGGCTGTGGTGTGGAGGTAGTGGGTTGTCGGTAGACAGGTTGGCGTGTGTGGGGTTGGTTGTGGTGTTGTTGTTTATGGTAGTGGCGTTTGTGGTGCTGTGGTGGATGTGCCGGTGGTGTCGAGTCCATGGGGAGATACATACCTAGACACTCTTAGTCTGACAAATACGCTGTATATATATATATACATGTGCATATATACTGATATATATACATACGTACACACCCGTATACACACACATACACGCGCCCACATAGATCCACACATACATATATCTATATGCATATATACACACATGTATGTGCATGCGCGCGTGTGGATATATATAGAGAGAGTGGGGGAGTATCGGTGGGGGTGACGTAGAACAAAGATAGAGGGGAGGTGAGAGCCAATGGAGATGGTGTTGTACATATAGACATACACATACACATACATACACACATTCACACATACGGATATGCACACATACACGTACACACACGTATACATAAACATACACATACACATACACACACATACATACATATATACACATGCATACATATACATATACATATATATATATATATATACATACATATACATACATGCATACGCCCATATATATGAAAAAAAATGCTTACACACAGACACACACACTTGCGTTGGTTCGAGAGGGAAGGTATGTGCTGGCGGTGTTGATGAAGTTAATGGATGTTGAGGTCTGGAGTTGTGTCTTGTGGTGGCGGTGGTGGTGGAGTTGTGAGCGACAAAAATATACAGGATGAATATTACGATGGGTTACAGGTTAAAAGGTGTCATAGGAGACGTGGGGGAAAAAAAGTTTATGGACGTATAGCGATGTGTGTTGTGGTCATGGTGGTGGTGGTGGTGGGGTGATATGTTCAACAAAATGATTACATGATCAGGTGTTACGGGGGGTTACAGGGTAAGGCAGACGGAGGGCGGATATAACACAGTCGATCTGGGAGTGAGGGATGATATGTGTTGATGATGTTAATGATGTTAATGATTGTTGAAGTATGTGGATGTATCTAGTGGTGGCGGTGGTGGTGTGTGCGACAGTACATTTACAGGGTCGAATTTAGTGTGGGGTTGTAGGTTAGGGTAGACAGAGGGAACATGGGGGAATGAGGTTGCGGGTGTGGGATGGTAGACATATGACGATGTGTGCTGTGGTGGTGGTGGCGATGGTGTGATATGATCGACATTATATTTACAGGATCAGATGTTACTATGGTTTGTAAGGTAAAACCTGACAGAGAGGACAAATAGAACACAATGTTGCAAGGATGAGGGGTGCATGGCGATGTGATTTTTGGTGGGGGTGATGTATGCGGCATGATATACAAAATACGGGCTTACTAATGGTTACATGACATACAATAAAATAAATTCACTGAGATGGGCGATGGTGATGGTGAGACGGGGCAGAGGTGGTTATTATTATGCTGTGTGCGGCCCTCCCCCGAATGTCTGTGCGGAAAATGTGTTCAGCCTGGTGTGTCTGCAATTGACAATTATGTCCGACCTATAGTTTATGGCAGATTTTAATTTAATTATTTCTGCCGCCTCAGCCAGGCATAACCTGCAGTGGTTTCTGTCACTGGGGAGTTGTGCTACGCGTCTTTTAACTGACCACGAGATCTGGGGTTCGATGTTCCTGTCCTTGAGGTCCCAGATCAAATCGGCCAGTCTAGTTTGGGATCGTTTCAGCCTATGTTTAAAGGAGCTGCTATGGTTATACCAGCGCTCCTTAAACGTAGTGGATGTCGCACCTATATATGAGTACTCTTTATTGCCGGCTGTGACATCACACCGGTAAACAAAGTTTTTAATGAGGCACTCCCCGTTTAGTGGGCATTCGGCGCGTTTTTTACAATTGCAGTTGGGTGTAACCGGTGTGGTGGCACGTTGGTGGTTGATGGCATGCGGTGTGGATCTGGTATGTGGGTTGTTATGTTGTGTTGTGTTGTGTTGTGTGTGTGGTTTCGTTCTGGGTTATGGTGGTGGTTTGTTGTGGGGCAACCATGTGTGGTCGTATTGTTGTCCTATTAGTGTGTGCTATTGTGTGGCCTAGATTTGGTGCTGTGGAGAAAGAGGATTTTACAGTGTGTCTATTGAAGAGCTTGTGGTATTTATGTGTGCGTGGAAAAGATTGTTTGAGAGCCCTGAAGAAGGTTCCCCGTATATTGGTGGCGACCTGTATAGAATACGGGGCGTTGTACCATGTGACAGGTCTACTTCGGATTCTGCGGTGTTTAGTGAGGTTTTTGTGGTTGGGTGGTAGTTTGGGTGCGTTTTAGTCAGGCGTATGTGTCATAGGGGTTCCAAGTAATCTATTGGCGTTATGTCTTTTGTCTCTATTGCTACGCAAACGAGTGCGATAGTCGGAGTCCTTATTGGTGTTGGAGAGTATGGCTTTATCTCCTTGACAGTTGTGTGTGACGCTGGTTGCCGTGCCGGCTACAGAGGGTCTTATGTTATTATTTGTTCTAGGTGTGGTGACCTCTTCTATGTTCGTTTCTAAGGGTCCGGTTATGTTTGGCGGCGTTACGGTTCTATTTGGGTCGATGTAAGAAACCTCAATGTAACCATCGTTTAGAAGTGCGGAGATATTTCTATTAGCCGATAGGGTGGACACTCTATTGGAGACGCTTTTAACTATTGAGTTAATTATGCTCCTAGGGTGGTTGGAGTGTCTGTTGACGTATTTGAGATTTTCATTAGGTGTGTGGTATGGACGGTAGAGGCCTGAGTCTAATTCTAGTGTGACATCTAAAAAGTTTACTGTCCTATTGTTAGGTTCAATTTATACCGCTAATCCTTGGGTCTTAAATATGTACCTAAGTCGTTTGTGTAGTCTATCTAATTGGATATTATTGAGTCCACGGGTCATTAGTAGGGCATCGTCACGGTATAAGCCACCGCCCAAGGAGGGGATCTCGTCTGTTAATATATTTATGAGGTATATGCCTACTATATATATATATATATATATATATTAGAAAATATATAGCTTTCACCGTATTTTTAACTAAAGGAATTTTAGCTTGATAACGGGGTTTAGAACCCTCAGATAAATGGAAAAAGATGAGTATTGACGTACATATATATATATATATATATATATATATGCCTACTATATATATATATATATATATATATATATATATATATATATATATATATATATATATATATATAGAGAGAGAGAGAGAGAGAGAGAGAGAGAGAGAGAGAGAGAGAGAGAGAGAGAGGGGGAGCGAGAGAGAGAGAGAGAGAGATATCCGTAGTGGTATAAAACTCAGTCCATGCGACGATTTAGGTGGAAATGGTAACACAACAGTTAGTTCACCATACCGAGAAAAATTGTTTCACCTT
Organism: Eledone cirrhosa; assembly: GCA_964016885.1. Classification (NCBI taxonomy): domain Eukaryota; kingdom Metazoa; phylum Mollusca; class Cephalopoda; order Octopoda; family Eledonidae; genus Eledone; species Eledone cirrhosa. Next base: position 200,508,726 of record OZ024742.1, on the reverse strand, counting down.
AGCGGATCCTCAGCTCGTAATGGACATGGTTATACGGAACTGGAAGGACAACCGTATGAACGCGCCTGCGCAGAAACAGTCGGTCACTTGACCCTGGGTGAAATGACCGTTTCTGCGGAGGACCGTTGTTCTCTGTATGGTGAACTAACTGTTGTGTTACCACTTATATATATATATATATATATATATATATATATATATATATATATATATTATAAGTACAGATTAAAGTGTAAGCAAAGAATCGCAACTTTCATCCTTTTACGGGAAGTTAAAAGAGTGAAAGCAGCGATTCTTTGCTTAAACTTTAATCTTTACTTATAATATATATTTTTGTACGGTTTATTATATATATATATATAATCCTTACCGAGCACTCTTCGGATTTTAGTCTTCATATATATATATGTGTGTGTGTGAGTGTTTTAATATATATACTGTATATACTGGAATATAAGCCGATGAATATCTGACCAAAAAATAGATGGAAAAATGGGTGGGCAGGATTTATATTCGTGGTCAATGTTTTGTCGAATTTCACCAACTTTAAATTCTCCGTAAATAAGATGCTAAAATATTTCAAGTGGTTATTTTACAATGAATCATTTTTTTTTTCTACATTATATCCATACACATACATTCACGAACAAGCGCACATGTACACGCATGCACATGTGCACATACATACACCTTTTTCTCTGACAATATGTTTTCATCAGTCTTGCAATTGATTTGATTTGATTGCTCTCACTCTTCCACTCTTGCACACTCTCTCCATCCCCGCTTTCGCCCTCCCTTTTTCTTGCTCTGCCTCTCCTCTATAACTTGCTGTTTCTCCCTCCCTCATCTACTCCATGAATCCCTATACAAAGTTCTCTTATTCAATCTTTTGCTTTCGAAGTACTCTTAGAATCTGAGTGGCCGGAAGTAAATAAAAATTTGAGAAACTTGTTGAAACTTAACACAATAGAAACTCATTATCTAATGGAGTTGTGGAACAAAAACTATATTCTAAACGGCACTTAAAACATTTTAAACATCAAAATATGAAAACGTCATCAATAATCTTATACTCATTAGAATTTCAAAACCCCGTCCTGTATTGACTAGTTGCCTAGGCTCACAAACGCGCTTTGAATTTTTCCCTATTTCTCAGACATAAAATAGGAATCGGATTATATTAGAGTATAGACGGTATATATAAACACACACACCCGCGAGCGCGCGCCCACATACACATACACGTGGTTTCTGCAAGTTGTTTAAGCTTCCGTGAATTAAGAAAATGTCTGTCATCATTGAGTATTAATCCTATAATTCTAGATTTATCATCTCATTTTTCATATGGTTAACGATGACAATGATACATTCCTCACACACACACATGTATATATATATATATATATATATATATATATCGACAGTCGATCGACTTTCGTCAAATCGGACCGAGGAAACAATGTTTCCATTGGTATTTCCAATTGCTAATACTATCCATCGGTCACAACTCCAGGTAGAAAGACATAACGCATCGCCCGATCCGGGAATCGAACTCACAACCTCACGATTGCGAATCCAATTCTCTAGCCACTCAGCCACGCGCCTTCACTATATACATATATATTTATTTATTTATCTCCATATATATATTACGGACTAATTAACTTTTATTTAATATTAAACCACTCTTTAATTTGTAGGGTTGTACCATACGGTCTTTTGGCTGCTATTTCTAGTAGTATTATATGCCTGACACATAGTCCTAATATGTTAAAAGATTTTTTATCATGTAATATTTCTATTACACAACGTGGCTTTTTATTCAGCATACTGCCTCGGCAAATGAAACAGTATGTATAATTTCTTAGTCAATTTTATTTTAGCTTGTAACACCGAGATATGAATTTCGATGTTAAAATCGTACTCACACCCATTCAGGGTTCTTTATTAAATCCTTTATTTCCTTGTATGCCTCTGAGGATCCCAACTTGGGCGTAACATGTGTAAGAGTTTCTTATAAATATATTTTAACGGCTTGCTTCTCTTTCATCAATTTCTTCGATTATAATTGCTCTGCTTAAATTCGCATACTAAATATTAACGCTTCTAACCCTGTTTGCACAAACATCGAGCACGAATGCACCTGCTTATGGCAATTAATTATCTGTATCGTCTCTTTCTATAACGCTTCTTCACTCTATTCTCTCTCACGCTACTGTAACATTTTATATATGTATATATATATATATATATATATATATATATATATATATATATATATATATATATATATATATATATATGTATGTATGTGTATATATATATATATAGAGAGAGAGAGAGAGAAATAATAATAAATTTGAAGACTAAAATCCAAAGATTCTTTGCTTAAACTTTAATCTGTTATTTTAATATATATATATATATATATATATATATATATCCGTATGTGGTTGGCGATTGACAGAAAAGTGTGCTCAGTACCGAAGTAGAATTTTAGTATTCATTTTATTAAGGAGGCTCAATAGTGGGTCTTGTTACACTAGTGTTTCGCTTGTCTTGTTTCATAACCCTGTGATAAAGAGGCGAAACTACAGAGTAGACTCACTATCTACCCTTAATAAAATGAATATATATATATATATATATATATATATATATATATATATATATATATATTAGGATTGGTGCTCTGAACGATTTCTGGCCCACCAAAAATTAGATATTAGGATGGTTCTCTGAAATAGGGATTTATACTTGAATGTATGTATAGTATATTTGCCAATATAATGTATGTTTAATTAAAAACATTTCGCCGAAAAGAAGTAAGTGACATAGTCACTACTTTAAAACCGATAGCGTATGGTCTTCTAAATGTTTTGAATTAAACATACGATATATTGCCAACTATACATACATTCATGTATACATCGCTCTTTCAGAGCACCAATCCTAATACCTATTTTTTGCTGGGCCGGCAATCCCTCTGTATAATCAGCTCCTGATTATTACTGGAATTCTATAAGAATCCAGCTTCTATAATTTTGGGCGGAAGCAGGGGGCGCGTGGCTCTGATGATCGCCAAACACCGTGAAATAGACTATTAACTTCTCTCTCTTCTCTCGCCGGAAAGAAGTAAGTGACATAGTCACTACTTTAAAACTGATAGTGAATGGTCTTCAAAATGTTTTTAAATTAAACATACGGTTCATTGCCAAATATACTACACATACATTCATATATATATATATATATATATATATATATATATATATATATATATGGAAAAAATGAAACGAGATTTCATTTCTCACTCTTAGTACGGCTGTTACTTAAATATAAGTATGTATACGTACATACATATATGTATACAGACGTAGAGTAGTATGTATATATATACATGCACACATATATATATGTACGTATGGATTTACCGAACATTTATTATAATGCTCGGTGTGTTTGTAAACAAACATCCCGTATTAAGCCGTAGTGTCTAGCAACCATCGTTGCTCATTTGTTCAACACTGACAAAGGAACGATGTACTAGTTTCAAGCTTATTAGCTATCGTCAGCACCGTATACCTTCCTGTCAGATGATTGAACGTCTGAAAGTATATACTTTCCTTATGCATATTAACGGCTGAGCAGCCTAATTTGCATATCGAGTGAGTTAATCGGCCGGGCGCACCCAAAACGATAAATGGAAAAAATGAAACGAAATTTCATTTCTCATTCTTAGTACGGCAGTACTTAAATATAAGTAGTAACATAAAGGGCAACGATGGTTGCGAAACACTGTACGGCGTAATTCGGGCTGTATGTTACCAATCAAGCCGAGCATTATAATAAATGTTCGGTAAATCCATACGTACATATATATATGTGTACATGTATGTATATATATACATACTACTGTACGTCTGTATACATATATGTATATATATATATATAAGAGAGTATTGAAGTTTGCTTGAAGCATTGTGGAATAATAAGGTAAATTTCTTTAAGTCGTTTGGAAGCCTCGACAATGCAGATGGGTAAATCTCCGGGTAACAGGATCCGGTGGTAGAGAGAGTGCTGTAAGTGGGTGTACGTTGAGATGCGTGGCGTGTATAAGACGTGTAGAGGAATGAAGGATTGAGCGTAAAGGATAAAAATAAAAATAACAACACGAGAGAGAGTTACCTTGGGAGAGATTTAATTGTCCCTATATATTTCGGATTCACATCCATCAACTGGGGGTATTTTCCGGGGTGGGGGAAAGGTTGTCTGTCGGAAAGGTGCGAAACGTGTCCTCCGCTGTTCGTTGTTTTGAATATCTGAGGTATTCAGCAGAGCGCGCGTGTGCGTGAAATGGCGTCGGTCAGGCAGAGGTCAGCGGCCGAAGTAGTTCTTTCAATTGTGGGAGTCGGGTGGCGCTAGCTGTCAGTACATTCTCTGCCTGTTTGTTGAATGTTACTGTGTGTGTGTGTGCGTGTGTTGTTGTCTCGCTTGAGTGTGTGTGCGTATGTTGTTGCCTTGTTCCTCTGTATTGGCAGTGTTGTATTGTTCGTATGGTGGAATGCTACTGTGTGTGCGAGTGTTGCTGTCTCGCTTGTGTGTGTGTGTGTGTTGCTGCATCGTTTGTTAACTTAAACCAACCACCTCATTTCGCTTCTCTCGGATCGGTTGTTTAATTGTGGCCCTAGGCGTTTGATCCAAAGTGCTTCCTTGATACGTAACGTGCCGACGTTTCCTTCTGTCGCTAGAATTGTGACAATGGACCTTCCGTCTTTGTTTCCGCATTTGACTGTGTTTCCGGAAAGACGAGGCCCTGGTTTTAGTGTGTTCCTTGATCCGGATGTGCAACGGCCGGATGGTGCTACCTATATAGCATTGGTTGCACTTGTTACATTCTATCTTATACACGACATATGTGCGTAGGAAACAGTTCGCATGGCGTATCGGGAAGTCTTTGAGGGAGCACGCGTCAGTTGATTTCCCGGGTTTCCCGGAGAAGCATCTTCGCAGGGAGGGGCCCGAGTGGGCCAGGTGGATGTCGAGGCCCTCCCTCCGTATAGCCTTGCGGATAGCGTTGGTGGTATTCTCGCCCAGGTGTGGCATTTTAAGGAAGCACTTGCCTTGGGTGCCTCTCTGTCTCTTGATATATATATATATAGGGAGGAGTGCGTGGCCGAAAAGAAGTAAGTGACATAGTCACTACTTTAAAACTGATAGTGAATGGTCTTCTAAATGTTTTTAACGTTTAATACGGTATATTGCCAAATATACTATACATACATTCATGTATACATCGCTATTTCAGAGCAGCAATCCTAATATATGTAACGAAGGAAATGTGGTAAGGAATCAGGTGGACCATAACGCACCAAAGTACTCAATACTTAGGGTAGTAGAGTGGGTAATAGGAACTAGTAAGACCCCGACGGCTGAGCTCAAGCCGTTTCGACGGCTATTAGCCGTCGAAACGGCTTGAGCTCAGCCGTCGGGGTCTTACTGGTTCCTATATATATATATATATATATATATATATATATATATATATATATATGTGTGGTCGTCAAGTAGGAAATTTGTAGACATTTGTTTTTTTTTCTACAAATTTCATGCTTGGCGACCCATTATATATATATATATATATATATATTAATAAAAGGAATTCCAACTGTGTCTGATTTACTCGTTTTATTTACAATCCTTTAAAATTTATAATGGTATTATAATGAAATAGTATGATAGAATATTAAATTCTAAGTGTTAATTGAACAAGTACTTTAATGCTTTCGCAATCTTCAGGTTCATAATATGTGGTGACAGTCAAGTTTGCAATTTTCAATGAAAATTGCAAACTTGACTGTCACCACTGAATATGAACCCGAAGATTGCGAAAGCATGAAAGTACTTGTTCAATTAACACTTAGAATTTAATATTCTACCATACTATTTCATTATAATACCATTATAAATTTTAAAGGATTGTAAATAAAACGAGTAAATCAGACACAGTTGGAATTCCTTTTATTAATATAATCTTCTATAGACAATCATACACACCCGTGTATATTTATCTATCTATCTATCTATCTATATATATATATATATATATATATATATATATATATATACATATATATATGCGTGGGTGTGCGTATGTGTGACGCGTGGGGGTTGTCTGTGTGTAACAGTATATTGCTCTTCGCCATGTATTGAACCAAAATATCTCATTAATCACCAAGTTGTGGAATCTAATCCCTACACCTCCCCACCCTGCACCTGGGCAACTAACAACAATCGTCTGTATTTTTTGACACAATCAAAACGTTAACATCAGCAATATTAACATCACTAACATCCACAATAATATTAGCAGCAGTAGTAGTAGCAGCAGTAGCAGCAGTAGCAGCAACAACAGCAGCAGTAGTAGCAATAGCAGTAGTAGCAGTAGCAGCAGTAGTAGCAGTAGCAGCAACAACGGCAATAACATTAGCAGCAGCAGTAGTAGTAGTAGCATCAGTAGCAGTAGTAGTAGCAGTAGCAGCATCAACAGTAGTAGCAGTAGCAGCAACAACAGCAGCAGCATCGCAGTCGTAGCTTTCAAATACGAACTAATATGGAGGTGTATGTTGAGTGCGCGAATGGTGAGGTGAGTGTGTATGTGGATGTGAGAGAGAGGGGAGGAGGGGCATCAATGGTTGACCTCTGACATGTGTAAAATGGCGAACTTTGACACCTCACAAAACAACTCATTATTGCCAAACCTCAAAGATATTTTTATGCTTGAAATATGATCCTGCAGCAGACATAAATCATTAACTTTTTCTACCCTTCATATAATTTGATTTATCGTTATAATTAATAATATATTACTAACAGTTTTTAAGGGCCAGAGCCTGGGAGAATCGTTAGAGGGTCGGACAAAATTATTTGCGATATTTAGTAGCGGTTCGTAACATTCTGAGTCCAAATCCTGCCAAGGTCAACTTTTTATTTCATCTTTCCAGATTCGATAAAATAAAATACCAATCAAATGTTCAAATGATGTTATCGATTTATTCCTTTTTTCTCAAATTGCTGGCGTTCTGGCAAAATTAAAAATTATTATTATCATTAGAGTGAGGATAATAATGGATTGGCAGTATCGCTAGAGCGTCAGACACGCTGCTTCACGGCATAGAGTTGCGTCCTTTTACGTTAGCTTTGCTTTTCATCCTTACGAGGTCGATAAAATAAAGCCCCAGTTTAGCAGTAGGGTCCATTTAGTCGAGTTTCTCCTCCTCTCAAATTGTTGGCGTTGTGCCTAAATCAGCCCGCCGAGGTTAACTTTGCCTTTCATCTTTACGGGGTCGATAAAATTAAGTACCAGTAATGTACTGAGGTTATTGTTGGCCTTGTTCCAAAAGTAGAAACAATTATTATCATTGTAATAGACTGGTGTCCTGTCCAGTGGGAAGTCATATATTCTTAATCACTGAAGGTCGATGAAACTTGAGATAAGCACCAACATGTTGTCAGATACCATGATGTTTTCTGATTTAGACACAAGACCAACATCTTTGGGGGAAAGGGAAAGTTGATTAAATCGACCCCAGTGCATTCCTGGTACTTTATTTTATCAACCCTGTAAGGATAAAGGGCAAAGCTAATTTCGGTAGAATGTAAAGGGCCGTAACTCTGTGCTGCTAAGTTTGTTGTCCGATGCTCTACCAATACTGTGGCAGTATCAGTAGAGCATCGGACGCCATGATTTGCAGCATAGAGTTACGCCCCTATACGGTCTGAGTTCAAATCCCGCCGAGGTTAACTTTACCTTTCATCCTTACGCGGTCGATAAAATAAAGTACCAGTAATGCACTGGGTAATTGCTGGCCTTGTGCCAAAAGTAGAAACAATTATTATCATTAGACTGAGAGTAGTGATTTAGCAGTATCGGTAGAGCGTCAGACAACATGCTATGCAGCATATAGTTACGTCCCCTTACGTTCTTTGTTCAAATCTCTCCAAGATTAACTTTGCCTTCATCCTTACGGGATGGATAAAATAAAGTACTAGTAACGCACTGGGTTCGAGTTAATCGACTTCTCCTCACCCAAAATTGTTGGCCTTGTGTCTAAATCAGAAACCATTATCATTCAATGGCAGAATCGTTGGATCATCGGTTAACATTTTTTAAGTATTAAGTTCAGTGATCAAATCCCGCTAAAGTTAACTTTACCTTTCTTCATTTAGGGATCAATACAATAAAGCACCTATGTAAAACTGAGATTGGTTTAATTGGCTGTTTCCACCTGCATCCATACTCGGGTTTATTTTCTGCAGTGGCTATAATAACTATTTAAGCTAGCATATTTGATCCGTCGGTTCAAGTCACAACCGGTACACAACATCGGTTTAATTGACAGTTTCCTGTCTGAAATATATGATTTCTAGACTTCTACCTCTTACGTTTATATAGCAATCTGTCCACACATGTTTCTACCCGCATCCATACTTGGTTTTATTTTCTCCAGTAGTTATGATAACCATCCAAGCTAGCATATTTGATCCACAGTCTCGCGTCAGATCAAGTCATGACTGGTACAGAAATATATCAACAATTTCTATTTCCTAATATGCGCCATGAATTCAAGGTTTTCTATAGTTAATTATTACCCACAAACGTTTTCCC
>OZ024742.1:200470058-200485058 GCA_964016885.1 Eledone cirrhosa | reverse complement strand
AGGCAAAGCTAACTTCGGCGGGATTTGAACTTAGATCGTAAAGGGCCGTAACTCTATGCTGCAAAGCATGGCGTCTGACCCTCTACCGATACTGCCAGTCCACCGCCAGTGTGAGCAGCATCTAACGAAACACACAATCAAATAGAACATAAGAGGAAGAGAAAAAGGAAATGAAAAGAAGAAAAAGAAAAGGGCCAAAAAAATAAAGGACTAAGCAGCGATAGAAAGGGAGTGATGGGGGGGGAAGGGACTACATCCCAGTTTGATAGGTGCCTCGCCCGCAAAAAACCACGGACAAAACGGCAAAGGCATTACCGCAGAGAATTACCAAAGACACCCGCTGCAATAACCTCCCCACCTCACGGAGCTTCCTCCTCAGGCGGACCACCTGCTTTCAAGTAGGGTGGTAGTAGTAGTAGTAGTGGTGGTGGTGGTGGTCGTCGTCGTCGTGGTGATGGTGGTGGGTGGGTGGGTCCTTCCGCTACTGCTTCTGCTGCTGTTGCTGCTATTGATACCTGATGCTGAAATATTCGACGACGGAGTTGGTGACGGCGGCGTTGTCGCCAATACTGCAGAACACATTACTGGTGTTGATTTTATGGTTCTTATTCATGCCTTTAGTGTTGTTGATATAGTTGTTGTTGTTGTTGGTGGTGTGGTGGTGGTGGTAGTAGTAGTAGTACTACTACAGGGGCCTGTAATAGCGATGACGTTAGTGGGCGTTTCATTAATGACAGGTAGAGTGCGGTAGTGTTTGTTGATGAAAGTAGCCAAGGGAAAGCTAACCTCATACCTGCTTCTTGAATCACTTTCCATTTCCGCCTCGGGTTGACTGGCTGTCAATTTTGGATGTTTGAAAAACCAGTTTAAAATTTCAGATTTTTCAAAGAATTTAGTTTTTATTTTTAAGTTGGTTTGGGTTACAACATCCCTCCGATTCTTGTAAAGGTGACATGGATAACGGAATGGAGAATGGTACTATAGATGTATAACTAAATTCACTAAGTTCTAGGGAGGTATCGGAGTAGAGTGGTGATTCAAAAACTAGAGACGGGACAGTCGGTGCTTAAAATTAACGCATGACACGCTGAAACACGCATGCATATACATATATAGTCGGCGGGACTTGTCAAACTGTTGGAAGTCTTTGATCAGATTTGTTAGGCTTTTGAAACTCCTCTTCTATAAGCTACCACATACAGTCACTTTGTGCATTCAAGATGCCGTTCCAGTCCTCTGCTAACAGTAAAAGGGGAGTCGTTCCATGAACGGTTTCCGGATGCCTGAAGAAAGCCGACAGCTCTGCTACAGCTAGTGACCTGCATATATTGAGCAAGTGACCTTGTATCGAGGGCGACTTCGGGCCAAGTGAATATCCAGCCAATTCTTATAGCTGCCATGTTGGCAGGAAAGAGAGAGGAGAAAAATGGAGAGAGCTACTTACACTGTTGGTGCTGTTTGAGATCGGTGTTCCGAATTCCATGTCTCTTCTTCAGGAAACCCTTTAGAAGCCAACAGCTGGCCTTGACATTAACATTTCCAAAGTAATGCCCGGAGCTCTCCCTCATTGATTTGTAACTGGCAATATTTAATCTAATTAATTTTAGGTTTGGAGGCATTTTGAAGGTGAAAGACTTGAAACCCCCCCCCCCTTTCATAATGAACTTCCCTTGTGATATTAGATACATCAGTTTAGTGTGTGTTTTGTTGTTTTTTGTTGTTCTGGCGTCGTGTTTTTTATTTTTATTGTAAGTAGTGGTGGTGATGTTGTTAGTGATGGTGTTGTTTCAGATTTATCAGTATTTGCTGTGGGTGTGTGTATTGTGTTTGAGAGAATCTGTTGTTTTGTGGGAAGATTTCTTGTGTCCTGTTTTATTTATGTTTCAGTTTTGATTTTAGAGGTTGGTGTTATCACTCTTGCTGTTTTTCTACTGCTACAGGAGCTGGTATGACTACAGTTGCTTCGGTTGTCATTGTTACTTTTGTTGTTGTTGTTGTTGGAGCCCTGGTGTTGGCTGCAAGGGAAGAGCTTGCGGTTCTCTGTTTTTTATGAAACCTGGAAACTCTCGTTACTATATAAATGATACCGAGGCTTTTTGCTCTCAACTGCGAAACGCAATTGTCATCTATTCGACAGGTAAGGGATTTGAACTCAGAATGTAAAGGATGGTAACTCTATGCCTCAAAGCATGTTGTTCGACGCTCCACCGATACTGCCAATCCGTTAACTTCATTATAATAATAACAATGATAATGATAATAGACATTAAATTGACTGTTATATCCATGTCTGTTCTCCGTTAATCAAATCACTGTAAGATACTGATGTGTATTGGTCGCTATCAAATAAATTTCATAATTTTGTCTTTTGTTATTTTATTACTTTATTTTGTATGTATTATTTTTTTTATTTATTTGCTTATTTATTTACATTCTTTTTTATTGTTTGGCTGACTGGTAAAATAAAGCATGTAAACGGATATTAGATATGAGCTATCGATTAACCAGTTATCAGCGATAATCTATTGATCAATTATAAGCAATTAGTGAACAGGAGTTATTTATTAGATAAATATCTCGTCATAGTGATTTTTGATAGAGTAGACTAAGATGTTCCGTTTTGAACAATCAGGAAATTGAGCAACGTTTTAGAATGTGTTTGTTCATTGGTTACAGACAGAGACTCATAATAGATGCAGTATTGATACTTGGTTATGAAGTTCGCTTTGCTATTATAAGGTCCCGGATTCGATCCCAGCATGTGGCCTCTTGAGCAAGTGTAGTATCCACCCAAGACATGTGAGTAAATTCGTGTAGACGGAAACTGTTTTGAAGCTGATTAAATGAAATATCTAAAGATTTAAGGTCTGCCTTAAGCCAGAAAGCTCGTTAGACCGTTGCTTATCCCGATTTTATGGGGTGAAGCGACTGAGAGTACAAAACTCCCCCCTGAACAGGACGCCAGTCCATCGCAGGGTTAAACCCCCAGCTATTGCTGGTACTCACTTTCAGCTGAGTATACTGGAGCAACGTGAAATGAAGTGTTTTGCCCAAGAACATAACGCGCAACCCAGCTCAGGAATCGAACCCATGACATTATGATTGTAAGTCCAACACCCTTACTAGGCTACGTGCCTCCACTAGGGATGAAATATACCTGTAATTTAAAGACCCAGCTATGTCATTTACTGTATCACACTGAATTTCACTGAGGATTATGTTCAAGGTACATGTGTCTGCTGAATACTTAACCATTTGTACGTTAATTTCAAGAACAGGCTGCACCATTGATCGAACAAAAGGAAGAATCATCGTCGAAACCGACAAAGGTTCGTTTACTTTTATCGATGTCATCTGAGAGCTGGTTTTGCAATAGGTAAATTTCATCATGAACTTTTATTGTTTTGTTTCTTCAGAATTAACACTTAAGCCATTCTGTTATCATGTACTCAGGCAGCTTTCATTAACAACAAAATAACACCAAATAACATAGATAAATTATCTTCCTCATTGTTTGAAAGATACCTGCTTTCAAATTTGTAAACATGAAACTTATAAACTTTATTACAGAAACTGTAATATCACATATTACATTTTCTAGTTGTCTGATCATGTATTCCCAACCAGAAAGAATTACAATGTATTACAATACGAAACACAAAAAACAAACATAAATAGAAAGATATTAGTTGACAATAAAATCATCCCATATAAATTTCCTCACCAAAATTAGTCGATTAACAATTGAAGATATATTTTATAAAAACACTGGCTAAAACTAATCACGGCGATACTGCACTGTAATATATAAATAAGTGTAGTTATTGATCGGCGAGAAAAAAGGAATTAACGATTAAAACTAACATTTAGATCTGGTGATTATGATATCCTCAATAAAGATATCATTCCTGATACAATCTGGTCCCTATAAAATTGCGGCAATAGAAAATATTTCATGATTAATATCAATTTCATAAAAGATATTATACCGGGAAAATCTAATATCGCTGATGTACTATCGCTGATGTTATTGTCCCAAACTAGATAAAAGATTAATAATATAGGTCATCCTCCACGAACTCAATGGGGTTTAACAGACGCACACACATACATACACATATCTATCTATCTATCTATAAATATGAATATATATATATATATATATATATATATATATATATATATAACATTATTCGATTGTTCCTCGAGCTAATCGGCAGTGAAACATGTAATATGTAATTAAATATGATGCAATACTGATTCTTTCTTCCCATTAATATATATATATATATATATATATAATTTCGGGGCACCCAGTATTTATATATATATATATAATATAATATAATGAAATGACAGGAGGCTGGACTTGTGTAAATCCTTGAAAGGTTTATTATACTATGATCATTTCAATGACCGGAGTCCGTATGAATCCGGTGATATCATCAGGTATTCGAAATATAATAAGTGAATTTAATAGATAAAATCCATGGGGCTGAAAATCGAAGACCCGAGGACGACCGCCATCCAGCATCTTCCACCTTTGCCGTTCGCCCTCAAGTGACGTGGCTAAAGCTTACAGTGTGCTACTACCGGTCAAGCCTGTTATACATTCCTAGAGTGCTGGGAAAAATCGATTTCCAAATCTTTCGCTAGGCGATATCACTCGGACTGATGGGCTGCGCAAGCTTGTGGTCGCCGCATGCTGTTTGACGGCTAAACAAAGACATAATCTTTACTCTATAATAAAATTTAAGTTTCTTCATAAAAGACTCTTTCTTTGCTTAAACCTCGCAACCTTATATATATATATATATGTGTGTGTGTGCCTGTGTGTGTGTATATATATATATATATATATATATATATATATATAGAGAGAGAGAGAGAGAGAGAGAGAGAGAGAGAGTGGGGGGGAGAGAGAGGGAGGGAGAGAGGGAGAGAATGATACTTAAACGAAGTCATCGGAAGGACCGATATACCTTCGATGGTGTTCTCACTCACTCGTGCTTTAATTAAGCATCGTTAAGATACCAACCAGAATGAAAACAGAATACACTCTAATACATTAAATGGTGAGAGAAACAATTCCGTGTGGGTAGAGAATTTGATTCTCTGGCCCCGGATATATATATACAGGGTGTCCCCCAAAAATGCATACATACTTTCATTACAATGCTTTTGAAGTGTGTATGAAGTGTGTATACAAGTATACAATTTCGGGGCATCCAGTATATATATATATATATATGTGTGTATGTATGTATGTATGCATGTATATGTATGTATGTGTACGTATGTATGTATACGTATATGTATGTATGTACGTATCTATGTTTGTATGCATTCATGTATGTATGTATGTATTTATGTTTGTACATATCGCCATGTCGTGAGTTCGAATCCAGACGGCGTGTTATGATCATAAGCACAATACTATATTTCACGTTGATTTCAACAACTGGAACGTTTGTCCCTAGAACAGACGGTGGTCCGACAATGGTAAATATAGTTATGTGACTGTGAGTGTGTGTGTTTGTATGTGTGTGTATATGTGTGTATGTGTTTGTGTGTTTTTGTGTGTGTATGTGTGTGCGTGAGTGTGAGTGTGTGTGTTACTGTGCATCTATTTATATCAGGAAATTTCCCGTCTTTCTAAATTTGGTTGACTTTGAATATCAGGTTCTCATTTCCTTCCGATACTGTTCGTCTCATATTTATTATTCAATTGGACAAACATTTTATATGACTATCTCTCTCTAACTTGCACACTCTCTTTCCATATATATATATATATATATGCATGTATGTATGTGTTTGTGTGAGAGAGAGAGAAAGAGAAAGAGAGAGACAGGCAGACACAGGGAGGATTAGAGAGAGATAGTTATATATATGGGTATATGCATACGCACCCCCACACATACATACACGATACACACATATATAACTATATATATATATATGCATATATATATAAAGCTATAAACATGTGTGGTAAATAATTACACATGTATCTATATATATATATGTGTGTGTGTGTGTGAGAGAGAGAGTGTGTGTGTATGAACTACATATAAATAATATAGCATTTATTTCATTCTTTTTACAAGCTATAGTTTGTTTGTTTATTGGGGTGGGGTTTAGATTATTTCTGCTTTGCTTTTGTATAGCTTTGGTATTTCTTTGTATATTTTGTCGTTGATTTTCTTTTTCTATTGATTTATTTATATTGCAAATATCCGCAGATATTCCTAAGAAAACCAATAAAGGTTAAGCAAAACGCGAAACAAAACAAAAAAAGAGCACAAACTAAAATGGCGGATTTTCTATCGTTTTTGTCGCAGCCATTGTTAATTCATGGTTTCTTACGACGCTCTGCTTTATAATAAATTGCAACTTTGCTATGCTTGACAATATTTCTCATGACAATGGAGTGATTCAGTAAAGTCACACATAAAATACGCAGTTTACTCAGCTTTCTAGGACAGTGGTATTTGGTCACTGTCTTCGTTCATCTTCGTCATCGATATGAAATGTCTATTGATTAGTGCTTATTGATTTCAAACGGTTTTTATTGCGTCAGCCACATGACACGATTTTCCAGCTCAAAAGAATCAGATTAGACGACTCACAAGTGAGGGTATATGTGTGTGTGTGTATATGTATTTATATATATGTATATATGCTTTTGTGTACGTGCGCGTGAATATATATATATATATATATATATATATATATATATATATATATATATATATGTGTGGAGTAAAGTGAAATAAAGTGTCTTGCTCAAGGATATAACGCATCTGGGAATCGTACTCACAATCTCACGATTGCGAATCTAGTTCTCTAACCACACTAGTGGGTGTTAGTATACTGGTGGTGGGGAAAGGGTTGAATGCGGGTGTGTTAGTGGGGGTCAGTGGTGGTAGGGTGTGTAGAGTGGGTGGTGTAAGTGGGTGTGTGTGTTCGTGTGCGTGGGGTCGGGGGATGTTAGTGGTATTAGTTGTGGGGTGGTGGGAGTGGATGTGTAGGTGAGGGTTTGTGGTGGTAGTAGGGTGTGTGGATAGTGTGAGTGTGTGTATATATGTACCGGTGGGTGTGTGCGTGATATGGGGGTGGGCTTAGTATTGTTAGTTGGGGGAGGGTGGTCGGGTGGGGTGGGGGTGTTAGTATTGTTAGTTGTGGGGTGGGCGGTGAAAAGGAGGAGTGTGTTAGTGGTGTTAGTGGGGGATATGCGGGGGGATGGCGGTCGAAGGCTAAAGGAATAAGGGTGGGGATTTCAGGCCGGGGGGAGTGTGGGTCTGTAGGGTGAAGATTGTGCGTTGTTAGGCCCTGAGGTGGGTGGCGGGTGTTCCGTGGCATTGGATAGGCCACAGACTGTGAGGTGGTGCGCGGAATGTCCAGGGGGGCCAAAGTTGCGGGCGATGGGGGCACTACCGCCGAGACGAATATCCCGGAGGTGTTCGGTGAAACGGTCCGCCAGGCGACGTCCAGTCTGTCCGACGTAGGTTGCGCTGCACTCCGTGCAGCGAAGTCCATAGACTAGGTTGGAGGAGGTGCAGCGGAAGGCATGCCGGACAGAGAGAGAGTGGCCGTTGGGACCCTGGAAGGTGGTGGTGTTGGTGATGTGGGGACAGGTGTTGTAACGAGGCCTGGAACAGGGAAGGGGACAGGGGGGAGAGCGTGGGTTGGGGGTAGGGAGCTGCGGACGAGGAGGGTGCGGAGATTGTGTGTGCGTTTGAAGGAGGGGAGTGGTGGGGATGGGAAGATGTGGGAGGTGGAGGGGTCGGACTGGAGGCGTCGGAAGGATGGTGCGGGGGGAGGGGTATGGGGGGGCAAGGGAGACGGGGGGGGTAGAGAGGTGGATAGAACGGGCGCGAGTGAGGGTGGTGTGGACGAGGGAAGGGGGGTTAACCTCTGCGGATGAAATGGCTGACTAGGGAAAGGGCCTGGGACTCAAAGTCAGCATCTCGGCTGCAGAGGCGGCGGTTCCTGAGGAGTTGGGAGTAGGGAATAGAGTGTTTAGTGTGTGTAGGTTGGGAGGAGGTGAAGTTGAGGTAGAGTGGGAGTCGGTGGGTTTGAAGAAGGCGGAGGTGACGAGGGAGTGGTGGGAGGGGTTGATGGCGACGGAGATGTCTAAGAAGTGGGCGTGGGTGGTGGAGATAGAAGTGGTGAAATGGAGGGAAGGGTGGAAGGAGCAGAAGAAGGAGAGAAATGAGTCGAGCTGTTCTCGGGTGAGGGTCGTGGCTCCGATACTAGCAGCAGTACCCAGCGTTGCCTGGGTAGGTAAAATAATATCTGCTTTGATGAAAAGGTGTTGATCTTAGCGACTGCTTCTCGATGACTCATCTATGGCCACACACAGGCCATGCGGGGGAGGGTGGTGATGACCTCTATCACTGAGAAAAGTGGGTGACTGACGAAGGGGCATGCTGGGGGAGGGAGGCAATGACCTCTAACACTAAGCCAAATTTCCTCACGCTACTTGATTGGAAACCGCTGAATTCTCAAATACACAACTAAAAGCTCAGACGACGTCAGTGGACATCGTTTTGCCTTTGACCATCTATAAGATGTGCAATAATAGGTTCTATCGAAGTATAAAAGTTGAACCAAATAAATTGATTCATGTGTGAGGTGGAGCCGAAGTTTCGAATTTAAACGAAATCGGTTGAAAAGTGTGAGAGCTAGAGCCGAAAAGGCGGAAATTTGAGCAAAAAGGTGGTATTCTCAAATATTTAAGCGGCTGCCACGCCGTTCCTGAACAAATAATCCAAAATGTAAAGCCACTTTAAGACGTGAAATAATCAGATCTAGCGTAGTATAACATTTGAACAAAGTAGGTTGATTAATGTGGGAGCTAGAGCCGAAAAAGTAGAAATTTGAGTCTAAAAGTGGTATTTTTGAATATTTAAGCGGCTGCCACGCCGTCCCTGAACGACAAATACAAAATATAAAGCCATTACCGGATGTGCAATGATAAATTCTATTTGGCTTTAAAATTTAAACGAAATCGGTGGCAAAATGTGGGAGCTAGAGCCAAAAATCATATTTTTTCGATACCTAAAAAAAGGTGACCTCCCTATCGATTTTTATCTGCAGAATGACCTCGGAATAAAAAAAAAACGATACGCTGATATATAGAAAACACTCTCCGGTGACTAATCTATGAGCCTGTAAAGTTTCATGAAAATCGGTCGCAAGATGTAGGCCCCTATAGACACACACACACACACACACACACAAACACACACACACACACACATACTTTATTTTATATATATACAGATATGTATATATATATATACATGCATATATATATAAATACATACGCACGCGCACACAGACGCCCACACCTATATACGTGTGTGTGTCTGTGACTGTGTGTAAATTCGTTGTTGTTGCTGCTGCTGTTGTTATGTATATACATTTAGAAGGCAAACGAGTATGTTACTTTATGCCACGTATTCTGCAAACACATTCTGTCCTTAAGTTGAACATTTAGGTTAAATATTATTAAAGTTAACTTTTGATAATATACAGAATTTGGATTGTATACAGATTTTTTATTATACAGTCTTTGTCAACCGAAGTCGTGGAGGTTATATACAATGACTTTGTGAGTGCACACATTTATTATTATATATATGAGAGCGGTGGATTGGCAGTATCGGCAGAGGGTCGGACGCCATGCTTTGCAGTATAGAGTTACGTCCCTTTATGATCGGAGTTCAAATGCCGCCGATGTTAACTTTGTCTTTCATCCTTACGGGGTCGATAAAATAAAGTACCAGTAATACACTGGCATAATTGCTGGTCTTGTGCCAAAAGTAGAAACAATTATGTATATATTGTGATTCTTCAGTGTTGGTTCTCAGAGACCTCGGTCACATTCCTTACCTTGCAATTCTGGGTTTCCTCACTCACTCCCCCATTTTGAATTGACATTTAGTAACATTTCGTCTGAGCACCATATTGACATGAGCAAGTTTTTCATACCTTAAAAATTGTAAAACCCAACAGTTTTCAAAGACCCAGCTCACATTCATCAACTCACTTTCCCCCAATTCCTCCCTATTGTGATTTGCTATTTAGTAACATTTCAGCTGAGTACCGTATTAACACGAACGAGAGTTTCGAGATCAAGACTTAGTAACAGATTTTGTAAACTGTAAATTCTTGATCGCTCTTGAAGTTTGCTGTATCACTTTTTCATTTGATATATATACAAAATGTATGCCATTCTTTCCTAGTTTGAGTTACTCTCCATTTTCTCCCTTGACTAAAATTTCACATCCTTCTGAGATCCAAGTATATCTCGTTTGTGAATCACTAATATCCAAAACATTTTGGGCCTTTAATACTCCAATGATTAAATTCTTCTAGAAATTAACAATTATGAAATTATGATATAAAAATAATTTTATGAAATTATAGTATTAATGTATGAAATAAAAGAAAAATACGTGGAAATATAAATGTTTGTAAATATATATATATATATATATATATATATATATATATATATATATATATATATATATATATATATATAAATGTGTGTGTATTCGGGTGTATGCGTGTATGTATGTGTATGTATGAGTATATATATATATATATATATATATATATATATATATATATATATATATATATATATATATATATATGTATAACAAGAAAGAGGGCGTGGTAAAATACCAGGTGGACCATAACGCACCAAGTTCGGATCTAGCTGTCGAAACGGCCGGAGCTCACCCGTCCGCGTCCTGACTCTTTTCATATATATGTAGAGAGAGAGAGAGAGAGAGAGAGTGAGTGAGAGATAAAGAGAAAGAGAGCGTGACAAACCTATATATATATATATATGTATGTATATACAACAGCTGCCTGATGAAGTCGTATCTATTACATAATAGATACCATTGAAATATATATAATAGTAAAAAAAGAAATCAGTAAAATGAGGTAAAAGTCAAATGTGTGTGTATGTAGAATATTAGTTTAAATGTATGTGTCTATATGTACATGCTTGTAAACGAATGTGTATATATAAATATGAATAAATATATGTACATATGTGTGTGTGTATGTATGTAAGTATATGAGTATGAATGTAGGTTGGTTTGTAAGTATGTATGAATGTATATATGTATGTATGTATGTATGTTCTTCTGGTTTTATAATTTCACAAAGTTTTACCAATAGAGAGAGAGTCGGTTTCTAACATAGACACAAGACTCTTTCATTTGAATTTACACAACATCAACTAGGTAGATATGGATGTTATTGTATGTGTGGATGTGGATGTTTTGAGTTGTATGTGTGGATGTGTATGTTTTGAGTTGTATGTGTGCATGTATATATGCTTTGTATCTGTACATGTGTATATGCAGTTATTAGATGCAAAATTTTTGGAATGTTTTACAAATTTTTACTGTTCCATTAATGGATTGTACTTGTAGTTTCCTAACTAGTTGTGTTCTTTCTGTTCCTGTGAAGCCTAGCTTCTCAAGATTTGTATTGAGGCAGTTACTAACATATCTCAGTGCCTCAATAATCACAGGCATAAATCTGAAGGTGTAATCAGGGTGGAGTATCTGCAGATTTCTCATCAGTTCTGCATAAATATTCTCCTTTTCACTAATCTTTGATATTATATTGGCATCTGCTGGGCAGCTAATTTCCACTACTGTGCATGTTTTCTTCTCCCTGTCCCATATCATAATATCTGGTCTGTTATGCCTGCATTTTATTGGGGTTTTTACTGGAACATTCCACCAGTACTCTTTCATATTATGTACATGGATGTCTTCCACATTGTTGTAGCTTTTAATGTGTTTATTATCGGGGCTATCTTTTTTACGAACTGCATTGTACAGTGTTACATCATGCCTCATAGGTAGATAGTACCGCGATGACATCTTTGGACAGCTGCTGATGACATGGGTGATATCCTCGATGTTGGTTCTGCAGAGTCTGCACTTGTTATCACATCTAGGTGTTTTGCCTGCATCCCTATCTCTTTTGTGAATCAGGTATTTCGTGCTAATCTTCTGTTCCTGGATTGCAAAAGCGTATCCTTCAAAGTGGGAGCCAATATAGCGGTTGTTGGTCCAAGATAGACTACTTTCCCTATCTATATTACTGTGAGGAGTAAGGTTTTTTTGTGTTTGTTTGCATGTAAGGAGCATTGTCACATATCCTATGTTTTTTCGTAGGTCAGCACTCTTTTTTTCTATTTTAGTTATATATGATGGTATTTTTGGTGGTGTTTTCTTTTTGTTAATATCTCTGCTATCACCAAGATAATGCTTCACTGTCATTGCTAAGGCATATAAACAGGCGTTGATTTGCCAAAATGTTGGGGGTTTTATCCGTCATAAATATTCATCCCCTATTTCGTCAATAACACGTAGTATTTCATTATTGGGTTTTTTATTCACCATTGTCATTTTAACACGTTCAGCAAGAGAGATACATGAGTTAATTTCTCTCTGGAAGATTTCGTTGTGAGAAATTTTCAATTATTTATACTTTTGATTATCATTATCGATAGTCCACAACAGTCGAGGTAGACTCGGATGGTACACGTGTGTCACATTTATTCGATTATTATTATTATTTCTTCGATTATTATTATTATCGATAGTGTTTTCCCCAGCAATCGAGGTAGACTTAGATGGTACAGGTGGTGTCAAGTTTCTTACAGGCATAGTTGTTTCAAGGCGCTGTTCGACCTGGCTGCTAGGAAGTCTAGTAGCATGGCGACCTGTAGCACGTGTTGTTGATTCCATGTTTTGATGTGGGGGACTTACAATTAATAATATTTATCTTATATTTACGTTCAACAAACGTCGCTTGTTGGCGTAATTGTTTCGCTGTGAAATAATTTAGCTCTGGGTGCATTTCGTCCCAGTGTAGCTTCATTCTATTCATATAGCCAATGGATGGATTGTTTTTTGCCATTTTATAACAATTAAATAAATCATTATTAAGTTCGCAACCCCAAGAGAAATGCGATTTATAATTTCGGTTTCTTCTGTAGCTACAACTGAATAAAGTTTGATTACCTTCCTTGTTATTTGTCTTCGATACTTCCTTAATTTTTTTGTTGATGTTGTGTTCAGCCATGCTGTTTGTAGCAAATCCTTGTAAAATTAATTATGTATTTAGTCGGATATCTCTACGAATTCGAATAAAAGGTGTCTTCAGAAGGGATAGTTAGAAGAATAACCAGTTATTCAATATGGCTGTAGTTGTGGCATTACTGTCGGAGATAGTATTCATCTTAAATTTAATAAATAGTCTCCCACGCCAAAATATGCGACTGATTGCGTTGACTGTCTATGGGTATGTATGTATGTATGTATGTATGTATGTATGTATGTATGTATGTATGTATGCATGTATGTATATATGTATGTATGTATGTAATAAATGGAGAAAGACTGTATATGAGGCAAAAGTTGCCTTTGAGGCATCTCGAATCGCATACGAGAAAGTAAAGCGGGATGTGAGGAAGGGCATTGCTGTTGCACTTCCAGATGGAGAGGGTCCTCCTATGGTGCTGACATGCAGCGTCTGTGCGAAACTCTGCCTAAGCAAAGCTGGACTCGAAAGTCATCTTCGCAGTCATAAAGTAAGACCAGTGGTTGACTACCAGGCTACTGTTGGAGATACTACTCATCATGCTTGCCAAGCATGTGGTAGAGAATGTAAATCAGCAGGAGGGCTCAAGTGACATGCAAAAGTACACGAACTCCAACCACAGCCGGCTATTCCCAGTGAATGTTTTGGTTGCCGACTCTGTGCAAGACATTTTAGATCATTGGCTGGGGTAAAAAGCCACATTCGATCGCAGCGCTGTTAGTTGCTATCGTGTGTGTGTGTGTGTATAGGTATGTTTGTGTGTGTGTGCGTGTGTGTGTATATATATATGTATATGTATATTATTATTGTTGTTGTTGTCGTTATTATTATTGTTGTTATTATTATTATTATTGTTATTAATTTTTTTTTTCTCGTGCAATGGCCATACACGATAACGAGGGGGCAGCCATCATGTATATATGTATGTATATATGTATGTATGTATATATGTATGTATGTATGTATGTATGTATGTATGTATGTATGTATGTATGTATATATGTGTATATATGTATATATATATATATGTGTGTGTATGTATGTGTGTGAATGTATATATATATATATATGTGTGTGTATATATATATCTATGTGTGTGTGTATGTATGTGTAAATATATATATGTATGTACGTGTGTATGTATATATATATATGTATGTGTGCATGTATATGTGTATGTATGTATGTGTTTGTATGTATGTATATATGTATGTGTATGTATGTATATATGTATGTGTATGTATGTATGTATATATGTATGTGTATGTATGTATATGTGTATGTATATGTATGTATGTGTGTATGTATATGTGTATATATATGTATGTATGTTTTTAGTCCTGCAGGATGTCCAAAGTCCCCCTCCTCACCACTGGTGGGGTTGCCAGTTTAGTCGCCAACTAAATGATGTTGACTTGTTATTCTTTTTGGTAAATATCATCTTGGTTAAGAGAGTGGGACTAGCTTTGTGCAGTGCCTTTGCTCACTATAAAAGCTTCACGGCACAGGCATTGCTTTATATCTGGAGATCTCTGCACTTGTCATCATATGGTACCATGGGCCCAGCACTATGTGTCAATAATTGTCACAAGTGTAGTGTTTGTACCAGCGTTTTCAAGTGGCTGTCTGGACTAAAAAGTCACACTCGTTCAGCGCATCGGTAGGGGTTCTCCTACATGGATATAAAGTAGTGGCCGTACTCGAAAACGAGTTGGCAGCCACCATGTATGTATTATGTAAGTATGTATGTATATATGTATGTATGTGTGTGTATGTATGTATGTATGTATGTAAGTATGTACGTATATATTTATGTATGTGTGTATGTATTTATGTACGTTTGTA
>OZ024742.1:200455058-200460058 GCA_964016885.1 Eledone cirrhosa | reverse complement strand
GTGTGTGTGTATGTATATATGTATGTATATAGACGTAAATGTGTAGCGCGGGGGCTTGTTTGTGATATACAGATTGAAAATGGAAGACTACAATATGAGTTGGACCCCCGTCAGTTACGACGAGTTTCAACTTGATGCAATGGAGGAGATTGCTTGTGAAATTAACGTACAAATCTCTATGCATTCTAGACATGTGTATACGTAATGTTGTTCTCGGGGAGATCCAGCGTCACACTGTGTCACATGTTTGGCTCTTTGAATTGTATGAAGTATCTCTCTTGTTTTATAGTATAAGTGGTTGAGTATTCCACAGCACTGAGGGAGATTCAACTTGACAGTGTCCTACAAGGCTGACCCTATTAAATACAGATACATGATAGTTTTTATCTGTTAAGTGGACTAAAAAACTCGAATTAAAACACCCTCCTTAAGAGCACTACGCGCCATCGAGAATTGAACTCATGACTTTACAATCGTGAGCCGAACAACCTAACCACTAAACAACGCGCCTCTACTATGAACCATACACACAGCTGATTGGTTGCTTATGACGGTTGACACCCCATATTTTCACGTTCAGTCATACGAACCAGCAAAGTGGTCTATCGACCTGCTAGAAATAACAGTCAAATTTCCCCTCAATTCACTATCAAAACTAACTGGCTATTAAAAGAATTAAAACGGCTTATGTGCAGATATAGACTTAGTCTGAATCAAATAATACGGTATGGTCATGGCTGGAATATGTTTTATAATAGGAACGCTGGATCAGTTATGACACAGGGCTCAAAAACCTCAACCAGTTATGAGAGATTCAACAAAATAAACATAAAGGTCCCACGTTTCTATCCCGAAAACGTTATTAGAATGAATTATAGCAGAAACTAATTCAAATGCACAGTCTTCGGCGTTGCATAAATGGTTTTAAATATAACGATAAATGAAGAAAACAATATATTCTTTAGAAAGCAGTGAGTGCTCCAGCATGACCAGAACTTATACAACATAGAACTAAGTAATATATTATGTATACACATATCCATATTGACTCAATTCTTATGTACAACATATACCTAGGATAATTCTTAAGCAAGCTGACACACTAAATAACATATATATACATATATACATATGTACATATATATATATATATATATATATATACATGTATGTATATATATATAATACATACATATATATATATGCATATATTCTAGCATATATATATACATAAATATATATATATGTATACATATATCCACCCTGGAAATGATGTGTGTATATATATATATATATATATATATATACATGTATGTATATACATAATACACACACACACACACACACACACACACACACACACACATATATATATATATATGCATAGACGCGCATATTTTAGCATATATATATATATATATATATATATATATATACGTGCATACATACATAAATAGTGTAAAATATGCTTGGCTGACTGTATAGAGGACACTTCAGTAAAATGACAGGTAGAAGGAATACGTGTACAGTAAATGGCAGAGATCGATCAATAGATCAATAAGAGGTAATCGATAGTTGTAACCAAAATAGTGTTCCGTTTTATGTCTTACACGTTGATGTCTTTACAGCTGACGAAAGGTAATTAATGACGACAACATACGCACATGTTGCTGGATATAGGTGTGTATATATATGTGTGGTGTATATGAATGGATGTATACATACATATATATATATATATATATATATATATATATATATATATATATATATATATATATATATTAATATACATATATATATTTATATATATGTATATACCCCAGCATGGCCTCAGAGTAATATGTGTGACTATATATGTATGTATATATATCTATGTGTGTGTGCGTATGCATGTATGTATGTATGTAGAGAAAGAGAGAAAGAGAGAAAGAGTGACAGACGGAGAAAGAGTGAGAGAGGGAGACATAGACCGAAAGGCAGGCAGATAGATAGATAGATAGATAGATAGATAGATAGATAGATAGATAGATAGATAGATAACTTTCTTTTTATTTGCCACCAGGGAGTCAAAGAGTGGGACAAGTACAATGGGGGGAGTTTACATAAAAAGGCGTCCTCAATAAGGAGGAGGCAATAACAAAATATAAAAATATAAGATATAAAATATAACAAAAATAAATTGAATAACAAAATCCTCAATAGGGAGGAGGCGCCTTGGGGGGTCGCACACACCCCCGAAAAAAGTGTGCAACACTTCTCCTCAGGAGCACAGAGAGGGGGTGCTCCCTTGATCTTTCATCTTCCTCACCTATAGTCTGATGTAGAGTGAAGGCCCATTCACACGGGCCATTCTCGCCACTATAGACAGACAGGCAGAAACACGTAGGCATGAACAAATGAAAGAAAACGGTGTACTCAATACAGAGGGTAGAATTACATATTTCATTGGAAGGTGACACTTCGCAAATCATTAATTCAGGTTTCTCCCAATAACACTGAGTAACAGTTTGGGAAGTTTTAACTTTCAATAAATTGTGTATGTATGTATGTATGTATATATGTATGTGTGTATGTATGTATGTATATATGTATGTGTGTATGTGTGTATGTATGTATATATGTATGTGTGTATGTATGTTTGTATATATGTATGTGTGTATGTATGTTTGTATATATGTATGTGTGTATGTATGTTTGTATATATGTATGTGTGTATGTATGTACGTTTGTATATATGTATGTGTGTATGTATGTATGTTTGTATATATGTATGCGTGTATGTATGTATGTTTGTATATATGTATGTGTGTATGTATGTTTGTATATATGTATGTGTGTATGTATGTATGTTTGTATATATGTATGTGTGTATGTATGTACGTTTGTATATATGTATGTGTGTATGTATGTATGTTTGTATATATGTATGTGTGTATGTATGTATGTTTGTATATATATGTATGTGTGTATGTATGTTTGTATATATGTATGTGTGTATGTATGTATGTGTGTATGTTTGTATATATGTATGTGTGTATGTATGTATGTTTGTATATATGTATGTGTGTATGTATGTATGTTTGTATATATGTATGTGAGTATGTATGTATGTTTGTATATATATGTATGTGTGCATATTTGTATTTATGTCCTTATATCTATCTATCTACATCGGTTTGCAACTCGGATCGTGGAGAGGCAAACCGATGCCTTCCGATGGCGTCGTCGGACGCTGGACGGTAGGTCCGGGAAAGCTGCTCGGGGTCTGGTTTGGTCCTGACCTCCAGGTGGAGAAGAACTGGAACGAGGTGACGGCCAAGGTGTTTGCACTCACCCAGAAGTGGGCCGAGTGCAAACTACCCTTGAAAGGTCGAGCGGAGGTGGCGAACACTTTTATAGCGTCCGCCATCTACTACCGCTTGACCGTCGTGTCTTGTCCAGCCAAAACGCTCACCAAAATGGAGCGCGCGCTCTTCCAATTCCTTTGGAAGAGGCGGGCTCCTTTGGTGAGAAGATCCATCTGCTGCCAACACCCTTCCAACGGAGGGCTGGGAATGCCGTGGCTGACGATGCGCAAACACGCGCTCAGGCTGCGGCATCTCTACGTATTCCTCACCGAACAACCAGTGTGGGCCCCGTTCGTGAGGCGAGCTTTCTCACGACTCGTCTCGCTGACGAATGTGCTCAGGCACTCACAGCCCTCTGGCAGGCGGACCCGGCGATCAGTGGAGACTCTACTTCGTCATTCTATAGAGGGTTGGTCCGCAGCAAGTGCGTCAACGCGCTCGGTGAAACTCTAGGCGTAGAGGAAGACAAACTGGCCAGTCTGTTCTGTAGAACCTTCCGCCGGGACCGATGGACAACTTCCAAAAGTCCCTGGCCTGGCAGTGCTACCGTGGAGCTCTACCAGTTCGAGACAAGCTCTACAGACACGGGCGCCCGGGCAGGGACCCTGCGTAAAAGATCTGTCCGGGGTGCGTGCAAGACGAAGAAACCGTCGCGCACGCATTCATACACTGCCCGGGCGTTACCGACTTGTGGGGCTATGTAGAACGACTATTGTCGCGGGTGGGACCAATCCGGTTGACCACTGAGTCCATTGTCATGATCAAACCGCCACCCTCCTTCAAAAACGAAGAGAGGTGCTGTACCCCAGCAAGTTTTATGAAAGGTGGGTGAAAGTGGCGAGAATGGCCAGAGTGAATGGGCCTTCTCTCTATACCAGCCTGTAGGTTGAGGAAAAGTAGGAGGAGAGGAAAGGGGTACAAACTCTTCGTACTCCTGGAGGTGAGGTTTGCACATTTTTTTCGAGGGTATGTGTTACCCATATGTAATGTCTCCCCCTATTGGGGAAAATCGACTAATATTTAAATTGCATTTGTGATAATATTTTACATGTTTTTATTGTATGTAAACTTCCCCCTTAATATTTGTCCCCTTCTTTTGTGCCCCTGTGGCTAATAAAGAAACATCTATCTATATATTTAGAAATCTATCTATCTATATATTTATATATGGAAGTGGTAATATATATATATATATATATATAGAAGTGGTAACACAACAGTTAGTTCACCATACCGGGAACTAACTCTTGTGTTACCACTTCTACCTAACTCGTCCCATGGACTGAGTGCTCTACCACTACCGATATTACCTTCCAGTGTTCTACCTCTCTCTCTCTCTCTCTCTCTCTCTCTCTATATATATATATATATATATATATATATATATATATATATATATATATATATATATATTTTAAAAGAACGATCGTCTTTCGTCAAATCGGACCGAGGAAATAATGTTTCTATTGGTTTTTCCAATTGCTAATACTATCTATCGGGTGCAACTCCAGGTAGAAGGAGCAACGTGAAATAAAAGGGCTTGCTCAAGGATATAACGCATTGCCCGGTCTGGGAATCGAACTCACAACCTCACGATTGCAAATCAAATTCTCTAACCACTCAGCCACATGCCTTCGTAAATATAAAGTT
>OZ024742.1:200450058-200452558 GCA_964016885.1 Eledone cirrhosa | reverse complement strand
ACACACATACACACACACGCACATATATATATATATATACATCCATACATACACATACATATATATATATATAATTCAAATTTAAAGATATATATATATAATTGTTTCTACTTTAGGCACAAGGCCAGCAATTACCCAGTGCATTACTGGTACTTTATTTTATCGACCCCGTAAGGATGAAAGGCAAAGTCAACCTCGGCGGAATTTGAACTCAGATCGTAAAGGGACGTAACTATGCTACAAAGCATGGCGTCCGACCCTCTACCGATACTGCCAATCGGGGAAAAGTACATACTTTGAGATTCTTTTATTGAGAAACATAATCATCATGCATACCTTAACATAATGTATGTATGCATATATATATATATAGAGAGGGGGGGGGGGCAGAGAGAGTGGGAGACATAATATACACATATATACATAAAAAAAGAATTAGGTAGCTTCTGGACAGTTTTAGTTCAGACTGTATAAATTAATTTTACCACCTAATAACATATATTTAATTAGATCCCATTATACAGTATATCCTCTTACAGATTACAATCTTCGCCAGTTTCTTATAACAATTAATTTACCTACAAAGCTAACAAAAACATACATAAGAGTTTAGACCATATTTTTATTCAGTTAATCTCATCTGAGTTATTTACACAGAAACCTGGTTTCCTCTTAGTCTCTTGACAAAATGTTCAGCCTACTGAGCTTATTAGATATGACACTTGCCCATGATGCCAAAAAGTGGGATCGAACCATGGACCTAAAGATTCCAAAGTGAACTTCTTAACCATACCACTGTGCTATATTCACACGTGGTTGGATCGAACTCGGGACTTAATGATTACAAAAGGAACTTCTTAACCGTAGTGCCTCTACTCTTCCCGAGTACAATATTTAGGCATAGTTTTCTCCATGATATACAGATATTTTCAATAGAAGAAAGGAAAACTTGTTTGAATTAAATATTCAGTTATTGCTTGGAATGTGTTCGACTCGGATTTGAAGCTCATGTTTTTATATTAGGATTTTAAAAATAAAATTCAATGTCTGGGGAACATTTGTTTGTGAAACTCTGAAATCACAGTCAACCTCCATTTCTAACGAATACAGTTACACACATATAACTCCAGAGCAACAGACAACTGAGTATCCCTTACTCATTCTGATAAGTACTTTTTCTATTAAATGACCATCTTCCGATAAATTCTGATATTACTTTTCCTTTTCCAACAATCGTGAAACTAATTAGACTGTATCTCAGTGCTAGATGTTGTTAAACTTGAACTATATATATATATATATATATATATATATATATATATATATATATATATATATATATATATATATATTCTTATGCTTTGGGAGGGTCATGTTGCCAATAAGAAATACACGCACCAGGTGCGTGTGTTTCTTATTGGCAACATGACCCTCCCAAAGCATAACAATATCGGTTTCAACACACGTTTTCAGATAAAGAATCTTGCTAAACAAATTCAGAAAAGAAATATATATATATATAGTTGAAATGAACGAACAAAACACAGAAGGTACACAGTTATAGTGGAAGTGGAGAGGTTTTAACGTTTTGGTCATAAGTCCTTCATTAGGGTGCGGATAGGGTGAATACATAACTGAATATATATAACGAAAATAAAGGGGGTAAGGGGTGTATAGGTCCGGGGTGAGTGGTGGTACGTGTAGACATGTGTATATTTATATAAAACATACATAGATGCATGCATATATACACACATATATAGATACATACATGCATGCATACATACATACGTACATACATACATACATGATGTAGTGGCCAAAACACTGTACAATGCAGTTTGTAAAAAAGATAGCCCCTATAATAAACACATTAAAAGCTACAACAATGTGAAAGACATCCATGTACATAATATGAAAGAGTACTGGTGGAATGTTCCAGTAAAAACCCCAATAAAATGCAGGCATAACAGACCAGATATTATGATATGGGACAGGGAGAAGAAAACATGCACAGTAGTGGAAATTAGCTGCCCAGCAGATGTCAATATAATATCAAAGATTAGTGAAAAGGAGAATATTTATGCAGAACTGATGAGAAATCTGCAGATACTCCACCCTGATTACACCTTCAGATTTATGCCTGTGATTGTTGAGGCACTGGGATATGTTAGTAACTGCCTCAATACAAATCTTGAGAAGCTAGGCTTCACAGGAACAGAAAGAACACAACTAGTTAGGAAACTACAAGTACAATCCATTAATGGAACAGTAAAAATATGTAAAACATTCAAAAAATTTTGCATCTAATAACTGCATATACACATGTACAGATACAAAGCATATACACATGCACACATACAACTCAAAACATCCACACATACAATAACATCCATGTCTACACATGCATACATACATATCTACCGAGTTGATGGTGTGTAAATTCCAATGAGAGAGTCTTGTGTCTATGTTAGAAACCGACTCTCTCTCTATTGGTAAA
>OZ024742.1:200437558-200445058 GCA_964016885.1 Eledone cirrhosa | reverse complement strand
ATTTGGAGTAGATATACGATATTAACAAATGGAAACTATATTTATAAAACCATATTTATTTCATTATACATATTTCAGGGATACCAAATTAAATTATCGTATGCCTTCATCAGACAAAATACAATATATAACAGTTTTACAAATAAGCTTTGACGTACCCTTTTAAAATGCGACCATTATTTTTGGAAGCCATCTGGATAGTGAATTGTTTATATTATTTTAATAAGTCTTAGTGTTAAGGACAATTAGATAAAGACGGAGAGAAAGAAAAAAAGACGGAGAGAGAGAAAAAATATATATATATATATATATATATATATATATATGGCTCAGTCGGTAGAGCATCAGATTTATATATATATGGCTCAGTCGGTAGAGCATCAGACTTATATATATATATATATATATATATATATATATATATATATATATACTGACAGAGGCACAAATATGCATACACACACTCAAACTCAAAACAGAGAATTCCTCTGTGCAGTCATATGTAACGATGTATATATGTGTTTTTGAATATTCATGTGTGTGTGCGTTTCTGCGTTAATGTATTGTATATATGTATGTGTTTCTGTATATATGTATGTGTGTATGTATATATGTATGTGAGTATATTATATATATATATATATATAATGTATGTGTCTTATTTCAGTTTCATAATAGCGGAAGAGAGATAGACAGAGAGATTAAGCGTGCGAGATATTAACAGACAGACAAGCAGACAGACAGACAGACAAACTGACTGACAGACAGACAGTTACACGTTATCAACACCTAAACACACACACACACATAGACACAGAAAGGTACGCACAGAGATATAGATATAGAGAGTAAAAATGTGAGAAAGAAATTAATAGAATGGTTTATATACCGACCATAAAATTGGTGCCGTGCTGCCGTTAATTGTAACACCGGCTTATTTCATAATAATAATTGTTTCTACTTTAGGCACAAGGCCAGCAATTAACCCAGTGCATTACTGGTACTATATTTTATCGACCCCGTAAGGATGAAAGGCAAAGTCAACCTCGGCGGGATTTCATAATAATAATAATGGTTTCTACATTTGGCACAAGGCCAGCAATTTTGGGGGGAGGGGAAAGTCGATTAAATCGACCCCAGTGCGTTACTGGTACTTTATTTTATCAACCTCCTTAAGGATGAAAGGCAAAGCTAACCTCGGCGGGATTTGAACTCAGATCGTAAAGAAATGTAACTAAATAGCGCAAAGCATGTTGTCCGGTATCCTATTGTTTCTGCCATATTAATAATAATTGTTTCTACTATTGGCACAAGGCCAGCAATTATCCAGGACATTACTGGTACTTTATTTTATCGACCCCGTAAGGAAGAAAGGCAAAGTTAACCTCGACGGGATTTGAACTCAGAATGGCAAGGGCCTTAACTCTATGCGTCAAAGCATGGCGTCCGACCCTCTACCGATACTGCCAATTCACCGCCCCTTTAATAATAATTGCTTCTACTTTAGGCACAAGGCCAGCAATTACCCAGAGTGCATTACTGGTAATCACAGCAATTTGGGAGTGAGGTGGAGGTATAAATGGTACTGGGTTTTATCGATTCCCGGTAGTATGAAAGGAAAGTTGTCCAAAGGGTAATTTGAAATCAGAACGTAAAGTACTTACATACAGACTAATCAGACATTCACCCTAATCTGTTTCTGATTCTAATCCCTATGTTTATAATGTTTATTGTATTCTATATGGGGACCTGGTGGATAATAATGGTTTCTGATTTAGGCACAAGGCCAAAAATTTGGGGAGAGGGGAAAGTCGATTAAATCGACCCCCAGTACGTTACTGGTGCTTTATTTTATCGCCCCACATAAGGACGAAAGGCAAAGCTAACCTCAGCGGGATTTGAACTCAAAAAATACAGGATCGTAATTCTATATCGTGAAGCATGGTGTGCGACCCTCTACCGATACTGCCAATCCGCCGCCCTCCTTATGACTAATAATTGTTTCTACTTTTGGCACCAGGCCAGCAAATACCCAGTACATTACTGGTACTTTATTTTATCAACCCCGTAAGGATGAAAGGCAAAGTTAACCTATAAAGGGACGTAACTATGCTGGAAAGCATGGCGTCCGACCCCCCTACCGATATTGCCAATTCATGACTAATGAAATGAGGATTGACTGAATAGTTAGAGTGTCGGAGAAATTGCTTTGTTCGATTTGTTCAACTACCTTATAGTTCTGATTTCAAATTCCGCCGGGGTCAACTTTGCCTTCACCAGTCAGTCAGGAACTGATAAAATAAAGTACCTCTCAAGGACCCCACTTGACAGAATCGTTAGACTATCGGACAAAATCGTTTGTGATATTTATGTTATTATGTGTTTTATAATAGTTTATTTATGAAGGACTGAACATAATAGAATCAAATTCCCATTGTCACTGCCTCAGTATCCCTCCCTCGTCCCATCTCTCACTATTATAAACAAATAGGGACCCACGCGCTGGTGGACAGAATAGAGAATATTTCAAGTTTTATCAAATTTTATCTGTCTATCGTATAACGTCCTTACTTCTACTCTCGGTTTTATACAACTTTGTTTTGGGCGAGTTATATTTGCATGGGGCACATGGCTGAATATTTGATCGGACCCTTGTGTATTATTTATGGGAGCAAAAAAACGAAATGATTATATACACAAATATATCATATCATATATATATATATATATATATATATAGTAATAATAATACATTTGAAGACTAAAATCCAAAGAGGGCTCGATAAGGATAAATATATATCAAATATATAAAAACCGTAGAGTAAATATGAGTGTGTGTGTGTTTGTATATATATATATATATACACACTTACGCACACACATACAAATATATCTATAAATATATGTGTATGGATATATAGAGAGAGTTAGACAGACAGACAGCAGACAAACAGATAGATAGATAGATAGATAGATAGATAGACGCAATGTAAACAGAATATAACGTGTTTGTATGGATGGATCGATGAATGCATGAATTCAAACATGCATGTTTGTATGCATATATATATATATATATATATATATATATACGTGTGTATGTATATAATATATATACAGACAGGTGCACATAAATCTATATACATACACACATATACCTATATATATTTGCTTGTGTATATACATATGTGCGTGTGTGTATATATATATATATATATATACGGGTCTCGTATCACCTGGGATATGTCTGTATGCGCATATATTTATATGGGCATATGTATGTACATATATATATATGTGTGTGTGTGTGTACGTATGTGTGTGTGGGGGTGCGGAGTATATATAAATTTGGAGTTTAATCGAAGTTAGATGTATATATATGGGTATATATATATGAATGTATGTATTGTATATTAGATAATATACGGGATGTTTTTGAAAAACATTTGAAGGCTTTTCGCTTAATTTGTTAAGGTTGTAATCATCGTCACACATATATTGTATATATTTACCGTATTTACCGTATTTCCCGAAGACGCTACTTCTTTCCTAAAATAAGTCTCAAAAATCTACCACGAGTCCTGGAGGCCGAAGGCTGTTTATTATTATTTTTTTTTTTTTTTTTGGTTATCAAAATTAGGGTACGTCCTCGAGGACGAAGCGTCTTCGGCGCCGGGAAATACAGTATATATATTTCCCGGTGCCGAAGACGCTTCGTCTTCGAGGACGCACCCTAATTTTAAACAGCCTTTATATATATATATATATATATGTATGTATATATATATTCGTATATTTATATGTGAGTGTGTGTGTTGTTACACGAATGAAATACGAGTCAATATATCGGATTTAACCCGATCAACACATAATGATACATAAAATGAGTTCGATGTCTGGGAGTGACAACTAATAATTCGATTAATACACGGCTGTGGACAGAAGACAAACACATGTAAAGTTCGGAGAGAAAATAACAACAAATAACCTATATATACACACGTGTGTGCATCACTACTGGATTAGATTACAGTGAGCCCTCTAGCATATACTGTAAAGGGAATCTATTATTTTTTTTTTTTAATATGATAGAGTTTGTATCGTACTATAAAGCCATTAGTGTAGGGTACCCTGAAAATACGGGGTTTGTATTAAATATTACCCTTGCTACTAGGTTCATCCGGCACTGGCATGTATATGGATATATATGCATGTATATATATATATATATATATATATAATCCGGCACTGGTATGTATATATAGTTCGGATCTAGCTGCGAAACGGCCGGAGCTCAGCCATCGGGGTCCTTACTTTTTTCCTATATATATATATATACTTATTGTTATATTTGGGGAGGGTCAAACAATATTTGTTTCAACACACGATTTCATATCAAAACCTAGCAAAACAAATGTATATATATATATATATATATATATATATATATATATATATATATACATGCGTGTATTACCGTGTGTATTAGTAGTAATACTACCACAGCGTATTTCATAATAGAGGTCCATATGAAAACATTCTATACGTGTGTGTATAATAAACATACACAAGTATCGGAGTGTCATATATGTTTATTATACATATACACATTATATATACTTTTTTTTATATACGGTTCTATAATGTACGGGTTACATATTTGTAACGAGTAAACGAAGCAGCCACGCTGGAACTTCGAACTCACTGCCACTTTTCTCAACCGAAAATATAATTTACACTCAGTTTACAAGTATTGAGTTCTCATTCAGTTAATGATACTATGTTTTAATGGTCCCGAATCCTTCATATATATATATGTGTGTGTGTGTGTGTGTATGTGTGTGTGTGTTGTGTGTGTGTGTACATATATATGGTATGGTATACATATGTATACATACATATTAGTTCGTCTGTGTGTGTATGTGTGTGCATGAGTGTGTGTGTGCATGAGTGTGTGTGTGTATGTGCGTGAGTGTGTATCTGCATGTATGTGTGTGCATGTGTGTGTGTATGTGTGTGTATGTGTGTGTGTATGTGTGTGTGTATGTGTAAGCATAAGTAAATACTTACAACTCGTATTAGTTGTGATATCCTTAGTCCTAGCCGGACAACAAGTATGTTGTTTTCTCCGGACGGTCTGATGAGCTTGTTGTACTCCTTAGTTGTCATGATATAGTTAAACACCCTCAATGCATTGGGACTGGCTGTGACCCCTAGAAGAAGGGCCCAGAGAAACGAGGCGCCCACACCGAGGGCGAACGAAAGTCGCGCCATTGTCACGATTTTCTGTGCTGTTTGTTGTTGTAGTTTTCTTTCTTTCTTTTTTTTTTTTTTTGCTCTTATTTTTTGTTTGTTATTTTTTAATGAATGGACGTATGAAAAGGTGGTGGTGGTGGTGAGGAGATGGTGGTGGTGGTGGTGGTGGTGAATACTATGATGGTGGTAGTGGTGGTGTTGGTGGTAGTGGTAGTGGTAATGATGGTTACGATGAGGGTGGTGGTAGTGGTGGTGTTTATGAAAGAGAACGGTTGAGAATAGAAAGAATGAAGGAAAGAAAGAAAGAAAGAAAGAAAGAATGAAGGAAAAAAGAAAGAGAAAAAGAAGGAAAGATAGACAGATAGATAGATAGATAAAGACAGAGATAGAGAGAGAGAAAGAGAGAGATAGATGATAGATAAAGAGAGAGAGAGTTAGATAGATAGATAGATAGATAGATAGATAGATAGATAGATAGATAGATAGATAGATAGATAGATAGATACAGAAATAGAGAGAGGGAGAGAGAGAGGGGGAGAGAGAGAGAGAGAGAAGGTGAGAATAAAACAAACAACCAAAAAAGGAAGGCGGAGGAGGTGAAGAAGGAGGAGTTGTGACAAGTTATCTGGAATATAGGTGTTGTGAGGTATGTATGGATGGTTTAGATGTAACGGGCTTGGTGTTGTTGTTGTGGTGCTGTTTGGGGCTGGTTGTGGTGGCTGTGGTGGTAGAGGTAGGAGTGCTGGAGTGGGAGTTATTTCGTGTTGTTTTTGTTTTTTTTAATTTACAGCTCACACTTATGCAGATTTAGCTGGCCTCCATCGAGGTTGCATCTCATAAGAGGTGCCTTGTGTGGTTTAATAATAGGGTCTCCCTCTACCATGTTATTACGAAAAGAAACATAGAATGAAAGATCTTGTTAAAGAATACAACGCTTCGATGGGACCCAAAATCGAACCCACAACTTTATACACGCTAACTCCTTAAACATTAGATCCCTTGTCTTCACTTATGTTGTTGCTGCCGATGATGATATTTGGGTTGGCATTGCATTGTAGTAGTAGTAGTAGTAGTAGTGGCGGTGGTGGTGGTAGTGGTGGTAGTAGTAGTAATAGTAGAAGTAGTAGTAGTTGTGGGAGGGAGGATAACTTTGCTACACTTGATGTGGTGGTAGTGATGGTGGTGTGGTGGCAATGAGATTGTTGTTGTGGTTGTAATAGTGATGGTAGGAGTGATGGAGCTGGTTGTGTTGTAAACTTGCTAATGTTGTGTAGTGGTGGTGGCAGGTCGTCGGCGGCACGTTGTTGTTGATGATGGTGATAGTCACTATTGTGTATATATATATAGAGAGAGAGAGGGGGGGGGGGAGAAAAGGGCAGACAGCTAGAAAGAAATATCGACAGAGATAGATAGATAGCTAGATAGATAGATAGATAGATAGATAGATAGATAGATAGATAGATAGAGAAGATAGATAGATAGATAGATAGATAGATAGATAGATAGATAGATAGATAGATAGATAGATAGATAGATAGATAGATAGATAGATAGATAGATAGATAGATAGATAGATAGATAGATAGATAGATATACAGTGATGTTCAGGAGACAGTGACTGCGATGGTAGTGGTATCAGGGAATAGTAATAAGCCAGCTGTAGTTGCAGTAGTTATGGTGAGTGGGGGGAGAGAGGCAGAGATAGTGGTGGCAGTAGTTATGGTGAGTGGGGGGAGAGAGGCAGAGATAGTGGTGGGGGAAGGCAGAGGTAATGGTGGTAGTGGTAGTGGTAGTGGCAGCGGCAGTTGATGTGGTGGTAGTGATGACAATGATAATGGTGGTACTAACGATGGTAGTGGCGGTGGTGGTGGTGGTGGAGGTAGTGGTGGAAGCGGTGGTGGTGGTGGTGGTGGTGGAGGTAGTGGTGATAGAGGCAATGATAATGGTGGTACTAACGATGGTAGTGGCGGTGGTGGTTATGGTGGGAGTGGTGGAAGCGGTAGTGGTGGTGCTGGTGGTGGTGTTGGGGACGGCAGTGGTTGTGGTGGTGGTGGTGGTAAGAGTAGTTGTGGTGGTAACAGTAGTAGTGGTGACGGTAGTGGTGGTGGTAGTAGTAATGGTGGTGGTGATGGTGGTAAGAGTAGTTATGGTGGTGACAGTGGTGGTGGTGGTGGTGGTGGTGGTGGTGATGGTGGTAAGAGTAGTTATGGTGGTGACAGTGGTGGTGGTGGTGGTGATGGTGGT
>OZ024742.1:200417558-200432558 GCA_964016885.1 Eledone cirrhosa | reverse complement strand
GGAGAAATAAATTATAATTCTCTGTAGATAATCTTAGTGTTTCTAATCTTATCGGTAATTAAATCTAGAGTCGAATAAATTCTACCCTTATGGAAAAACTCATAATAACAAACATTTTATATAAATAAGAATTCAAAGCCAGTTAACACTATTCTAATGAAACTAGCCCTAAGCTTTGATAAATATATATCCTCCTTATCTTCATATAGGGCCGCATTCATTACTGCTTCTGATTATTATAACGAAGCATTTCTAAATAGTGGTTTTATAGATGAAATACTATATATGACAAGTACTACTGTTTCCAAGCGTAAAGATTACTGCAAGAGATAGTTTATAGCTTTAATGCCTGCACCTTTATTACCATAGATGGCTTAAACTTCATCTATTTTTATTTTTCCATAAATGATAGATATCACAAGGACTTCAACAGACGACGGCGTCAGTCGATCGACTTTCGTCAAACCGGACGGAGGAAACAATGTTTCCATTGGTTTTTCCAATTGCTTATACTATCTATCGGTTGTAACTCCAGGTAGACGGAGCAACGTGAAATAAAGTGTCTTGCCCAAGGACATAACGCATCGCCTGGTCCGGGAATCGAACTCACAACCTCACGATTGCGAATTCAATTCTCTAACCATTCAGCCATGCGCCTTCGCCAATAGAGATACAATTATGGTAAACTTTTATCATTGAAAGTACTCGGTTGTGTTCAAGCCTGGAGAGAAAGAACCTCCACCAGGATTCTAAAACGGCGCCCCTATGACCCTATCCTGAGTTCGGAGCCCATGCTTAGATGAATGGATGAAGTGTCAGAAAATATATGGTGTACTTTTTCAACTTACATTTGTTGAAAATCAGTGACTTGTGAGATTTTTTCATATCCGAGCTTTTTTTTGCCATTGCTTTTTGTTTGTTTAGTCTTTCTTTTTCTTTTTCATTTTGCTATCCTCAATTACATTCATTTTTAAGAATGTTAGCACCAGATATTGTGTCAGTCATTAAACGGCAGTCATGTCAGGGCAGTATTATCCACTTGTATTTTAGTAGATAAAATCAACCTCAGTAAATATTTCGGATGGTAACCATGTTTCCAATATCTATTCGTCGAACCGCTTAGTTACAAAACCTAAACACACATACATATAAATACATATATATATATGTGTGTGTGTGTGTATTAAAATTTTGCTTCTGCAGAGCTGTATACATGCATGTATGTGAATTTCGTATATTTAAAGATATGCGGTATGATTAATAAATAGACGTTTTGAAAGCCCAGCTATGACTTGAAAAGCTGACGCCCAGCGCCGTCTAGTGGGTTCCAGCAGAAGCAGTGGATGCATTTTGAGCTCTGGGTATCATCAGGACAGTGCTTCCCCTTGCTCTCTGCTGGAACTTGAAACAGGCGGCAATATATAGCTTTTTCGCATGTGTAGTTGGGCTGATTAGCCTCATTTGCATATGAAGCTTTATAACTTGGCTCAAGTTAAAAGCAGAATTAAAATGTAGCTTCGGCATAGCTGTGTACATATATGAAAGTGTATTTCGTATATCTAAAGATATACGGTATGTTTAATAAATAAACATTTTGAAAGCCCAGCTATGAATTGAAATTATATATATATATATATATAAATATATACCGACACTAAAGCGGAACAACGTGCATTGCTGCAGCATATGGAGAAAGGAATATAAAACTCTGACAGGACTAAAAAGGCCATGGTCGTGCAACCCATGTTTGAGAGAGGGATGAAGTAATAATAATTCTCAAAAACGAGATGGAGCCATCATATATATATGTGTGTGTGTGTGTGTGTGTGTGTGTGTGTGTGTGTGTGTGTGTGTGTGTGTGTGTGTGTGTGTGTGTGTGTGGTGTATATATGTATATAAGGCAAGGTTTTTCAATATGCCCTACACGGGTAAAAATAAAGGGAAAACAATTTGAAAATGCAATTGGAGTCTTTCAGAAGGGTTATTTATAATCATTTATGCCTTTACCGGTTTCACAAGTTTCATGATTTTCAAAATCAAGAGAAATGTGTGGCTAAGCTGACTTGTAAATCGCTTATATATATATATATATATATATATATAACGAAGGAAATGTGGTAAGGAACCAGGTGGAACATAACGTACCAAAGTACTCAATACTTAGTGTAGTAAAGTGGGTAATAGACGGCTAATTCTGGACTTTTAGTCCAGAATTAGCCGTCGAAACGGCTTGAGCTCAGCCGTTGGGGTCCTACTCGTTCCTATATATATATATATATACTATATAGAGAGTTATAAACTCAAACAGTCTTTTACAATTAAATAGCTCAAAGAAATATTTCTGAGCCGTGAAATACAAATGAATATATGATAAACACTAATACAAGTATAAAAGTGTTTGTATTGCAAATGACCAAGTTAGCTAGATTGAAAAATACTAATTAAATTAATACAGTTTGCCTGTCTCGATTTAAAATAATAAATCAATAAAACACTTTTATACTTGTATTAGTGTTTATCATATATTCATTTGTATATATATATATATATATATATAGTTTGTTCGTTCGTCCCACGTGTTTCATGTATTTTTCTGGGTGCAATTTTGTTTTGTATATATATATATATGTGTGTGTGTGTGTGTGTGTGTGTGTGTGTGTGTGTGTGTGTGTGTGTGTGTGTGTGTGTGTGTGTGTGTGTGTGTGTGTGTGTGTGTGTGTGTGTGCGCGTGTGTAGCATTATCTCGAAGGCCTATCCTTACTTATCTTCCTTTCTTATCAGATAGTCTCTATTCGTGTGTGTGAGCATATCGACTGGTATATTTTATCTTCAGAATAAGACATTCTCATTTCGATGCAAATCTGATCTTTAGTACTTCAGGCTCAGTATGGGGTCTCACAAGCTAAAGAATAACATTTGCTTTTTCTTTTTCTTTTTCATTGGGAGTGGGCTAACGGTCTCTAAATAATATATATTACACAGACATATGGTGTGGGGTGTATGTATGTGTGTGTGTATATATATGTGTGTGTTTGTGTGTATGTGTGTATGCGTGTGTTTCAAAATGTGAGAATGCCGAACGCAAACATTAACTGTAATAACAGTCGATCGCTATAAATAACAGCAAAGAAAATCAGGTAACATAACCATAGAGTCGGAAAAAGTGTACAAAAACGCGTCGTGACTATATATATATATATATATATATATATATATATATATCACCTTGATCACCTTGACCGACCAGTCTGTCGGGCGTCCATTCGGCGCCGCTGGTCACAGCACGCCGTCCATTCCTCTCTGGATCGTGCTTTCCTCATCCATGTAGTCCCAATCATATTTCTAAAATCGTAACTCCACCTTCGTGGAGGCCTTCCGAGTGGTCGTTTCCGCTCGCACGGGTACCACTCGGCAACTGCGCGGGTCCACCGATTATCGGTGAACCGGGCGACGTGTCCAGCCCATCTGAACTTGCTACGCATATATTCCGTGATGACGTCCATCACGCCGAACTTCTGTCTGATGACTTCGCTCCTGATGTGCTCTCTCAACGAGATTCCTAGCATTGATCTCTCCGTGGCTCTTTGGGCTGTTACCTGCCTCTGCTCTTCTCTCTTCGTTGTAGCCCAAGTTTCACTGCCATATAACATTGCAGGTAAAACTGTGCTATTGAAGAGGTTGGCGCGGGTGGTCTTGTCCAACCTCCCCTTAGACACATCCCTTATGCCGTTGAACGCCTTCCATCCGGCCCTTTCTCTCCGCGAGATCTCCCTCTCAATGTTTCGGCGCATGTTCACTTCTTGTCCTAGGTAGACGTATTCCTCCACCTC
Organism: Eledone cirrhosa; assembly: GCA_964016885.1. NCBI lineage: Eukaryota > Metazoa > Mollusca > Cephalopoda > Octopoda > Eledonidae > Eledone > Eledone cirrhosa. The sequence continues at coordinate 200,428,728 of OZ024742.1, read as the reverse complement.
CTTTATTTCGTAACCGCCAACCACCATTCGACCTGTTGGTACGTTGTCGGACCGCATGAACTTCGTTTTCATGCGGTTCATTTTGAGACCTACTGCAGAGCTTTTGATGTCGAGCTCCGTCAGCATGGTCTGAAGCTGATCCGTGGTTTCAGCGATGAGTACGATGTCATCAGCGAAACAGAGGTGGGTAAGTATCTCGCCGTTGATGTTGACACCGCCTTGCCAGTCAATGCCTCTGATGATCTGCTCGAGACATGCGGTGAAAAGTTTTGGAGAGATCGTATCTCCTTGCTTCACTCCCTTCTCGACCGGCACTCGTACGGGTGATGACAGCAGAGCTATGTCGGTGGTGCATCCGGAATTCGCCTCCTTGAGCAGTTGAACGTATTGTGCCTCGACACCTTGCCTCTGCAGCAAGTTCAGCACTGCGTTGATTTCAACGCTGTCGAAGGCCTTCTCGTAGTCTACGAACGCGACGCAAAGAGGCATTTTGTACTCTTTCGCTCACTCAAGCAGTTGTGTCAGAGTAAATATGTGGTCCATCGTGCTGTAGTTTTTCCGGAAGCCGGCTTGCTCTCTTGGTTGCTGTTTGTCCAGATGACGTGATAACCTGTTCAGGATTATCTTCGTGAACAGTTTGTACACGTGAGACAGCAGGCATATGGGTTGGTAGTTCTTCAGATCTTCTCTATCGCCCTTCTTGGTATTCGACTCTTTCCACTGCGAGGGTATTCTTCCCTCGTCCAGATAGTGTGTGAATCACTCGGCGAGGATTTTCCAGAGCTGCTCTCCGCCTGACTTCAACACCTCCGATGTTATGCCGTCTTTCCCTGGCGCCTTTCCGCTTTTCATCAAGCCGACGGCTCTTTCGACCTCACCGACAAGGATGGGTGGCACATTCTCCTCCTGTTGGAGTGACGGCAATGGTTGCACATTCCCGGCAGACTTGAAGAGCTTGGGGTAGAAGTCTTCGCAAACTTTTTACACCTCACTCTTGTCGCTGACTGGTACTCCAGTTGTGTTCTTCAGGGCCGTCACCTCCGATCTGTAAATTGCCATGTCCTTCTCGCAATTCTGCGGCCTTCAGGAGCTTCTCTATCCGGTATGCCTCGAAGTCTCTCTTTAGTTGTTGACGTATCACTCTGGTGAGAAGTGAATATTCTAGGTGATCTTCAGGTGTCCTCTTCCTATTCTTCCTCTTCTCAAGCAACTTCATAGTTTCCTCCGAGACTCTTCCCTTCCGCTCCCTCGGGCACACACCCTTAGCCTTCCTCAAGCACTCCTTCAGTTTCCTTATCAGTGAGTCGTAGTCAGCGTCTATGCCGTCTCCTTGACGCCAGTTTTCCTGGATGGTGGCTTCCTGTAGCTGCGCCTCGTTGAAGACCCGGACGCATTCTCCCTTCGGCGCCAAATGCAGCACCTTCTTCTCCCTCGTCCGGTCGATGACGACCCCCGCCCTCACCAGACGATGATCGCCGCCAGTGCTGAATGGCGTTATGACGGAGACGTCCTGCAGTATGCGTCGCTTGTTGACCAGGATGTAGTCGATCTCGTTTCGGTGCTCAGAATTTGGCGATACCCAGATCCATCTCTTCTCCTTCTTCCTGAATAGGCTGTTTCCCATGTAGAGTCGTCTCGCCTCCGCCATGGTGACCAGAGGCTCTCCTCTCTCATTTCACTCTCCTAGGCCGAATATTCCGACATACTCTTCCCCTTGCCGTCCCTGTCCGACCTTTGCGCCGAAGTCTCCCATCACGACGGTGTAAGTAGACTTCACAGCTAGCACTTTGTCTCGCTGGCGATAGAATTCTTCCACCCCACCGTCGTCGCCGGCACTTGTGGGAGAGTAGGTCTGGACGATCTTGAGGGTGGCCTTCCCTGAGAGGTTCACGTTCAGTACACCAATCCGTGACGATATGAACTGGCAAGAAGCGACCTTCGAAGCCCATTCCTTGTTTACGATGAACCCTATACCTCCGACCGATCTGGCACCCTCTGCTTTCCTGAGTCTCACGGCCACCCCACTGGCTGGGCGGGCTGGCCAGTACCTCTTCAGTTTAGCTAGCTTTTGAACTCTAGAAGATGATCAATCATCTCTAGGACCAATAGTCTGATACCTGTGTAGCATGGTAAAACCTGCCAGAACATTGAGTCCCGCTACCATAGCTATCAGACAGCCAGAGTCACCGCTGCGCCACTTATATATATATATATATATGTGTGTGTGTGTGTGTGTGTGTGTGTGTGTGTGTGTGTGTGTGTGTGTGTTACTGGTACATTACTGGTACTTTATTTTATCGACCCCGTAAGGATGAAAGGCAAAGTTAGCCTCGACGGGATTTGAACTCAAACCGTAAAGGGACGTAACTATGCTAGAAAGCATGGCGTCCAACTCTCTACCGATACTGCCAATTAATAAGGCCAGTTACTACAACGGTGCCATACCATGTACGTACGTTTCGTTAGCCCTGAGGACCAACTTGCACAAACAATGCCGATGAAACATACGTACCTGGTATGGCGTCCTTGTAGTTACTGGCCAATATATATACATATATATATATATATATATAAATATATATATACAAATTAAAATGAAGAATTAGAAATAGGACTATCCATCATCAGTGATCTACTAACCATCATAGATATTTCTTCGCACTAAAGACCAGATACCTCAGGCTAGCGCGAACAATGACGAAAATAAGTTATTGGGATAAAAAGAATTGGGTGGAGAAAGAGAGACAGGTAAACAAACATGAATGGTGAGGCAACGTAAAGAGTGGACAATTGAGAAAATCAAGTTAATGATTCATTTGAACATAAGAACTTGCAAATATTGACGAGAAGACGAGAGACTCTTCCCAACCATGCGAAAGTAAGCGAGGAAAGAATTACGCACGGTGTGGGACGATGGATGAAGTGAGAGAGAGGCTGAGTAGCAGAGAGTGAGTGAGTGAAAGTGTGAGGAAGAGGCTAGCCGAGAGAGGGTGACTAGCAGAGGGGGTTAATGAAAGTAAGAGAGAAAGGCGAGAGAGAAAGAGGATAGAAGTAAGGGAAGAGAAAAAGACAGGTCACAGCGAAAAGGAAAGCATATAGGAATGAAAATAGGAGTGCTGTGTTGTTGCAAATTTGATATCAAAATTAAAATGAAGAATTAGAAATAGGACTATCCAGCATCAGTGATCTACTAGCCATCATATATATTTCTTATTAAAGACCAGATACCTCAGCCTAGCGCGAACAATAACTAAAATAAGTTATTGGGATAAAAAGAATTGGGTGGAGAAAGAGAGACAGGTAAACAAACATGAATGGTGAGGCAACGTAAAGGGAGGAAAAAATGAGAAAATCAAGTCAATGATTCATGTGAACATAAGAACTTGCAAATATTGACGAGACAACGAGAGACACATCCCAACCATGTAAGTACATACTTACTACGTGTATTTATAGCAGTAGCACTAACACAGCTTGATTCAAAAGTTGTTTATGGAAGCAGGTGCAATATGTTTGGCTCTTCTGCTCCTGTATCGAGTCTTCTTCTACACCAGACTCATCCAGTGTTGCGTACAGAGCCTTGCCTGGGGTGTTAAGTTTTCAAGGTCGTTGAGTGTGCATGAATCTTCAAGATTGTAGCAAACTAGAAGGTGCTACATAATTTGTAATTGTCCGCCGTGGCAGTTGGAATCATCATCGGCGGCATATCCCCATTTCTGAAGGTTGGCTCTACAGCGACCAGCAGCTGTTCGGAGGGAATTCGGACAGGACAAAAAGAGACAGGCATCACTAGAGCCACTGGAGAGGGATTATGAGAGAGAGAGAGAGAGAGAGAGAGAGAGAGAGAGAGAGAGAGAGAGAGAGAGAGAGAGAGAGAGTGAGCCAGTGTTCCATGTTGTTAAGGTGACTCACCACAGAGACAGGCGCTGATTAGAAGCTCTGTTGTTCAGTGGTTCGACTGAAAGCTTTGTATTAACTTGAGCCTCTTTGCACCGAATGAGTAAACGTTATAAATACTATAATATTTGGCGTTTTCATGCGGTAACTGAAGTAGTTGTGAGACTCTATAGTCACCAAAATGACAACCCATCTATGCACGGGAACTCAGAAATCCTTTTGGTGTTGGAGTCTGGGCGCATAGTAAATTCACTGGGTGTGAAAAACCCGAGCTGTTATGACAGCATTCTTCTAAGAGGGGCGAGCTCTGAAGTGAAACCTGCATTTTACATAATTACTATTCACCTTTCTTATGTTTGTCATTAGATAATAATCATTGTGACGTAGAAAGTGGTACTCGTGTTGTACAAACTCTCTATAATCTATGATGTACAGATGTCTCCTTTGCGATCTTCTCGTCTGTCATTCTATCTCTCCGGCCAATAAATACCGGTACTCAAACTTTTTGGTGTCATGTCGACAATGGACCTATTGCTGCATCTATTTGGGTGTCATACGAATTTGTGTCAGTGAAATACCACCACTTTCGTAGTTTCGTCACCTTGGGAGATATAATATAGAAGAGAGCAGTCACTGTTCCCCAGGTGTTCTATATTGGAGTGTTGTCAAAACCACATCACGAGACATCATGACACACACACACACACACACACACACACACACACACACACACACACACACACACACACACACACACACACACACACACATATATATATATATATATATATATATATATATATATATATATGAAAATAGAGAAATTAATGTAAGCAAGAAGCCAACAGTAATTCAGACATATAAGTGACTATTACGTCAAGATGAAAAATATTTAACGTAAGATATGGGAAAATAAATATATATATATATACACACACAGATATGCATATATACACATAAATAAATAAATATATATATATATATATATATATATATATATGAACGGGTGAGAAACCCAAAAGCACGCATTTCATCCGTTCCCATGTCGATTCAATTTGGATTGCCTCGGAAACATAACCTTATTATGTAACAAGCTGTCTGATGATGTCACGACACTCGCACACAGAACAGTGTGACCAGTGTCGCCATTGAAATATATATCACAGCATTATTATTAAAGGACTTGGGCGGTGGATTGGCAGTATCGGTAGAGGGTCGGACGCCATGCTTTCCAGCATAGTTACGTCCCTTTACGATCTGAGTTCAAATCCCGCCGAGGTTGACTTTGCCTTTCATCCTTACGGGGTCGATAAAATAAAGTACCAGTAATGTACTGGATAATTGCTGGCCTTGTGCCTAAAGTAGAAACAATTATTATTAAAGGACTTGAACATCTGAAACTACTTTGCTTTTCCTTATTCGTTATATATATATATATATATATATATATATATATATATATATATACACACAGTTCAAGAGTAACCAATCTTAAAGAGAGAGATTGAGATAGTAGAGGAGATATGAGAGGAGAGATTGGTGAGTTAGTTAGAAGCCGAAGCGTAAAGGCATGTGCTCAATGTGCAATATGCAGTAGAAAGCAGCTAGGTGGCTGGTTTCATGCAGAAGTTAGGTGCGCAGAGCTGGAAATATTCATTAGTTAAGCAAAACAAGACCACAAATTTCACAAGGAAGACATTATTAAAAGATTGTCAACATATTTTAGTTTGATCTAAGGAATGTAGAGAATAATAATAATAATATTAATAATAATAATGTCCGTTTACAATTGTTTCGCTACTCCATATAATATTTCTGGATCAGATGACTATATATCATAATTGATCTGGTTCAGTTGAAAATAATTAACATATTTAAAAAACAGAATGGCTCATCGGAACTTCAAAGGAATATAAATTAAAATAATGGGATAATGTTACATAATATAATGTTCCATATATTGATTTATACTATGGTGTCTTGGTTGCATCAGCTGTCAGCCATAATCAAGCAGTATTCATCTGTCGAGACTGCATTGTGTGAGATCTGCCTATGGGTAACAAGATGGCTGCCAAAGGGCATATTTACCTTACTCGTAAGGTAAATATGCCCTTTGGTATGCCTAAGGTAAATATGCCCTTTGAAAGCAGGGGTTACTCCTTACAAAGTCAGCAAGTGGGGTGTTTCAGCCCTTGTCTACCCCCTCCCCGAGTCATTATGGGGTTTGAGGGCGAGGTAAGTCCTACGCAATCTGTGTTTGCATGCAGTTACCAGTTCGTCTTTCTTGTTTAGGAGTTGGTTCTTCGAAAACAGAATTTGTAATGTTTCCTCCGAGCATAAGTTACACGGACGGCATCCTCCCGTGTAAGTGTTAGCTCTGGACAGTAAGCTCCAAGTAAGATTGTAGGTTATATTATTATCTTTGCGGTCCCAGATGTAGCCCGAAAGTTTAGTGGCGTGACGCCGGGCCGGGTTTCGGAAAGTATGTCCGTGTAGGTAGAGCCGGGTCTTGAAGTCACAAGCGGTTAATCCTATATAAGCTTTGTTGGAGATGTCTGTCCTCACGTTGCACTGGTAGATCACATTACGATCTCGGCATCTGTTGTTGAGGCGGCAAAGGGATGTATCAGGACAGTTACACCTCCTGGTCGGCTCTCCACTGCTGTCTAGGTTATTTCTTCCATATGGGTTGAGTTTTTTGTTGTTAGAGGAGAGGATGTTTTGTGCAAAGTTAGGTGTGGTGCTGTAGGAGAGTTTGATGGCGTTTTTGTTGATTATGTTGTGGTAGCGGTGTTGTAGTGGGGAGTGTTTTTCGATGAGCCTAAAGAAGATTTTCCCGATAGGTGTTGTCACCTCGGCATTGTGAGGAGGATTGGACCACGTTACGTTGCGTGAGCGGCGGTGTCGCCTGCTGGTTCCGCTAATGGAAGCTGGATAATAGGATATTTCCTCCCGGAAGCCACTCCGCTTGAGGGCCTGGTTGTAATAAGGCGCATGTTCATCGAATATCTGCTCATTAGCGGACAAACGAGATATGCGGAGGGAGATGTTTTTAACCAGGTTATTGGTGATGTTTCTAGGATGGTTCGACCGGCGGTGGATGTAATGCAGGTTGTCGTTTGGTTTCCTGTATGGGTAGTACAGATCATTATCGAGGTTAAGGGTAATCTCCAGGAAGTTTACTCGGGTTAGGGACGTTTGTAGGGTTATTTTAAATCCCCAGTCGCGGAAGAAGCTGATTAATTGTTTACGGACCCAGTCTGTACTACTGGGGTTGTACCCTTTCAGGGTAAGGAGCCCATCATCACGGTACAATCCACCGCCGAATGCAGGAAACATTTCGGTGAATTTAAATAGTAGGAATAATCCTATAAGATCTGTGACCTCAGCCGAATCCGTCGCGCCCATACTGACGTCGAAGGGGGAGTCGGGAGCTCTCTTTATCCATTTGGAGTTGTCGAAAAGTAGGACTGTCTTCCTGGCGTGGAGGATGATATTTCTTTCCTGGTCGGTGATGGACGTGAGTGTTTCGGCAAAGTCCAAGGAGTGGTAAGGTAATTGAAGCATAGTAACTCTCTATGTCAAACTGGATGAATTTTGTGTCTCGTTTGTCCTCCATATTGCTGAACCATGAGATTACCCTCCTGGGTGCTGACCCATAGGCTAAGTCTCGCGTTTTGCTTAACTTTTGGTATAACGCGGTCTAGGATTTTTTTTACTGATTCTCCCTATGTCGGACTTTATTGGGTTTATAAACCTGGTGGATGGTTTACGGTCGAAGTCGGATTTGTGGTCCTTCAGTGTGAAGTAGGGAGTCCGTGGGTCTAGGGGTTCAGTGCGGTCGGCGACCCCGAGGCTGGAGGTAATTTGTTGTCCATCTCGATTTATGTCCTCGATACTTGAATGGTTAGCCTTTTTATAGGTGGAGTTTAGGCTGCTCCTGATCAGTGTGTGGTATCTGTCGGGGTTGACGAAGTAGAGGTTACCAGTTTTATCCGAGTGCACCATGACGTCGTTGGTGTTTTCATACTCTGTTAATTTGCTACGGAGTTTTTGTAGGAATCTGTGGTGTCTGGGTTTGAATTTAATGCTCTTGACCAGTTGGAAAAGGTCATTCTCGAAGGGTGAGAGCATAGGGTTCGGAGGGGGAGATTTGTAGGTATTAAATCCGAATCTCTCCTTGGTATCGAAGTCCGGATTGTCGCAATATCGGTCGTAGAAAAAAGTTCTCCATCTTAGTCTTTTCGCAAAGGGGTCGATTTTTTGTGTGAGCATCCGAAGGTAAAGTTTTCTCGGTGGAACTGGGATGTTCTTGGTGGAGAAGTCGATGTTGTGTTTTCGCATGGTGCGGGTGAAAGAACTTGAGCTTAGCGGAAAAGTCTGGATACGGCGTGGTAGGGTCGGAAAGTGCTCTACTACGGAAATAGGAGCTAGATAACGAAGGAAATGTGGTAAGGAACCAGATGGATCATAACGCACAAAAGTATTCAATACTTAGGGTAGTAGAGTGGGTAATAGGAACAAGTATGACCCCGATGGCAGAGCTCAAGCCGTTTCGACGGCTAATTCTGGACTAAATAAGAATTTTTAGCCTGGTAAATAAATAGCCGAACTTCTCAGGGGGTAATTCCATATATGGGAAGATAGTAATAGTCAAAAGAATTGGTCAAAGATTTGTGTGTCTTTACAACAAATTTTTTGCCAATCCTTTTGACTATTACTATCTTCCCATATATGGAATTACCTCCTGAGAAGTTCGGCTATTTATTTACCAGGCTAAAAATTCTTATTTAGTCCAGAATTAGCCGTCGAAACGGCTTGAGCTCTGCCATCGGGGTCATACTTGTTCCTATTACCCACTCTACTACCCTAAGTATTGAGTACTTTGGTGCGTTATGGTCCATCTGGTTCCTTGCCACATTTCCTTCGTTATATATATTATAAGGAGCCGGTATCCTGACGGCTCTTACCCTTTCAACAGCTAGTTCCAGACTGAATCTGAGACTAGTTGTTATATATATATATATATATATATATATATATATATATATATATATATATATATATATATATATATATAAACGACAAAAGCTTGGTCGTCGGGGTCCCGACTGGGGTGGTAAAGTGTAGTGCATATGTTTGTATGTGAGTCTGTATGAATATGTATAAACTTAAGCTCGTTTTTGTGTAGTATAATGTGCAGTGTATGTGGCGCCTTAATCCTTATTAAGCCCCCTCGTAAAAGATTCACACACAGACACACACACACAAAGAGAGATAAAACTGAGTGGTGGGTAAATATGTAATACATAATACAGACAGACTACGCGGCGTGGAGGCAATAGAGAATGGGGAAAAGGACAGTGGTAAGGTGGACAGAGCAGAAAAATTAATGATACATGGACTTTGATCAGCTAATTAGAGTTGCTATTAATACGACGTTGTAATCTCTTTAATCAGACATTTGAAGAGAAGCTATATGCAATCTTTGAAGTTTCTAGATGATTCTAATGAAATCCGATACCGCCTTCTATTAATGTCTACAGCGGATATCACTAATCTGCAGTTATTAATCCGTCAACAGATGGTGTTGCTTTCGGTCGAATATTGTTGCGGCGACGAGCGAGGAATTAAGTCGTGTGTGTATTTGGGTGCGTGTGTGTTTGTCTGTCTGTGACTGCGTGTTTACAATCTGTTTTATACATACATGCAAACATGCATGCATACATACATACATACATACATACATACATACATACATACATACATACATACATACATACATACATACATACATATACAGGGTGTCCCAAAAAATGTATACACACTTCACCAACATTCTAATAAATATTACCTGTAAAGGCAATTAAAGTATGTATACATTTTTGGTGACACCCTGTATATATATATATATATATATATATATATATATATATATATATATATATATATATATATATATATATATATATATATATATATATATATATATATATATATATATATATATATATATATATATATACATATATATATATATATTCATACACGTAACATCTATTACGCTACCTTAGGTTTCAAGTTATAGGTGTAAAAATAATCTGTAGACAATACACGACGAACAGAAGGCATAAAGCAGACCCACGATATTGGCCTTTTATCAGGCGTAGATGCAAGATATCTGAACGAGATTTCTGGGTGAGATCCTGCATGAAAAGTGGACATAATCACAAGAATATGTTAATCAATTGTCAAGTGGAAGCGACTTTTGTGTATTCTTGAAGAGATAGTAATGCGATATGCTGAAATATGGCATAAATGTGAGTGTGTTTATGTGCTCGATTGTTTGTAAGTTGGGTCAATTGTTAGTATGTTGTAAAGTGTGTAAAAAAAATAAAGATGTCATGAAGTGCAAAGTATTAATATTGACAAATGATGGTGGATGTAGCACTTCTGTTTGTAATGACTAAATATCCGGGCCGTAGTTTTTCCCTAATGAATGTAAGTAAATACCTCTCGAAGTGTAAACAACCCTCAAGAGCATTCTGCACTGTCGTGTACAGCCTGCAGATGATTTCCGCGCCTAAGCCTTGAAACCTAAGATAGTTTAATAAACATTACGTGTATGAATTATAATAAAACAGCTTTTTTTCATTATATAGAGAGATCTTTCCACTACACATTAATATAATAGGTCTTGGATTTTTTATTTCAAATCTCTCACTGAACGATCATAGAGCCGCATGATCGTTATATTATATAGCCATCTCTTTTGATATTTATATACTGTGTGTGTGTGTGTGTGTGTGTGTGTGTGTGTGTGTGTGTGTGTGTGTGTGTGTGTGTGTGTGTGTGTGTGTGTGTGTGTGTGTGTGTGTGTGTGTGTGTGTGTGTGTGTGTGTGTGTGTGTGTGTGTGCGTGTGTGTCTGCGTGTGTGTCTGCGTGTGTGTCTGCGTGTGTGTACGTGTGTGTACGTGTGTGTGTGTGTGTGTGTGTATGAAAGTTGCTTTTGAAGCATTTTGAATCGCATACGAGAAAGTAAAAAGGGATGTCAGGAAAGGCATTGCTGTTACATTTCCAGACAGCAAAGGTCCTCCTATGGCGCCGACATGCAGCGTCTGTGCAAGACTGTCTCAGCAAAGCTGAACTCAAAGGTCATCTTCGCAGTCATAAAGTGAGACCAGTGGTTGACTACCAGGCTGTTGTCGGAGATACTACTCATCATACCTGTCAAACATGTGGAAAGAGTATAAATCAGCAGGAGGGCTCAAAC
>OZ024742.1:200405058-200407558 GCA_964016885.1 Eledone cirrhosa | reverse complement strand
ATAGATTTTGAGTGATGAGCATTTGTTGGAGACCCTCATTTATATATAGCAAATAAAAAACATCGTCTTGAAATGCACATATGCATATAGTGCGAACTTGGTTGGTTATAATTTATTCATAACGAAAAAATATTATATTATATTATAGGGTGGTGGATTGGCAGTATCGGTAGAGGGTCGGACGCGATGCTTTGCAGCAAAGAGTTACGGCCCTTTATGGTCTGAGTTCAAATCCCGCCGAGGTTAACTTTGCCATTTATCATTACGGGGTCGATAAAATAAAGTACCAGTAATACACTGGAATAATTGCTGGCCTTGTGCCAAAAGTAGAAACAATTATATTATATTATATACATATAGATATGGTGACATGAGTAGACCTGTCTTGGCTTGTTTTTTTTTCTCTAAAAAATTTCGTTTCCGCCAATGCTCGTCTCCTCAATCTTTCAATTTTTTTCTTTAATTTCTAGTTCTATTTTCTTATGAAGAACGTTAAGACTCTTTTCCTACTACATCAAGCATAAAACTAATAATATATTTCTTCATTGTACTGTGTCGTTTGCTTTGTTATTTCTGTTTGGTTTTTGCATACATACATACATGGTGGCTGCCAACTCGTTTTCGAGTACGGCCACTACTTTATATCCATGTAGGAGAACCCCCACCGATGCGCTGAACGAGTGTGATTTTTTAGTCCAGCCAGCGACTTGAAAACTCTGGTACAAACACTACACTTGTGACAATTATTGACACATAGTGCTGGGCCCATGGCACCATGTGACGACAATTGCAGATAGATCTCCAGATATAAAGCAATGCCTGTGCCGTGAAGCTTTTATAGTGAGCAAAGGCACTGCACAAAGCCAGTCCCACTCCCTTAACCAAGATGATATTTACCAAAAAGAATAACAAGTCAACATCATTGGATACCATCAGGGTTGCAGGTGTTATATCAGAGTTTTCCTTCTCCTAGAATTCTGCCTTGACAAAGGCTAAGGGGTCATCTCTACCGGTGATTTTGGATGGCCATTGAGCTCCTTTGCGCTTTGACTTTGACAGGTTTTGTTTTAGTCCTTTAGGATGTCCAAAGTCACCCTCCTCACCAAGAAACCATACATACATACATACATACATACATACATACATACATACATACATACATACATACATACATACATACATACATGTATGTATAGTGCTGGGCCCATGGTACCATGAGACCCAAGGTGTCGTGTGAGATCACTACTCGACCTGCATACCCTTCCACAAACATTACATGTCGTCGACTGATGAACACTTATAGCTCCAAAGGTGCCTGCTTCCCTGTCATTGTGCACTCTCAGGTGACTCTTTAGACCTGCCATGCTCAGACAAACCCTATTACAGGTCTCACATGTCAGGTCAGGCCGTCTGTCAGTGCCTTCGGGAAGGCCAACATGGATTCCTTTCCGGACATCTCTTTTTAGTGTCGCGTGCCTTCTTCTTGTTTCCTCAAATAGACTCTTACCACTAGCCACTGCTTTCCTCCAATGCGTTCGGTCGCTAGCGCATGCTTCCCAGTGCTCACAAGGGATGTTACTTTTCTTAAGCGCCCCCTTGATGCAGTCCTTAAAACGCATCTTGGGTTTGCTCGCGTTCCTTTTTCCCATTTGGAGCTCTCCATACATACATACATACATACATACATACATACATACATACATACATACATACATACATACATACATACATACATACATACATACGTGTGTGTGTGTGCAAGTATGTATGTATCTACATATAGATCCGTGTGTGGCTTTACTATAATCTCGTGGTGGTTTTACCTTACATCTTGCTGTGATTCGATGCCACCTAGTAGCAGTAATATATTGGGGGGGGGGGGGGGTGTTCCTTAATTTAGTGTATCACAAGACCACCTCGCACCAACACACACACACACACTCATCCAACCTTCACAACATTTGGCTCAGTTCCCAAGTAAGAAAGAAACCATTATTAACATAGACATAACATATTTGAAAATCTTGCCGCGTTGCCAGATTTGTCCAACGGTTCCTGCCTTAAGGAATTCAAGTTGAGCAGCACTTCACCACCAACACCCCCACCATTACCAGTACTACCTTTAGCACTGCTGCCGTCATCTCCAACACCACCACTACAACTACTATCTCCACCACTACCAGCTTCGCCACCAACACGCCTGCTATAATCCTATAATCCCCACCACTAACAAAACCTCCCCGAGCACTGCCACCATTATCCCCAGCACCACCACCATCGCAACAACTACCATCATCACCACCACTACCAGCTTCACCACCAACACCATCTCCACTATCACCTCAACTACCAACGACGCCACCACCAGCAGCATCCTAACCGCAATCCCGACTGAAAACACCACCAATAACACCACCACCGCCAAAATTACCAATACTACCACCACTATCACCTTCCCCCTCCACCACTGCCACTACAACCATCACCACCCACAACACCA
>OZ024742.1:200392558-200400058 GCA_964016885.1 Eledone cirrhosa | reverse complement strand
GGAGAGGTGGTAGTACATTATAAGCCTTCGCCCCTTCACCAGATGGTCATTAGTAGACCGAGTTGCCATCACTTGAGGGCGACTGACCGAGGTGAAAGCAGCTAGTTCGTCAGTCGTCCTCTCTGATTTTCGGACCCATGGATTTTATATATTCCTTTGTTATATTTCGAATACCTGATGATATCACCGGATTCATACGGAACCCGGTCATTGAAATGATCATAGTATAATAAACTTTTCAAAGATTTACACCAGTCCATCCTCCTGTTATTTTATTTGTAATAATTAACTCCGTATTAGCACCACCAACTACACAAACGAAGACGGGTGAAATGCACTACGTTGAGTACTCCCCATAATATTACATATATATATGTATATATATATATGTATGTATATATATATATATATATGTATATATATGTATATATATATATATATATGTATATATATGTATATATATGTATATATATATATATATATATATATATATGTATATTATATATATGTGTATATATATATGTATATATATATATATGTATATGTATATATATATATATGTAGAGAATTAGTATATCTACCAACATATGTATACAGATGCATACCCATGCTATCAAATATATATGTTATGTCTTAGTACCTTTGTGGTTCTATGCAGGGGGGGTGCAGAACAATTATATGAAAGACGTAAAATAAGAAAATTTTAAAAATTAAAAATTAACTTACTAAAATTTTCACTCCTACTAATTAGTTTCTGTAAGGGAATAAATATAGTTACGCAATGCAACTATAGAGAAGTCCTTACGTCATCAGGGAGTCTATTCTCAGATAAGTTCCCAGGCAATGCGCGGACACTAGGAACCCATATAAAAATAATAATTCAGATGTTGGTAGATATACTAATTCTCTATATTTATCTCCAAATTATTTGTTGAGCGAAACTTGCCAAAATTTACTGCTATGGTTCGTGGTAGTAGTTAGGCTCTTGTCATAATACCACCCCACTCCTCACTGATTAACCTCAGTGTCACGTGATTGATTCTTTAGAATTTGCCACTGACCAAGTAGGCAGTGAATTTTTTCAGTGCCCTGGAATTTAGTCCCCGCTAGCTTTATTCCATCCACTGAATTATTATTTTTATATGAGTTCCTAGTGTCCGCGCATTGCCTGGGAACTTAGCTGAGAATAGACTCACTGATGACGTAAGGACTTCTCTATAGTTGATTTGCGTAACTATATTTATTCCCTTACAGAAACTAATTAGTAGGAGTGAAAATTTTAGTAAGTTAATTTTTAATTTTTAAAATTTTCTTATTTTACGTCTTTCATATATATATATGTATGTATATATATACATATGTATATATATATATCATTGTGAATTGACAGTATCGGTAGAGGGTTGGACGCCATGCTTTCTAACATAGTTACATCCCTTTACAGTCTGAGTTCAAATCCCGCCGAGGTTAACTTTGCCTTTCATCCTTACGGGGTCAATAAAATAAAGTACCAGTAATGTACTGGGTAATTGCTGGCCTTGTGCCTAAAGTAGAAACAATTATCTATAAAAGGCAGGTTGTTGTGTGTGTGTGCATGTTCCATGTTTATATATTTGCACAATTTCAAACCGATTCGACTCAAAGTCTGTAAGAATGTTGTAAATCGTCTAACTTAGACCAACGACTATTTATTTCATTCAAACTCACCCACAATTACGGAAATACGTGACGCTTTACCCCCTCTAATACCTTCTGATTACTCTGCCTAACGCCTTAAAATTCGAAAAAAAAAAAAATACATGCTGGAACCTACCCACTCCTTACTAATTTCCTTTAGAGAGAGAGAGAGAAAAAAATAAAGGAGTGAGCTAGAGAGTGAGAGACAGAGACAAACGTTAAATACATGACGCTTACATTTTATACCAAACTACAATTATTCAAAAGCAACAGAAATGTATTCAACAATCTCTTATTACGCTTATACGCTTAAAATCTTTTTTTAAAACATCTATCATTCAACTCACACACAATTACATTTTGTGTATAACATATTTACACGTTTATTGAGTGAAAAAAAAAACCACATCGGGATTTTTGGCCAAACAACTTCAAATTGCTGACAGAAGCGCGCTTTCAACAAACTGAGTTATTTATTTGCCGTTCGTTCTCCCATTTTTCCCCTGCGGAACGCAGACAGTTTTCAGCATTATACTTTCAAAGGCAATTTTGCTGTAGAAGTAACTTTCACCCTTTCTTTTTCACATAAAATGCCACCTAAAAAGAGAAGTCGCCTCGGTCGCCATACCGCGTCAGCGGCGGCGCAGAGGGCGATTACAGCAAACGAGCCTCCGAGGAAACTGCTTTAAGACTTTCACAGAGCGCCTTCCGTTCAGCGGAATGCAGAGCTGCTGAAAGTTTTCAACAACGCACCGCACGCCTAGCCAAGTTGGCTTCATACGACGCCTCGAGACGTGCTGCGATGTGCGATTCAGAGCGGGCGATACGTCATTCCAAATAAAAGGCTTCTACTGCTACTTCCAGGGCTTCAGAGGGCCCGGAACAAAGGTCGACTCGCCTGAATAGAAACGCTGCTGCTACTGCTGCTTCCAGGGCTTTGGAAGGTTTGGAACAGCGGACGAATCGCCATGCTAGGAACGCTGCGGCTATGACTGCTTCCATGGCTTCTGAAGATGCAGACGGGCGCTCCATTAGGATTGTAAGGGTGGCTTCTGCTACTGCTGCGAGAGCTTCCCACGACCCACAGGAGCAACATTCTACGTTGGAGCGGAACAGTCGACGACAAGAAGCTGCCCGCGGTGTGACGAGCCCCAACAGCCCATACTGGCACCTACGGGCTTTCAAGTATGAGCCCAACGTTAACTACTCGATGCGTGCCGACATAAATATAGAGGAAATGCGCTTCAATTGCAAATTCTGCAATGCTAAAAAGTGGGCTGGGGAGCCACCTGCATTGTGCTGCTTAAACGGTAAGGTCAGCTTGCCCCCTCTTGGTGAACCACCAGAGCCTTTGAAGGAACTACTTACTGGTTCTACCTCAAGGTCATCCAAATTCCTTCAACTCATCAGGAAGTACAATTGTGCGTTTCAAATGACTTTTTCGGGGCTAACGTTGTCAGAGAAAGTGGTTGGATGCCTACTTTCAAGGTCCAGGGGCAGGTGTACCATCTTATTGGGTCGCTCCAGCCACTACAAAATTGCAAGCCTTCGTTTCTTCAAATTTACTTCATTTCTAACTACAGTAGGCAAGTTGATTCACGGTTCGGCGTTATTCCAACACCTGCAAACACTGACGCTGACACTTTTGAAAGGGACGTGCTGCTCGGTCTTCAAAACATGCACAACAGTTATATTCGCAGCTTCAAATACGCATTGGAAACAAATCCTTCACCAAACTTCACCATTGTCATCGATGCTGACAAAAGACCTTCTGGGGAGCACACACGCTGTTATAACGCTCCTTCGTGCAATGAAGTGGCCGTAGTTATCCATGGTGAACAGCACAATAAGCGAGACATAGTTCTTCAAAGTCGTGACAGTGGTCTTCGACGTATTAATGAGACGCATCGTTCATACGACGCCCTGCAGTATCCCCTTCTTTTTGCATACGGAGAAGACGGGTACCATTTCGGCATTCCTCAGCGCAAACCAAACGAGCCCACTACTGCGACATCTAAAACTGTTTCATGCATGGCTTTATACTCCTACCGCTTCATGACGAGGCCTAACGATTTCAGCACCCTGCACAGGTCACGGGAACTGTTTCACCAGTTTGCAGTTGACATGACTGCAAAGATGGAGTCGGAGAGACTGTGCTTCATAAAATTGAATCAGAAGCAGCTGCGCTCAGACTCCTACATCCATTTGCGTGACGGCATCAGGAATGACACTGACCCCAGGAACATCAGCAAAATGTGCATTCTCCCCTCAACATATACGGGGGGGGGGCACATGCACGAGCGAACACAGGACGCTATGACGTTCGTTCGGCATTATGGGCGCCCCGATTTATTCATCACGTTTACGTGTAACCCCAAGTGGGTTGAGGTTACGCGGGAACTTATCCCATGGCAGCAGCACTGCCATCGGCATGATATTATTGCCAGGGTTTTCAGGCAGAAGTTGGCTAAGCTAATTGATCTAATAAAAAGAGGGAAGGTTTTCGGGCCTGTTAGGTGCCACATGTATACTGTTGAGTGGCAAAAGAGAGGGTTGCCACACGCGCACATTTTGGTTTGGTTGGTCACCAAAATAGACCCTACATTCTAGATGACGTCATCGCAGCGGAAATACCGGACCCCGTTGTTGACCGGCAGCTGTACGACATTGTGAAGGCACACATGGTGCACAGTCCGTGCGGTCCCGGTTTTCAAGAGTTCTCTTCATGCCACAAGGACCATGTGTGCACTAAACGATACCCAAAGAGGTTTGTTGAGGAGACCCAGACCGGCGGCGACGGATACCCACTGTACAGACGAAGGCGGCCTGAGAACGGTGGATTCACTATGACGTTACGGGGTCATCAAGTTGATAATAGGTGGGTGGTCCCGTACTGTCCATTTCTGATGAAAACGTTCAACGCTCATATAAATGTGGAGTTCTGTCATTCAGTGAAGTCGATAAAGTACATGTGTAAATATGCTAACAAGGGTTCCGACGCTGCCATGTTCGGCCTTCAAAACGACAATAGCAGGGACGAGGTCTCAGAGTACTTGGCAGGTCGATATATCAGCAGCGGTTCATTTGATAAACGGCCAGCGGGCTTACTTTACTGAACAGATTGCTGCTCATTTGGCGGCCAATCCAAAAGAAACAACTTTGACTGGTTTTTTTACGCTTTGCCAACTTGACACATTTGCAAAAACACTTTCATACCCTCAGGTCCCGTCCTACTACGTGTGGTCAAACAACACTTGGGTGCGTAGGAAGTCAGGTCAGGATGTTGAAGGACATCCTGGTGTCAAGTTTGACAGTTGTCTAGGAAGAGTGTACACTGTACCTCCCAACCAGCATGAGTGTTTTCACCTGCGCCTTCTCCTCCGTGAGGTTTTTGGCCCACAAAGCTTTCGAGACATAAGAACTGTTGACGGTGAATTATGTGATACTTTCCGGGAAGCCTGCTTTAGGCGTGGCCTTTTGGAGGATGATTCACAATGGGGCGCCACTATGGCAGAGGGCGTTTTGTTGAAATCTCCTAAAAGACTAAGATCGCTTTTCGCTATTCTACTCCTATGGTACGACTTGGGTGATCCGGCCTCTTTATGGCTTAGCTACAAAGATTACATGTCTGAAGATTTCCTGCGTCACGCTCAGTTGCTAAACCCATCGGTGGAGGTCGCGTACAGGGACTTCATTTACAACAGGGAGCTGCTTGAAATCGAAGATACTGTTCTCGATATGGGCGGTAGTGCGTTGGCTGTGTATGGCCTACCTTCAACAAACCGGGAAGGCGCAACACTCTGTCTTAGGATTTGCTGCGTGAGACATCTTATAATGTTGACAAGCTTGCCCAGTACATAGTGGAGAATGAGCCAAAGCTCCTTCCAGAACAGAAATTCGCTTACAACTCCGTTGTTAATTCTGTCCGGGGCAAAGCTGGGGGGACTGAGAAAACTTTTGTCACCAAATTAATTGCCTTAGCTGTTGCCTCATCTGGAATTGGGGCTACTTTGTTGCCGGGCGGCAGGACAGCTCACTCCTATTTCAAGCTCCCGCTTGACTTAGCGAAGACTGAGACACCCATTTGCAACATCAGTAAGAGCTCCGATCAGGCAGAAGTGCTCAGACGATGCAAGCTTATAGTTTGGGACGAATGTACGATGGCCTACAGAGGTGCTCTTGAGGCGCTCGATAGAACTCTGAGAGACATCAAAGACTCTACGGCTCCCATGGGAGGCATAACACTTCTTCTTTCAGGGGACTTCAGGCAAACGCTTCCCGTTATTCCCAAGGGGACTAGAGCCGATGCAGTACGTGCGTGTCTTAAGTCATCCGCATTGTGGCCCCTGGTGAAGACTCTGAAACTTCACACTAACATGTGTGCTCATATGCGAGGTGATATCGCATCAGCAGCATTTTCTCACACCCTCCTTGCACTTGGCGAAGGCAAAACGCCCGGGGATGAAAAGGTTAATATTGCCATCGACTCATTTTGTACTGTTGTTAGTACGCCTTCTGATCTCAGGGATGCAGTGTTCCCAGATCTCCAAGCAAATTATCAGAATATGGATTGGCTTGTCCAAAGGGCTATTCTGGCCCCGAGGAATAAAACTGTTAACCATATTAATGATCAAATGCTAAAACTCATTCCTGGGGATGGCTACGTATATAAGTCTATCGATAGAACTCCTGACCCCGAGGACGTCATCAACTATCCAATAGAGGTACTAAATTCCTTTGAGCCCCCCGGATTACCCCCACACATTTTGAAACTTAAAGTTGGTGCCCCTATAATGCTCATTCGAAATTTGGTTCCGCCGAAACAATGCAATGGCACACGTTTGGTCGTTAAGTCCTTAGCTCCCAATCTGATTGAGGCCACGATAATCACAAGGTGCGGTCGGGGCAAGGTTGTGTTCATACCGAGGATGCATCTTTTCCCATCAGGAGCAGACCTACCTTTCACATTTCGGAGGTCCCAGTTCCCGGTCAGGCCATGCTTCGCAATGTCAATTAACAAAGCGCAGGAGCAAACACTGTCTGACGCGGGAATACATTTAGGGGAGCCGTGTTTCTCTCACGGTCAGCTTTACGTTGGCTGCTCGCGTGTCGGCAGCAAGAGTGATGATTTCGCGTTCGTTCCGCAAGGAAAAACAAAAAACATTGTGTACAAGGAGGTTTTATAGGATTACCTCGATTCCTAATTTTATAACTTTTTTATTTTTTTATTTTTTGCCTTTTCGTGAGTACTTTCTAGGGTTAACCTTCACTGCAGTGCACTGGACACTCCCCACCATCTGCCGTACAAAGGCTGATTCTCGCGGCGTTACAAAGCTTCATTGCAACTCCGACCCTACCCAAATATCAGCTGTTGCTCCTCACCAACCCCCGTTTGGTGGGCCTCGGAGGACCGTGGACAGGTTAGTATTTCACCTCCGTACGACTCTCAAAGGGTCAACAATGCTTTAATGACGGGATTTACATTTTTAGGCGGTTCCCTGCAATTACTTCCCACTTCACCAACACCTGGCCTCCGCTCAACTCTATTTCACTCCCTCCGTCGGCACAGCAGCAGGCTCATCTTCTACGTCCGACGTACATGATGCACCAACCATACAATGACCCCTCTTCCTCTTTTTTGGTTGTCATAATTCGACAATGTTTTCAGGCCCCTGTTTGTGGTTCCCTCAATCCACCCCTCCCCCGTTAAAAGATGTCATGCAGAACAACTCCATCGCAGCTCTGTTGTTCGGCTGGCATCGTCTATGCGCGTGTTGCGCAAGTACTGTGAAACAATAAATTTGAACACTTCTTTGCACAGAG